>JAQSVV010000135.1:0-566324 GCA_036375495.1 Agrotis segetum
GTGGCGCGAATATCGGCTTTAAGTAAAATGGACTGACAACTTGTCGCAATGGCAGGCAGTTGTATACTACAGGTAGAGATCTACACTACGCAATGGATTTGAGACGTATTCATATCAGTAGAACCTGCATGGTCCCATTGGTCTCCACTTAATGGGGAAGGCCGGTCAAAGCTAATAGGGTAGTTTCCAGGGTCAAGATAATTACATTATATTTAGTCCGTATTTTAGATTATAAAAAAATATTGGACACGTATTTTTTCTTTTTTCGATTAAACAAAAATAACAAAGATAATAGCGTATTTAAGTTACCTGTGACGTCACCCTGTGCGAAAAATGCCACGCATCATGACGTCACACGTAACTTTAATAGGCTATATCTTTGTCATTTTTGGTCTAATTCACAAATAAAACAATACGTGTCCCTTATTTTGAATTATCTAAAAGACGGACTAATTACATTTTTTTGGGCAACTAGCCTATTGTAGATAGCATAGCTACGTCCCAATCTGACCAATGAGGTGGTACTATTTTGAAGTACGTATAAGATTTGGACCAAATGACGATGATGGGAACTAGCTATGCTAGCGCCATTAGTTCCCCAGTTCCCTTTCCCATTGAGCAGAACATAGCCAGAGGCCTTTTCACGACTGTATTTTATTCACAGCGCACTTGAAGTAATTACTGCGTTTATTATAGGGAAAATTGAAAAAAAAACCATTAGTACTCGTATTTACAAGGAACTATTTTTTTTCCCATCAAATTAACGTCAAAGTAAGCGGAAGCTTAGTTAAAGTCACAAAAACGTGAAAAGTCATGCTGGGGCTTCTCTGAAATTGTTTTGGCTAAGGTTTCAGTTTTTTCTCAGAGCAGTATATACGAAACACCGATCTTTGTAAAAGATGTTTAAAAATTATACAATAGTTTATGAAACTGGTACATTACATTATGAGGGGTATATGCACGAGTGTGAGTTTAATAAAAAAAAATATAAGTGTGTACATGTCGAATTGAGAACCTCCTCCTTTTTTTTCGTCCGCGTCGGTTAAGAAACGACCGAAGCGAGTGTTTGAAAAGTATCACACGAGTGTATAATACCTAGTTATGTGCAGTGTCATACACTACTTTATTTACTCTCATTGAACACGAACAATATTAGATAAAAATAAAAGATGAAGATTGACACAGTTTATTTATTGGTTATTATAAGTGTTCATTTTTAGGGTTCCGTAGTCAACAAGGAACCCTTATAGTTTCGCCATGTCCGTCCGTCCGTCTGTCCGCAGTTTAGCTCAGAGACGCACAGTACTAGAGAGCTGTAATTTGATGTATATATACGGATTTGTTGTGCCGAAAAAGTGGTAAAATAAAATTTCGTAAAATATTTTTTTTTAGGGTACCTCCTGTACTTACACGTAAAGTGAGGATTTTTTTTTTCTCACGTACCCTTTAGTGTGGGGTATCATTAAATAGGTCTTTAAAAAATATTGGGAGTTTCCATTAACAATTTTTTGATAAAAAAATCAGTTTGTGAAATATTAAGCTTTAAAGTGCTAAATTTTGCTCGACTCGAGTGTCCCCCCCCTCTACCAGCTAAACGGTTGTGTTTAGGGGTGTAAAAAAATTCACAACAGTAGTATATATAACGAATTTTAAAAGAAAATTATCATGACTAAGTAGGCTTTACAACTTTACGAGTAATAGTCGACCAACTTATAAAATGTACTAGGAAAAATATTTTTCTTAAACAAAATGTATCGGAGAATATGCTCTTCAACTGCAAATGTAAGTTTGTCAACTTTATTTTTACAGCTTTATTAGGTATGTTTTTACGGTATGTTTTTTGGGGATAGGTAGGTTTTTATCGTCAACTATTTTTAACTAACTTCAAAAAAGGAAGAGGTTCTAAATTCGTCGTAATCTTTTTATTTATGTATTTTCCCCGATTTCTCAAAGACTCGTGGACCGATTTTTTAAAATTAAATTTAGTTTAGTTAGTTCGCATAAGTATTTTGATGGGCAACTACGGAACCCTACACTGTGCGTGGCCCGACACGCACTTGGCCGGTTTTCAAAATTTCAATGAAGCGTTCTTTTCAAAGCGCACGCAGCCACAGATAAATATTATTAATCTTGCTTTCAATCGATTTTTTTCTTTCCACAAAAAAGCTTTATATTACCTATTAGTGCTTAATGTATGTTATGGTTGATGAAAGATGAGTATGAAATAATCTTACATAAGTTTAGCCAGCTAATCTTAAGTGTGCTGGGTTATGTTAGGAACAAAAATTCTTTTTTTTTTTTTTCAAATTCCTAACCTAACCCGCACCCGGGTTAGGATTGCGGGTCAGGTTAGGAATAATCCCTTGTAGACGGCGCAAGTAAAGTAAAGGTGCGGGTTACCCGCGCGAGTAACATGCGCAAGCTACTTGATCAAGTTACCTACGGGGTGCTTATACACGGCGCATGCAACTCGCGCAAGTAAAGGTGCGGGTTTGCGGTTTACCCGCGCGAGTAACATGCGCAAGCTACTTGATCAAGCTACCCGCGGGGTGCGCGGATTACATGCGCCGTGTACAAGCACCCTTAGTTTACTTTCACAGCCATTACACATGTCGAGCAAAAAAAAAGATGGATTTAAGACGTGAAGCTTCTCGAGTTCTCGACCTCTCTCATAGAAATACAAACATATACGGACATACTACGACCGCGGCCTTTAATCTTCCTTGTATATTGTTGTAGGGAAGAAAGTTTGTTCGGACATTATCATTCTTTTATATTGCGTATCTGTTTGCTCGGTTATACGAGTTTGTTTAGGTCCCCGCGATTGATTTATGACCATATATCTTGTGGACGGCTTGGGACATGATATTGTCTGCACTACTAATGTTTTATCTTCTTGAGTTGAGAATTTCTAGTTAAATATTTCTTTAGCTTAAATCCTGTTCGCTCTAATCTTATTTAGTAACTACTAAGTTTGATGGTATAGGTGTTATTTGCAATTGCTGTTGAATTATTTATAATAAAAGGTCACTGAAGCAACGTCATAATTTGTCAAAAAAATATCAGATTAGGATTTAGATAGTACCCAGTACTAAACAGAAATTAGGAATGCCATCAGTGACAAGTGGCTTACTATACGCAGCCTCTCGAGACTGTCTTAAAAGGTCACCGCGGTCGTGGGACGCGAAGGGTATGTTAAGGAATGGGGTGGTTTTTAATAAGTAAGAGGACTGATTTGATGATATTGACACACCAGAAAAACCAGTATGCTGTGTCTACCAATACCAAAAAGTATAATTTTGTTAAGTAAATACCTATATCGTCCTGTAATACTAACATTAAACTAGGTACCCAGGTAACTACATACGTATCTAATTAAAAGTTCCAGTATTTTTTCTTTCAGTGCAAGATGAGGGGTTGAACTTAAGAAGGAAGTCACGAGAACTTATATGAGGACTTGCGGAGAGATGCGGGTGGAGGGGCGGAGCGCGGGGGGAGGCTGCGTTATCTCTGAAGTTCCCTCATTAACTTATACGTCAACGTGACTGCGTAAATACTCCTCTTAAGCCAGCGAACCTCGCACTCGAGCCGGATCATTAGTAAATAAACATAGTTGTGGAATTGCGGAACGGAAAATTTCCTGCAAATATATTTTCTTTTTAAATTACCTAAAGAAATTTGCAGCTGTACTTTCGTAGAACTCACAAAACACATGGAAATAAAGTTTAGATTTTAGAGCTAAAACAAAATCGACGTCCAATCTTTGGATATCGGTAGCAAAACTAAAGTTTTCCTACAAAAACTTATGTTGGAGCTGAACTTAGCTCACAGTTGAAAAAGTCTCGACAGTAAAAGAGCAAGGCAATAAACAAATATGACTGGTGCGGTATTACAGAGAGTTCTGAAGTCGAACGCGGGCTTAACTTGTCTCTGGGAGATACTGATCCGATTTCACGGAACTCTGAAAGACATAAAAATCCGTAAGAGTCTATTTTGCCCAAAGACATTTCATTTTGCCGGACTTATTAAATATTTCTGTAAGAAATTCTTGCCGAATGACGTATATGGAACATGTAATATTTTTTGTTCCGTTTTTCTCCAAATAGGCGTAGTTTTGAAAGGGGCGTTAAATAACTAACAAAATTGTTGAAAAAGCACAAAAAAATAAATCTTAACAAGTTATCGGTTGGTGTAGTGGCTCAACTATCAGCGGTTCGATTTCCGCACGAAACAAATAAGATTATGAAAGATACTAACACCTATAAATAGTTTTTCCAGACCTGGCTGTATGTGTATAGGAATAATTTGATAACGCACCCACGACTCATGACAAATTGTTAGAAAGGGCAGACATTGAAAAAAAAAATGACAACCGTAGTTACTCAAATAAACAGAGGGAACCAAAGTCTTTGCAGGGAACCAAAGAGATTTAAAAGAATTATACATATATTTTAATGTCTTTGGAAACACACAGATCTTAACGACTGATGTCTTTCGCCGCTTATATATTAGTTCTATATAATTAACTACTAGGATTCGAGTTTACTGCTACTGACTGGCCACAACTCCTCAGCCTGCTACCGAGTCCAGTGAAATGGCTCTGCCATTGCAATTTAGTTGGAAACCATCAATACTGACAGTTAGTGTGTACTCGTATACGGTCGCGGTCGCCGGGTTCCGTGTCGAAATCTAATTAACCTGCCATCGCTACAAACAGGGCAGATGATGGCGCCCGCAACTCACTCCATTGCCTTTCATTAGTGACTTGAATTTCCACGTGTGTTTCACTAATAAACCTAGTGAAGCTAGTGTGGATTGCTGCAGTCATTTCCATGTCAAACTTAATTAATTTTTGGTGAGTTTTTGCTCGACTGCGCCAGAAGGAGGGTTATGTTTTTAGCTTTCATTTTACGCATCCTGAAAGTCTCGGGCAACTGATGAATGAAAGTGACGAATTGTCGTTCGGCGTGGTGGTTTAAAGGGGAGGCCTACTTTCGGCAGTGGACGTATTCTGGCTGATGATGAGTTTTTAATTAGAGACTTTTTCGCAAATATTTATTAGTATCCTGAACCTCCACTTTAGATCCGCTACCCGTAGTCCGACTTTAATCCTACGTTAGATCTCTGATTTTACTGTTTTACTTTGGTCAAATTTTATCTTTTTGGGGTGTAAATCATCAAAAAACCCGCTCTAGATGGAGGTGTAGTAGTGATTATATCAGACTCTTACTAACAAAAAATCACCCTGTTGGTTTGGTTGGCCTCTGCGTTCCAGGGCCTCGATATCCTGTTAAGACAGTCCCACGACCCGTTTTTAGGGGTGCGTACCCCAGGGGTTGAAAGGACCGTGTTACTAAGACTCATGACCTTAAATTGTGATTGTAGGACAGTTGAAATTTTCACAGGTTGCCGCTATAACAACAAATACTAAAAAAAACAGAACAAAATCGCACATGGCCGTTTTTTTAATAAAAAATTGTGGGAGGAACTACTGACATAGCCTTTCATCATCATTGTCATCATCATCAGCCGGAGGAGGTCCACTGCTGAACATAGGCCTCCCCTTTAGACCGCCACTCCGAACGACAATTCGCCACTTGCATCCATCAGCTGCCCGCGACCCTCACGATGTCGTCGATCCACCTTTTTTCGGGGAGAAACTTTCAAAAGGCGCCCGGTCTTTGGGGAAAAGACCGGGGAGTGTGGGATTTGTATCTCACTAAAACCACCCCGGTGATCACCATCAGCACATGGAGGAGGGATCCGGGACCTCTTAAAAGACCAAACTCCGGAACCCCCTTGTGCAACGCCTGTTAAGGCACATCCTCGGGAAGACTATAGATGCCTCCCCTCAGCCTGGCTGTGTACGGTAGCACGTGGTCACACTGCTCGGTCAACCTAGTGGGAGGCCTGCCTACGCTGCGTTTTCCGGTCCGTGGTCGCCACTCGAGAACTTTTCTTCCCCATCGGTTGTCTGAAACCTTTATTCAATTAATTTTATAATACCTGAAAACTTTCCTATTTTGCATATCAACAGTATCCTGTATACAATAGTAACAGATAGCTAGGAGCACTTAGCTACAAGTGACACTAAGCGGCCGCCTTCCCTCCATTAACTCCTACAATTTACATTGCATGTTAAACAGAGACACCTATATACCTACCGTTAGGTATTTACACGGTACACAACGTTCAGGTAATGCAGGCAAGACGGCAGAATGGCATAATTACCGAATTTAGAAATTATTTTGCGCTATCAATTTATTAATCGGTTTTGGTAACAGTTGCGTTTGTTTGTATTCTTTTTTTTCTACCTTATCTTCCTATAAGAATGAGTTCATTGTAATGATTTCTTATCTTTAAATATCATAGATTACATTTTGTAGCTCCATGTTGTAACTAGTATTAATCCTTGCTTATTTAAATACTTAAAAAGGCGTCAAAAGCCTGTAAGTGTTGTTACTACAGTCTTAATTGCTACCGTTTAAATGTTAATACTGCAGTTATTGTGCATTTAATCTAAACAATTAAGAACTTGAGAAAATAAAATAAAAAATCATTTTGAATCAGTTGATAATGATGCAGACAAATTATTTTTTTAAATTAAATAAAAATATTGTAATTCAGACCGTAGTCCATATTATGTTAGTAGTCACGCACTCTTAAAACTATATTAGTAAAAATAAAATACAGCACAGATCTTAATTTAAATATTTGCTGCGTACCTACACTCTTTTTCACTGCCCATGGTAGGGCAGTAACTCGACACTTTTGGGTAAATCCTACTCCTTATTAATTTTGAATTCATAAGTTCTGACAACATTGGAATCGGGATAACTGTTTAATTATATTGACACCAATTTTTATTTCGAAATAATCTTATAGATTAGAGAAAGAAATTCCCGAAACTTCAGCCGTAGCTTAGCCAGGTTTCGAGCTTAGATAGTAATACCACAGATTTTTTTACTTTTAAAATAGATTGATAAAACGAAATCACTTAGATAGGAAACCTATTCTGCTATAACTACAATGTTTTCAAAGAAGTCAGTTAACAGCTGTGCCTTGGAACAACAACAAAAACCAATGCCTATAACGCATGTTTTATTTGCCGAGCGGCGATATTTGCCGAACGGTGATATTTGCGCCGCGGCCCGCAGCTATCCACCGGTAGCGGTAGAAACTGCCAATTTGCAGTTTGATGACACGACAAAGGGTCGGGTATGGTTGGGACGCGTGTGTGGTCCGCAACTCGGGACTCAAATGACGATACGTATACTGGTGTAACTCAATTCCATGGCCCAGCCCAATTTACCAACAAAGATCTTTGAACACTATTGCTTTTCGGATTTTAGCATCAGATTATCAGGTTTCATGAGTGCTCCCACTGCGGATCGATTGTTCATCTATTCGGTTTTGGTTAGTGACAATGTTATACAATGAAATATAGTGAGTTCTTTCACCCTCTGGTAATATAAGCCCTCGATGACGACAAAGCCTACCATTAAATGCCTTTTTGAAATTAACAACTTATTTGTAACTAATCTATTAATTGAATATCCATTTGTAAACTCATCGTTTATTCGTGTATTTTATTCACAAACAACAATTTCCATCGATTTTAGGATTTAGAAGGAATTAGCGGATAATGTTATTTAGAGAGAATTAACAGTGTCCGCGATCCACGCTTAAATGCATTGGCATAAATTATGCAATTGCTTTGTGCATAATTAGTGAACACATCAACGGTATTAGTGTTTATGGGTAACCGGTTCATAAACAACGCACAATTTACACTGGAAACATTAATGCTAAGCTCTTTTACAGCTGACCGGTTTATAACATTTGAACAATACATAAAACATGTAATACTGTGTTGTTCTCCCGCTGCTAACAATTTCCGCTACTTCTTTTCCGCTAACATACGAGGAAATTAAAGCTCGCCAGACGTTCGCTGGCCAGACAATCGTGTTACAGAACGTTGATTCGACCAACAAATCAATTTTGTACAACCGAGTCTTTTAATTGGACGATAAAGCGAATAAATTGGAAGAAATAATTTCGTTTGCGTTTCTTGTTGCTAGGCAACGAGGGTGACAACATGGAGCGCCCGGAGGCACGTCGCGACGTAGGGTGATGTGGCTTATCAGATAATTGACTGCAACTAGTGGTGACGTGAGAGGAGCACAACGGACGCCTCCCCCACACGACGGAACGATCTTATTTGTGTCACGTACCAAATTGATGATCATTCGATTATGTAAATTGACTTAGTTACCGAATAACAAGGTTATGTATGTTAAGTAGCACGAAAACACATCAAAGTAAGTTTACCTATCTTTAGTTATATTTTTATACGCAATAACGCCTGCGTCGCGTCTTCGCAAAGATATTTTTAAAGAAACGAAAAATTCTGTTGCGAGCAGGGTTGCGTTCGAAAAACCAGGGAACGAGAAATTCAGCGTTGTGAGTAGTGGTTGCGATGGCCTAGTGGTTAAGGCGTCTGGAGTACCCATCCAGAAGACGCAGGATCGAACCCTGCTCGCGACAGAATTTTTCGTTTCTTTAAAAATATCTTTACCTATCTTTGTTTACCGCTACATCAATAGAGTCAATAAAAATTGCTTTGAGAGTTACCGATACATATCTTTTAACGGAAATACAGTATAATTATTCTAACCGTTTATCATGTTGTATCTTGTATACAGACTAGACAAATATTTGATAGCTTTCTTTGATAATAATAAAAGCTACAAGAAATCCATAAGTTCCTTTCCACCCAACATAATCTCGTGAAAGATGACACGATATAATACAAGGGTTAATAAATCACGAGATTTTGGCATTCATACGTACCTACCTAGTAAAAAAAACTTGGCAAAGTTCACATAAAGGAGATTCCGCACTGATCTATTAGTATAATATGTATATTGTGCGCTGTTGTCAAGCCTATATACCCTGTCATCAGTATATATTCTGACTTGTGGTCCTTACTGTCTATATCTCCTTCGCAGTTTGCTAGGCTGTGCTATTGTGGCAAATCAGATATTTACTTTCATGATATTTTTATGAGGAACCATTTAGGTATTCGGGGGAGCCTAAACCTTTATTTATCGCTCACATTATCATGAATAGCATGCCTAATGCTAACATACTTGACTACAAAATAAAATTGAAATTGTTATAGGTACTTCTATTAACATAAAAGCAGTATTTTTTTACTTTAATATAAAAATCATGTTTTTGTTTGTGTTTAAAATTAATCATCGGAAACACTAAAATTAATTACTGACCGAAATAGCAGTATTCCAGAGTACTTATTTAATAATCTTACTCCTACTAATATAAAAAACGTGAAAGTTTTGTGAAGATGGATATTTTGGTTCTTTATCACGCAAAACTACTGAAGGAATTGAAATCAAATTTGGTACACAGATAGTTTATACCCTGGATTAACACAGGATAGTTTTTATCCTGATTTTATCATTTCATGGGATAAACAAGTTGTAGCAGGCGAAATCGCTGGCAATAGCTAGTCTAGTGGAATAATTTTAGCTAAAATACAACATTACTACTAGAATCCCAATTCGAGTAATATCACGGAGGGAGCTAGTTTCAAGCTTACATGAAATAGTCCATGAAAATTTTGCAGTGTATTCGTGTAACTGCAAATTGGCACCAACAGAGTATTAACACCTCCCCAATCAAACATCAAGGGAGCTCCATCGTAACAAAATCAGCATATCAGAGATATTATAATGACAGTACAAAGCTATGTAAAGCGAGCGAGTTGCCAACTAATATTGGTTCATCATGCATGCGGGAACTTCAGTAATTCCAATGCGTATGCGATGATGAACTAGCAGATCTGAGGTTAACTATTTAATGCGAATGCATCGAAGTTGTTTCAAGTTCCGTAATTTGGAAGGGATGACTGAGAAAATTGGAAAATCTACAGGGATAAATCGAAATCATGGGCAATATTTTAATCTAAGGCTTTACTCACGATGCTGATTGCATTAAGGCTAATAAATCGGTAATAATTGTGGTAACAATAGTAATAGGTCTGGGTGAAACAGAAGATACTGTCAAGACTTGAATCAATAAAAACAACCCTTTTACTTAAGTTGCTCTTTGTTTTTCAGGGCCACGGTTTAACAACAATCTCGCGACGATAGCTTGTGTCATACCACAGTTGAACAAAAGCCACACCCCATAACTTCCAGGTCTTCTGATCTAGGGAGCCAATGTCGTCCAGGTTGTTCCATCATCAGACTGGTATTAGGTATGTCCTTTTTGTCAAGAAGACGTTGACCTTGTGAACTCACTCGAGCGGTTTACCAATCTCTTTCTTACTTTGTTTGGTGATAAAAGATTAAAATATCCTTATTAAGTTGAGCAGATTTGCCATGTATCCTTAAAGCTTCGAATATTTTACGAACGCATAAAACGCTACCGTTTCCATGTTTAGATAAACGGTTTTTGTGTGAATAAAAATAAAGGAATTTGAATAAAAAGTCAGGTGTTTGCAACCGTAAATCGCGACCAGTGGCGACAGGTGGCGATACAACTGTGTCGGGTGTGACCCCGCGGTTATTGCAATGATCGAAACTATTTTTCACAACAATAATATTGCAAAAATAACTGTAACATCGCCTGTATGCATTCATGTTCCTAAATCGAATTCATCTGGATTCGAATTCGTTTGAATATTTTGATATACGAATTTTCACGCAAATCGAAGTAGAAAGAAAAACTATCCTATTTACGATAAAATACGATCAAAACCAACCAATTTTGTGGCTTTTTTTCATATGCTTTTGTTGTATTTTTTGTGGATACTTTTCTAGTCAAAGCAGGACCATAAAATAGGTATCATATTAACCTATTTCCTAGATAGATGTTATGAAAGCTACATTACTACTGAGGAAAAGGCGAAAAAATCGAGAGGTACAAAAACGGTAGCTATAATTCATCGTACATGAGTTCCTCCCTGTAGGGCCGGAGTTGCGGAGCCCCAGTGTCGGTGCCTCGGGCTCCCGACGTAATGCACAAAGGGCGCTAAGTGGCCGCGCGGTTCATCGATGAAACAAAGGGAAATATTACCCGACACTGCTAAAAATTGAGATATTCTCTCGTAAAGCGGAGTGGCTTGTAAGCCGTAAATGATTTTGTTTACGATTGTACTACTCATGTTGGAAGCTGCTCGCCGTTCGTTAGGAGGTGGTAAGGAAAATGTTTTTCTTTTTTTCCTGTAGATTATTCTTGTTACGTACTTTAACTGAAGAGAATGTAAGTATTACCGACGTTTTACGAAAATACTTTTACATACATTACTTTTTTTTTGGATTTTTTTAGCCAGTTGACTCCTGACCTCGACTAGTCAAGAGAAAACCCATTAATTCAGTTCCAATACTTACCTACACATGCATGTTAGGACATAAAGAGAGTGAGCGAGATTCTTTTAAATTTCGTATTTGTTAGCAACAACAGTCTTAACTCTATTTGAATTAACCAATTCAATAATTTTATTACGTAAATTCTTCATCCATATATTTCAATACATACATTATGAATTTACCCACATATTATGTCGCCTACCACGTAGGTAAGTTCCCAACACAACAGCGACAATCAAATCCCAGCAACCAAACAATCAACCACTAATTGTAACAGCAGGCAATCAAGCAATCAGTATCACAACAATGGTACAACGTAGGGTACAACACTATAACCTGAACGGTTTAAGGGCGGGTAACCAGAAAGTTGACAACGTCGAACAGCCGACGGTTTCCGAAGGCATAAAGTGAATGCTTCGGGACGCGCTGAATTTAATAGCTGCGTATAATTCAATTGTTCCGGCCTGCCGGCCTGTGAAACTATATTCCTTTTCCGTTGTGAGCTGCACACGGAAATGACAGCCCTATTAACTGCGATACAGACGATACAGGTTGATATAAGTTGTTAGGTTGGTAAGACTGTTTTGTTTTATTAACACAATAAACAGAATATAATGAGCTACTCAAGGAGCTTATAATTAGGAAAATAGGTACGAGTATCTCAGACGCTTTTGTTGAATTTATGAAGAAACACAAATCGAACTAAATTTTTCCAATTTCAGAATCTTGTTTTTTGATCATTAGTAAAAACTTTTATAAACAAAATATTTTTTATGCTATAAGAATCATTACAATAAAAAAACAGACAAAGCCTCCATTGTGAAACGAGATATTTAAACACTACATTCCAAAACCACGCACGTATAACAATACCGTAATAGCGGTCATCAAAATAAAATTGGGAACAAATGAGAGCGATACGTGGCCGCGTCCTATTGGCGGGCGACGCCGGGGGCGAGACATATAGCGCTCATTTCAAGATATTGTCCGTAATGTATAGCAAAACGACCAAAACATGTTTATTGAGATTCCTCGCAGAAATCGGGGAGATGACGCAGCGTATACGAAATCGCTTTCTATTTACTATTCACTTATATTTTCTACATGTCTATTGTGATATACATTTATGTATTTCCACTTTATTTCGTGTCCTTGATTCAGCTAAAACATTATGTTACGTAACGTAAGTCAGTCGTGTGTTAACGAGAAGTGACGGCTGTGGGCTGTTTTTCTAAAAGAGAATAAAACACTTCATTGAATAATGTAGATGAATCTGAATTTTGATTTGGAACTGTGAGGAATTTGTCCTATATTTCTGAGTACTGGAAACAACAAAACTTACGTAGAATACTAATACAGTATTTTAAATTAATTATGGATTTCTAGGTATTTCAAATTTATTCAAAATACTTTGCAGACGCAACAAAAGTTTTCTTGTAAAACTTTCCATCAATATTGATATCGAGTATGTTCATTACAGAAAACATATACCAACCAAACATCTAAATTCGAATCGGAACAGTAATTACACTCCCCACATTTTCGCGCCATCATAACCGCTTAAAAAGATAAACATGACGCGGGGGTGGCGGTATTCGCTACATCAGCGAACAATCAGTCTCGTTAGGTCCCAGTTGGGCGCCAATTACAGATCGGTATTGGTCTGATTGTACGGAAAATAACAGTTCGGAAAACAAGATTTATAAAGCGAGTGTATCCATCAACTGTACCCGGAATATTGGGGTTATTTCAAACAATGTAGCCCATAAAAATTTGAATTATGTACTTTACGGAGTTTGGGGCGAAATAAAAAAAAAGTTTCGCGATTCCCATGTGAAGTTTGTTAAGTGAACATAATGGTACTTTGTGAATGTTCTGTATGCGTGAAGACTTTTTTATTTATATCTTCCGTAAATACCTACAAGATATGACTGTCTTTTATGCGGATTCTCACAAAACTTTTCTTTTTGTAAGATTTTTAGATATGATTTGGCTGGTTCAAGACCTTACAACGTTCAGTCACGACCAGACTACAATGGCTATTCAATTTACTGTCTTGAACAGTGAAGCATTCGTAATGCAATGAACATAGAAGTGAAATAGAAAACTCAGACTGAAATACAAATAGGTTTGTACATCGCAAAATACAAACAGATTTGTACCTCCCAAAATACATATAGGTACGTACTCGTATATTTTTTTAGGTTTTTAAAGCTATCAAAAAAGTCCTCCCGTTCTGGGTAGAGACCACCAGACTGTAAAGGACTAAAAGTCCTTCCTGTTCCTTTGCTTCCTCTATATATCCTGGATATCTTGCTTTTTTAAACAGTCCCGCGTAAAATAAGTATATTTACATTTTCATAATTATGATAATATTTTTACACTGTTAATAAGGTTGACAATCAACGGCTTTTGTTATATGATCCTGAACAAAATTAACTCACAACTGAACAAATGATATGTAAATGAGATGTAATCATTTTTCGGTTTCAAACCTATTTCGGGCGTTCACGAAGTACGTTATGCACATCGCGGTTTAATATTCCAGATTTAAAGTTTAAATCACAATATATTTTTACCTTCGAGAATTGACTTATCAAAAGTTTTCAAAAGCACTTTAATACACATATAATTTATCTCTTTGCGTGTCGTAGGACTCAAATGATATATCATTACCACCAGCAATGCTGTATCATTTTGGCTTTGTTTTTATCCAGGAAAGTAAAAGTGGTTAAGCAGAATGGGCAACGAATGAGCTTGCATTGACAATATGCGGAGATTTTGTTCGTATTTTAAGCATTTTTACCTTCATTATTTTTTTGCTCCATAATTCAATTCCCCAACAGAACAAACGATATGGAAATGAAACGCAACCATTTTTCAGCTTCATCCGTCACCGGAGCGTTTACAGAGTTCGTTGTGCACCCTACGGAGGTGTAACGACTAATGTCCAATTTACAATTCACGCGTGTTCGTAATGTGATTTATCCGACCCTTTGTGACTGGACCCGACACCCGACACAACCCGCATGGATACGTTGCCCTCGACAAAGTATGTTAAATTTATCCGGTGTCATTCACTTCGGTGGAAAACCGGACATTTGTGACTGTTCAGAACTTTCCCTATTGAAGATATTGCGAAGTTGTCGAAGATTAAGAATTTAAATTCTTTTGAACCTCTGAATTACAGAAGTCATTTTTAATTTTAGATATTGAGAGTGTATGGATATAATGTTAAGAATAAATTAGGTTAATCAAAAATTCTAAATTAGTTAAAAAATATATAAACCGAGTTGTTCAGTCATGAAACGCTATAATATGTGATATGGAATTTTTGGATAACGTAAAAGTGTGAATCAAACTTAACATAGATCCGAGCCTTGTGTTTATTGACTATACAACATGTAACGTAATTTAACGCACACCCTCAGACACCCCAATTAGAATATTATGATATAATCATAATACGGGATACATACGTAAGATCAACAGCCATAATACTCGTATCAACAGTTAAAACATCAACACCGTAAGACCAACGCGCAACGATTCAAAATCTCAACAATTAGAACATATTATATTGAATTTTTAATTTAACATGTAAATGGATTGTTATTAACTAAATTAGTTATTTTGCAAGGTTTATTTTTCTTTACTTTGTGTTGAATGACGGAATTTGTATTAATACAAATAAAGTTGCACTTTTAAGTCTTGTTGCCTTGATTTACGGTCTATCTTAGTTTGTTTTGACTGCACAGGGATGATGTGACTATAATTTCCGTAGTTTTAATTATTTTTGATAAAACAATTACCTATATTAAAAATTATAGAAATCGATTCAGTAAACGATTCTGAACAAACTAATTTCAGGATGTGCGTTATTAATGTTACATGTTGTATGGATGTATGTATGTGTAGATTTATGTCCAACTGATAATTCTAGCGGAATTTGAAACCTATCTACTCGTCCGCACACAAAAACATAAAAAGCTCGGCTCACCAGTTTGAATTCGTTTTACTTTTATTTTTCCACTTAAAAATGGTGTAGGTAGTCAATAGTAAATTCCGGTGAGCGTAGTGTGTGAACGCGGCAGTACAGTCACGATCAAAAAATATTACCGCAGTTACCCAAATACAAAAGCGATTTCCTCGTAGAATAACGATTAGACCTTTGACGTAAATAATGTTACATGGGTACATATCTGAATATCGAAGATTAAAATATCTACGCTTAAAATATCGATGTTCAAAATATCGAAAATTAAAATATCGATTGTAACAAAATATCGAAAAATGTTACATCTACGCTTAAAATATCGATGTTCAAAATATCGAAAATTAAAATATCGATTGTAACAAAATATCGAAAAATGTTACATCTACGCTTAAAACGTCGAAGATTAAAATGTCGACTGATTTAAATGTCGAATGATTCAAAATATCGAAAGACGTTATGTCGAAATTCAAAATATCAACGTTTAATACATCGCAGTTCATAATATCTAATTTCATAGAGGATGGCGGGGTCTTTCAGACCCCGCCATCCTCTTCGAACCTAACCTGTCCGAGTCGGGGTGCCGCAAGTTCCGAGCTCGCTTCGCTCGCTCCTGCATCCGAAGTCCGTCCAGCTACCTTTTTGGGTAGTAATCAGTAATTTGACTAAGGACGCAAGAGCGAGCGAAGCGAGCTCGGGACTTGGGGCACCCCGACTCGGACAGGTTAGGTTCGAAGAGGATGGCGGGGTCTGCAAGACCCCGCCATCCTCTTCGTGTTAGGTTACTTTCAACCTTGCAAACAGAAATAGGAGCCCCGCGAAGCGGGGATCCGTCGACTTACTTTGGTAGGTGGTTATCAGCAGTTTGACTAAGGATGCAAAAGCGAGTCAATTTTTTTTTCTATATTTCAACTAGTAGGTCTTTTTAACGTAGATACTCGTATTATGAAATTAGATATTATGAGCTGCGATGTATTAAACGTTGATATTTTGAATTTCGACATAACGTCTTTCGATATTTTGAAACATTCGACATTTAAATCAGTCGACATTTTAATCTCCGACGTTTTAAGCGTAGATGTAACATTTTTCGATATTTTCTTACAATCGATATTTTACTTTTCGATATTCTGAACATCGATATTTTGCGTAGATATTTTAATCTTCGATATTCAAATATGTACCCAATATTACATACACATTATAAGTTATTGGTTAGTTGTTATTAAGAATTTGTATGTTATAAGATGTAATAATATTTTTACTGATTATGCCATGCAATGCAAAAATCCTGCTACTATTATAAAGGCGAAAGTTTGTAAGTATGGAT
Source organism: Agrotis segetum (assembly GCA_036375495.1). Lineage (NCBI taxonomy): Eukaryota > Metazoa > Arthropoda > Insecta > Lepidoptera > Noctuidae > Agrotis > Agrotis segetum. Next base: position 16,721 of record JAQSVV010000135.1, read on the forward strand.
GTATGGATTTTTGTTACTCTTTCACGCAAAAACCACTGAACGGATTTGGCTAAAATTTGATACACACATAGTTTATAATCTGGATTAACACATAGGATAGTTTTTATCCCGATTTTATGTTCCCGTGGGATAACTTTCAAGTCCAACCGGAGCGACAAACAAACAAAAAATAAAAGTGAGTGTATAAAAAGTGGTAAAATATGACATATTTGATCATTATATAAACTTGATGCTCACTTCGTAAAGTTTGACACTGACAAGCAGCACTTTTTGAAGTGTCACTGTAAGATTTTGAAAACAGTTTGTTTTCCAATTGCGGAATAATGAATAGTCGAAAAACTGCGATGCGTTCCAGGTTGGACAAGCTGGGTAATGCGGGATGCTATGCCAGCAAGGCTATATCAACTTTCTGTATTTTCCCCATAATCACATAAGGTATAAGGAGATTATTTGGTGAGACAGGCAACTCATCACTAAAGTAGACAAGACGTATAGTAACATATCATTTCGCATTACCGCATGCATAGGTAACGTTTTGAGAGACTTTTAAGACTCTATCACTGAGTTACCTGCCTCACCAAATAATTTCCCTTTACCCTACCTATATTGATGTTCGTGACTGTACGTACGTACGTACTAACTACGTGGCGCTGGCTGGTTCATGTTCCACGTGACAGCTGTTGGCCGCCATCGTCGCTCTCACGACTAAACACATCCCACCATTTTATTATGTACCTCGTACGTGTTCCACCGGCCTTTATACCTTTAGTAGTTTTTAGATTGTGTTCCTTGACAATATTGATCGTATTTAACAAGTTATCGTGTTAATATTTCTACAGTAACGCATCGTATAAAATCTTAAATAACATTATTAAATGGGAAATACTTAAAAAGAAAGCTTATTTGTTTACTAGCTGTTGCCAGCGGTTTTGCCTGCTCCAACTCAAAAATTATCCTACCGAAACATAACATCGGGATAAAAAAGTATTAATCCAGGTTATAAACTATCTGTGCACCGAATTTCACCCGAATCCGTTCAGTGGTTTTTGCGAGAAAGAGTGACAAACATCCATCCGAACAAAGTTTCACGCTTTTAACACCTATTAGTAAGATTAAAGTTTTCGAACCTAAACGTCTGAACCCAGTTTGATAAATGTCAATACAGGTATAGATGGGAATATGGAGACGGTTATAGGCTACTTATGTTTACATAAAAAATAAAAGGAAGGGGACGAGAGAAGGCATGGCAAAAGCTAGTTACAGATAGTTTTGTTAACCTAGGTTTGTTGTATATTAGAAGGCATTGTGTAGGCGTGTCTTTTCTTTTGTAAGACCTAGCCTTAATAAACATAACAAGGAGTCTCCTTCCACAATGGATTATAACTCAGATCCTAAAACAGTATTCTACAAAAGCTTATTTTCATACTCTCTACTCGTAGTAACAGCGATGTAGACGATGTAGTGAATATAATGTTTTCATTACATTCTTCAGACGTTCAACGTTCCTAAATCGAGTTGAGTAAATGTTGTTATGCCTCGTTTCTCTAACTAAATAAGCATTCACTTCTCGAAGGGAAAACAGAACTTCGCAAAGAAATTTTTACGTAAATATGACTAGGAGAAAATTGTAATACATCGCCAAGATAAAATCCAGATGGCTGCAAAATACTTCGCAAAAAAGAACAGTGCACCCTCTCTGGCAAAATATTGAATTCGTATTGAAATGATCTTTATGAATACTCAATTGCTTCAAATAATCAAAGAATGTATTATGCAGAATATATATCGAATATCTATTGACAGAGTTTGAATCTATGCAGAAATTGGCAATAACATTAAAATTCATGGTTGTGAAAACAGACACGTCATTTCAAATGTTTGCTGGTGAACGTCAAAGTTCGATCGGTATTTTTGTGTGCTATTAATTTTCTGAATGTTGGTAACGTATATGGGGTAAATACAGCGGGAACATACATTACATTGATTACTAATGCCATTACCGTAATGTTGGTAGCTCAGTGAGCAGAAACATATTGCTGTGACTCTTGGAATTAAATGTCGAGGGTGGTGAGTTTACGGACTGACTGTTTGTTTATGGCAATTGTTAAATCCAAGGCCCTTTATTTATAGATTTCAGGTTGTTAAATTGAAGTTTAATTTATGACAAACAAATATATGATCCTACTATTCCTACTGTTAAGTAGAAGCAATTCAGGTATGGGTAATTCGGGTCGCGAGACTCGCGTAAGAATGCCTCATATTACAATGACGGCCCCGTTTAGGGGGCTAAAGCCTGCCGGGATCGCGGGACTAACGAATTACCGTGACCCCCGAAAGTAATAAGCTATTGAAGGACACCATGGATTTGAGTCAGTATAAGTTTGACAGTCCCTTCTGCCATACCCTGGATGGAGAGGACTCATTTGATGATTTTACCACGATAAAAAAGGTCATCTAGATTAATTTATAAAATGTCTACATCCAATATAGCAAGTTATTTCTAATCATTGCTAATATTTTATCCAATTCAAACAAAACACATTTTTTACGAAGGAAAACAAAGAACAGACAAAGCCAATAATAAATAAATGAATAAGCCGTGTTTCAACAAGGTTATTGTAGTTGGTAAGAAAAGCGCGGGCCGGGTAGCCCCGTGACCCGGCTCCCGTGTAAGAAACGATAGGAATTCGATTTAGTTCCTCGTCCCGACGTCCTTCCTGAATGTAAAGCGAGGGAGGGCTCGTGTCCCACTAAGTCTATTTTTAAATTATAGTAAAATTGACATTGTTTTGCCTCCACAAAACGGAAAAAAGGTACGATTTTCGATGGAAAATTATGCGAAAATTGTATTTTAGTATACCTACGTTTATTACGTTGCTGTATTTTCGGTGTTGCCTATATTATAGCGTATGCATTGGGAAAGGGGACCCTCATTACCTGGTACAACTAACTCTTTGCGACGGGGCAATGCCAGCGGAAAATATAATATGAAAGGATGAGGCGGTGCTATATAACTAGCCGTCCATTTTGAATCGTTTATGTTTTTGAATAGAAAATTATGGTAATCATATTTTTCTTCGGCTTCAGAAGAAAACTATATATTCTGTATCAAAGTAGAGTTAGAGTATCAAATTCACATATTCTTATTTCACATGGGCCCATGAGAGCAGTAAGTAATGGCCCAGTGGCACCGGCTTCGACTGTAGAGTCCAGAGTTTGAACCCATGTCGCAGTCAGGCGCGTTACTTTGTGTATTTATTTTCCCGCCACTGAATCATGAGGAAACCATGTCCTAGAACCAAAACTTCAAAGACATGTGATATTTACCAAGGCAACCCACACTGGCCCCCTGGTGAATTATGGCCCACTCCATCTCAAAGAGAGGAGGCCTGTGTCCCAGCAGTGGAAAAAATATATGCTGATGACGAGGATACTTGGAAAAGATCGACTACCAACACCTACTTTGCTTGGTTCGTGTTAAAACCGGCCAGAAACTTAATGCTTACTCTTTGAGTTAAACCCCTTTACCACAAAAACACCCGTTGAACGCTTGTATAAAAAAAGTGTAACTGTTTTGCAGTTACACTTTTTACCACGACCACGACCCTTATATCAAGGAGATTATGTCGTTTTGACGTTGTCAATTTTTTTAGATAAGTGTTCAATACAGGTGTTTAATTTTTTGTGTTAAGACGGTAAATGAACGTTACACGTGTCACGGATACGGTATGGCTCATGCCATCAACATGAATAAGAAATTAATCACCTATAGACAATATCATGAAACCATCTATTAATTAACCAAACAAACATAATTACAACGTGAATACTGAACAAACAAGGAACCGAACAGTCCCTGTAATTATAACGGGTTGATGAAGGCTAGTAATTGTAACCAATAGGCGCTCGTTAGTATGATGTCATACAACTAAGTGCTCGTACACACTGAAGTCCGATAATACCGGATCGGTTTATCGTTTAATTTTTTACTCGGTAAAAAATCCGGATACGACAAAATATACATCCTCTATAGTATCGATGGAGCCGTCAAAACGGTACTACAAATACGGTGTCACTTTTTTTTCGCGGTTAAATCATGAAATGAGTCTGTCCACCCAGGCCGAGATGGGATGCTGTTAGATTAGTACTGAATAAAATCCACGGTGATCCTTCGACAGCCCTTTACGTTACAGGGTCGCGGTTACCTGATGAGACAATACCTAGACCCCGGCAGGTTGGCTCCCCAACCTGGGGAGGATTTGAGAGCCGACCTCTAAGAGTGTCAGATTGCTCCCAGTTTTTTGCGCAATTAACACGACGCGACGTCAACCGATAGCCACGGACCCATCAAAAACGATCCTGTAAATCCGGATGCTCTGTGTGAACGCGCCCTCATGCAAATGCGACATATACCGCACATACTAATTACTTCAGCGCCCTCTATGATTGGCCTACATGTAATTTACTGAAGCCTCGAACCGCTATATGTTACCCGGGTATTAGTACCCGGATCTTGTACCAAGTAAATCTTATTTAATATCTTAGTTTAGCAATATGTACATATGGAATTTCCTGGAAAGGGGTTTCTCCGGGAAAATTGGGACAATATATCTTGGATTTTAACTCTATCTCTGAACGTCAGAAATATTATGGAAGGGTTCATGAAAAACATATATAAGAAACATAGAAAATTAATAGCACTAAAAATTACCTGGATTTTAAATTCATGAACGTTTTAAAATCTGTATTGAAACAAAAACTGTCTTTGATCATAATCCTCTTTTCTGGATAAAAAATGTATGGAAAATAATTTCCTAACATTTTTTATCCAAAAAACAGTTGCGACACACGTCAAATTTCGACGTTAAGCCGTGCCAAGATTGGGCTGTTGATTCATCATCATCTCAGCCATAGGACGTCCACTGCTGAACATAGGCCTCCCCTTTAGATCTCCACGCTGTTGATTGTTGACAATTTAATGACATGTCCTAGAACCAAAAATTCGAAGACATGTGACATCGACCAACCCGCACTGGGCCCGCGTCGTGGATTACTGCCCATTCCCTCTCACAGAGAGAAGGCCTGTGTCCCAGCAGTGGGAACATTTTAGGCTGATGGTGATTATGAAAATACTGATATTCAGTTGCATCCAATTCCACTGGAAGCAGACAACAACATAATTGAGAAAAAGCAAGGCAGATGATCTTTCAGTCCTTATTTTGGCTCCGACAAAATACGTATTTTTCTACCAATTGCTGTAGTCATTTGCCTATAACATTTTTTTCCATATATTTCTCAGAATAATCCATCTGTGTTTTCTTTAGTTTTCTGCTACATCCATCCATCAATATCTCAATTCATGAACATATACGAACGAATAAATAATTATTGGGCAAACTTGTTGCCTATTTAATTACAGGAAATCACACGTTAATACCATTGAAATATAATTGTATTATTATACTAAGATGTAAGTGAATAAACGAGTTTCCTTCCTACTTTTATCAGATAAAAGGAAACGGTTTCCTATTTCTGTATGTTTTGTGTGTGGGCGGAATAGTGGAAGACCTTTATTGAGATTCCAGGAATTCTTATATCAATGTTTATTGTTCTAAGGAGCTATAAATATTACTGAGAGCTTGTAAAGTTAAATAAAAAGCAAATTTTTGTTATATTATTCAACTTCCAGCTGTAACAAATGATATTTTCAATTAAATCCGTATACTGATTACAATTCAATAAAACTACCGCCATAATTTACGAACGGGTAATCCAGCTGTGTTTCAGAGTAACATAAATAACACTGAAATCCAACCGGATGAAACCATGAAAATATATATTGTGCGCCCCGAGACAAACATGTTTACAAGATGTTTGTTTTGCTGAGAAAAGGCAAGTGAAATCAAATTGTGGTTACGGTGACTCCGCATTGTTATTCTCGTTCTGTGAATGCAGCAAATAAATTTCTCTTCAGCGTTTATTTTGCGGCTGACGAGGAACTTGTGTTTTCAGGCAATTTAAGTTGTTCGGCTGACTCGCGGCCCGCTACGCGGCTACGTAGCTCGTAGCACCGCTACGGCGCGGCGCATCGCTACGGGCTACGATACCCTAGTTGTGTGCGGCCCGCCATTATATTCGCAAACTTTAAAGCTATTGTCAAACAGACAGGCGTGACGAACGCGAAGCGAGGCGTTTTTGTTTGTAATGTATGCAATTGTTTGAAGCCTGTCACATAGAATATCGGATCGCTTTCGCATTTTTACATGACATGATTCGGTTCGGTTCGCTATCGCCTGTCTGTTTGACAATGGCCTTAAGTCGGAGTTGTTCTTTATTTAAGGCACTTTACGATACGGATCTATGTTGTTGAGGATGAGTTGCTCATTTAGTGAAGCATACTTTTTCTCTATTCGGGTATCCGTATCGGAATTTATGCCTTATTAACATCAAACGAATTCTTTGAAATTTGGTTATTCTATTTGCAATTCAACTCTAGAATGTTTCTTTTACCAGTAGTCGCATATAAATGGACTTCCCGCATTTGGAAATAAAACCCGAAAGTACAGCTATTAGGATCACTGCCACAATAAAAGATATTCGTTTCAGAAAACAATTTGTAGTAAAATGTATTCCGGTACATTTTGTAGTTCAATGTGACTGAAAATATTTTCATTTGTTGCTCGGCTGTGGCCACGTAATAGCGTTCTTTGTCGCGGAATTAGCAATCAGCCGGCGGCACTCCGCAGCCGCTGAAAAAAACAAGCCTCCGAGCTTTTTCTTAATTGCTGCGCAGATAAGCTTTACGGCACAGCCCGCGCTCACAAATTACTAATATTTATCTAACGACCACACTAAATGAAAACATGAAAAACGCGAGCCCTTCTGCATCAAACGACTCACCACTTGCCATACGCTGCACTAAAATTAACTTCTACTACCGACTCAAAGTGTTTAAAAAACATTAAGGCGACCGCCGGAATCCTTTTAACCACCGTATCTCGTTATAAAGAAGTAAAACTTTACGTTTCTTCTTCTTGAAAAAAAATGAAGACGGTCGAAGTTTTCCACTTTACCGGCGTTAAAATGAACTTCGTTTAAGGACTGAATTGTATTTGGAACTTGTTAATTCCCGTCTCCCGCGCAGTTACTTAAGTAAGTCTTTCATTAGCGCTCGTCACGTGAGTGGAATTATAAGCCGCGGAGTTTTAAAGGTTGGCAAAAAATTCAAAAGACAATGATAGCGTCGCCGTCCATCCGCAATTCGGAAACCCTTCCTCAGCGCGCCTCCGTTGAATACAAATGGACTCGGCTACCTAACAACTTTTTATTAACCGTAACCGATCACATTTTTGGCCGGAGTTACTTCTATTGCGGTCTACTTCGATCTCTCTGTTGTTTTAGAATCGAAAAGCAATTCCATTTTATATTCCATTTGAACTTGTAATTTTATTATTTCAATATTTTCTGTAGCGGCTGCAAAATAAATTGGAATACATTTTGCCTGCCATTTAAATTACGTCAAAATATATTTGTAGCGATTGGACATCGTTACAAGTTTATGTAGCTACTGAAATTATTAGCATCTGTTACTGTAAACTGTAAACGTTATTGCTGGAAATTATTCTCAATGTTCTGTCTCGTCTCGGCAATACTGTAAATAGAATATCTTTAGCCTACATTTATAAATAAATGTAGTCAAGCGCCCCCTTAGTTGAAGAGAAATGTTACACTACATTCCACAATTAAGCGAAATAGTTTTCCCTCAAAAGGGCAAATCTATAGGTGTTCAGTGAATACGTATGTCGGGGGAGGGTGTTACAGCGGTTACAAAAAGAACCTCCGTCTGTCAGGCGCGACGGGTTCCTCTGTAGGACAATGAAAAACACTTTCACCCAGCCGCGTGTGAATGCAAAATAGGGTAAAACTTTGCTTTACTGCCTACATACGCACTGAGCTACCAATGTAAAGCTGTTTTATACGAAGCCCACACTCGTTTATTAAATAAAGAAAGTTACGTAAACCACTTTATTAGCAACAAAGAAGAAATAAATATGAAACATATGAAAAAGGGACGAAACAAACGAAAACCTCCAACTTTATATCAGATGGGTTTGTTGAGTTTCCTTTTTATATTATATTGACGACGATATACAACTGGAGTCTTTGAGTATCAAGTTCCCTTCAAACAAATGGTTGGATATAATTTCCCGACTAGGGAACAAACATATCTCTAAAGCGCGAAATCCCTAGACTAGAGAATCGTAGTGCCATCTGCAATTATTCAGATTGAACTGCGGCTTTCAATACTATTAATCCTTCCAAGAATACATTAATATTAATGGGAGTGAAGCTCCAATGAAAAATGTAGACGTTTGTAGCAGTTTTTATTGAAATAGAAACAAAGGGTTACGTTATAAGAAGTCAGAGAGATCTTTACGTTTATTTGCTTGGTCGTTTTCTTTGTGAACGGTTGGAATGAACAAAGGAAACTTCAATAAAATGGCGGTTGTTATAACAAGTAGTGCAATGACTCGACTATGTTCCAACTGACACATTTGCTCGTTTAAATTCATGGTATCCTGCACTCGCAAATAGTTAGCGAAGTTTGAATGATAGTAACGGGTGAGGTGAGGTATGAAATCACTGTTCATTTGAAGCGGGGGCTGTCTGGGCCACCCTCGTTTCCACGATGGAGGCATTTCCGATGGCTATTATTATATGGAGAACCGAGTGGTTGCGGATATTATATACCCTTTAATATATAATAATGGTGTTCAGTATTTTAAATAATCCGGCCAGAAATCGAATAAATTAGTAATATGTTTTCATTTATAAAAATCTGTTAAAAGTACAACGTTTTATCCAAATACATTAAAAACATACGTTCCTTTTACTGTATCCGTTTACAATCAGTTCAAAATTATGTGTACTTGGTACATATTTTATACATTTGACCTATGGTACAAAAAGGGTGTTTCAAAATTAGCCATTGATAATTTTAACAAAGGTTGCACGCACGCTAAAAATCCTTCGAAAATAAAAAGGAGTTGAAACCGGATAACCCGTGTCAAATCCAATACGCCCCTTAAGCCGAAAATAAACAGCCTTGCTGGAGAACGTTCCTCATTGATTATTTTGGCAGCAGCACACAGACGCTGATACATTACATTAGGACCGATGAACTAATCTCATCCGAAGTCGACTTGAAAATGCTGCTCTTGCCAAACACAGTATCTGGACGATCTAAAAGGGTTTTCCTACCCATCTATCCTTGCTCGTCTACGTTGTAATGGTTACGTAGTTATACTAGTTCTTTGAAATCCAAAATAATTTAACTTGCACCATCTTACTAAAACAAAAAATACAAACTTCCGAATTGATGACCTCCTCCTTATGGAAGTCGGTTAAAAAATAAACAACTGTTTGAACACTTGTGAGAAAAGCTGTAACCTGCAAACGGCATTTGACGTTGAAATAAGACTCGGTCGGCGTACAATTACACTTTTTTAGGCAAGTGTTCAACAAATGTTTAACTTTTTTGTAGTAAGTCGGCTAATCTTGAAGGCCATCTAAGTTTCTATTTATTAGGTAGTTATGAAGGTAAGTGCTGAGTTTACGAGAAACAGTAAGTAAATGTCGTTATTGATTCGGGTATAATTATTCTTAAATAATATATGAATAAATAGCCTTCTTAGACGTACCTAAAATAGTACGAAATTAAAAAAAAATGGGTAGGTCCGCTCGGTTATTTGCCCACTCGAATGAGTTTTCTCTAAGAACCAAGAAGCTTACTAAATGTGAAAATTCATTTCATAGTTTCACAATAATTGAGTCTATTTTGCGACAAATTGAATGAAACAGCAAAACATACAGGCACTATTCAATTGAAAATCAATTGAATGGATACGCAGTGATTCAAAATGTTTGCCGGCCATTCGAAGGCTAACAATGAACGTCAAAGTTTTTAATATTTTAGGCCGAGTCCCCTTGCTATCAGAGAGCGTCGAGTAAATACCCTGTCTCGTGCTATGGCAGGTCTAATACTCGTCGACAAGTGGGGGTGACATTGCCGAGTGTTTGCCGAGCACCCATCCACGTCCACGGATGGGATAATAGCATACTCCGAGCGACACCGAGCCACATCAGATTTCGTTCGGCTTAATGAATTCCCGACGTATAAATACGTTATCGGCTCATTCTATTCGAGTTTAGACATTCGTGAAATGAAAGCGAATGGACGCTTGGCCTTTTGATAAATAGGATTGTTTTTGTGTGTGTTGTTTGTGTTTTATGGATTTGAATTCATATTTTTATGTAAGTTTACATAACACAGTTGATCTCATCATGAAAAACTGATTAGATTAAACTAATTTGTAATAGCAATGAGACACATGTTTTTGTGTATGTTGTTTGTGTTCTATGGATTTGAATTCATAATTATTTTAATGTCAGTTTACATAACACAGTTGATTTCATAATGAAAAACTGATTAGATTATGCATGCTTATTAATTAGCAAGACCGTCTAAAAAGATAAACGTTACCCTGGAACGTAAAGTACTATTGAAGGAACATCGTGTATTTTAGTCAGTGCGAGTCTGACAGTCTTTCCGTTCCACCCATTGAAAACTGGGAAGATACATTTGATGATTTTGGCATGCTAAAAAATAAAAACATGGTTATTAATTAGGTATGAAATTCAAGTTATTCTCTTATGGCAATGGATAAATGTATGTAATTGCGATTTGCACCCTTTATTTTTCTCCAGCAGTCTAAAATGAAAAATAAAGTATGTATCAATGTTGCTGAAAGACAGTTCCAATAAACCAACGAAATGATATTCATGGTATATAAAGGATCCAACGTCGCCCACAAAGAAACCTATCTTAGCAATACAACAAAGCGCACGGGAATAAATACCAATTTTCACCTCAAAGGGAATCTATCCGTGGCGAGAGGAGCAGCCAATCGGAAAGCAAACGCAAGGTAAATATTATTTGGAGATTTCCTCGAACACTAGTGGAGGTTTGAAGTCACGTAGCCGACAGTGATTTCAATTTCGCGCGAAGAATTCTTGCAACCGCACCGGCGAGACTCGACGAGCCAGTGAAAGTACTGAGGACATGACGGGAATCGCAGATGTGGAAATACAAGTGCTGTGCGCTGTTCTGTGGCTGGCGGGAAAATGGGACACCCTGTAGATACAGGCAAGGCGTTATACGTAGTACCGGTACATGGGAAGATTTGATGTGTAATATGTAATTACCAATTTCAATACTTCAAAGCGTCTGTCTGTATAGGAAACGTGATCTTGAGACGCAAAGGGAAACAGGCTAGAGTTTTAGGCAGAAACCGCCTTAACCCAAACACTCACAGGCCAGCCTTACTACAAAAACTTAAACATCCGTTGAACACTTGTCTAAAAAAAATGTGACTGCAAAACGGACCTTATTTCAACGTTATAATCTGACATTTTTAGACAAGTGTTCAACAGACGTTTAAAAGTTTTCTGTTGGACGCTTTTCTAAAAAAAAGTGTAACTGCAAAACGATCCCTACATTAAAGTGAAATGACGTTTAGACGTTGACAGTTTTTTTAGACAATTGTTCAACAGATGTTTAACTTTCTTATGGTAAGATGGTAAGAGTCTATCAGTCCTTTCTGATCCACCCAGGGCGGGAAGACTGATTTCATTTACAATCATCAACATTATATCATCTTGAAATACGTATGTTTGGAGTAACAACTCATAAACGCCAACATATTTCAAAACCTAGCCTCCCAAGCCTATTCAAGCCTAATAAGATATTCCCAATTCTTACAATATTTTTCACTGATGGGTATTTAAGAGCTCAGGCTAGACGTGTCTGATAGATGAAATAACGTTTTTAGTATAGGGTATAAAATAATACTTTAATTTTACCAAGAACTAACTTACTTTACAAGAATTAATCCAAGGATTTTTTTTTATTATTTTCCTCTTTTCATAAAATAAAAATATCTTCCGAAATAAAATAAAAATGACTCCTAACTCCGTTGAGTAATGAACTTTCTGCCAACGTAGCTATATAATATATACTTCCTTCCTTATACATACATAGCGTAATAGTGTTGGAATCGTCGCGAGACTCTTGTCTCTGGGGAATGTAGCGACATGCGACAGGCCATATTAAATCGCAAGTCGGAGTCGCATCGTCGCCTTGTCGCACGCTGAGCGTTGCCTTATTGGGCGCTCTTTAAAATGTTCGTACTTCACCTCAACGATATTGAACAAGTTTTAACTTAGAATGTTCGTAGGTTCGTAGTTAATTCTAAAAGAGAGCTCGGTTACGCGGAAATATTAGAAGGCAATTTTACGAATTTGTTAGTACTGCGTTATTTTTTTTTAAATATTGAAAATACGGCTTATTTCAAGTTTTGTAAAAAAATTGAAAACTTTAGTTTATTAAATTTTTGGCAAGTTTATTACAGTTATTTTAATGATTTCGTATTCGACGAAATAAATTCGCAACTTTAAATTTTAAGTTACCTCTTTTCTCTTACAGAGCTTGTAAAATCTAGAAAATTAAATACCACACAGTGCTAAGACACATACCTAACTTCCTACCTACCCTGCCTGGCCACGTTCAACCCAGAGAAGCAGTGAAGAAAATTCCAATTAATTCTTCACAGGTATTTCCAGTTCAATTTTAAATTTAAACCCGCAAGACCTTCTCGTAATAAATTTTCTTATTCAATATCTGAGCTAAAGTGATGTTAGACGTAAAAAGTGTGAGCAGCTGCCGGCAGCGGATTGGTTTAGAAAGTACTGTTCGCAAGTAGTTAGCAAAGGATAAGTTCCATGTTTGAACTTGCATCAGACTTCCACAAGAGATGCATTTTAAAATGTCCGGCAAGTCCGAACTTCGGACGAACAAAAGTAGTTTCCGAACAAGCCTGATGGTAAGATGCGGGCTAAATGTTGATTTAATTTAAGGCAAACTTACATTTTGTACTAAGTAAGATAAGTACCCGAGACGAGCAACCACACAGTATACAAAGCTTTGTTTATGTGATGCCTGGTTTATATCCATCATTTATAAACCCCTAAACGGATAGGGTTGTATCGTAACGCTACGTCAAACAGGATTCATCAATCAATTTATGTATGAACTCTATTCCAAATAATAAGAGGAAAGTCAGTACAACAAATACCGCACACATACGGAGAATAAATTGCGAATTCTTTCTCTTACTTTATATCGGTGTGTCAAATAAAACCAGTATCGAACGCCGAGCGACTGCAGCCGGCTGTACTGTTTTTACTGTATTTACTTTAGCTCAGCGTAAAATCTTTTATATCCGTTGGTAAGAAGCCAGAGAATTAACACTCGTTCATCCGATGGATAAACTCTGAAAGGATCTTTAAATGGCGCTCAGAGGCGTAAATTATTGCTCTCTACGCCCCTGTTTCAGCCACAATTTATCGCTACCGAGTCACCTGTGGGACTCTGTGACTAGCCTCGCTGTAGATATTCATACTAGTCACAATGTTACGAAGAAATTCGATCTAATAAATGATATTAGGAATATTACTCTTCTTTTTCAGAAAATACTCTTGTTTTGCTACTAAAACGAAATGTCTGTCTACATTGAATATTTATAAGGTAATGCTTCACATTCGCTGCGAGATAAACAGGCATATTTAACGCATCATTCATAACAATGAATGCTGGACATCGGCATGCCATTCATTCACTTTGTGCCATGTTGTGCCAATGGTTCATTCCCAGCGTGACGCTTCTAATTGCCGAACTAGAGGAATTACACACGATCGAGTTTATTGTTCTATTTTCTCATGTCCCTCAAATTACGATAAAATTGATCGATATTTAGGTACCTAACTACTTATTTAATCGATCGCCTGAAACCTATTTTCTTTCTTTTTATTTACTAAACTTTAAATAGAGTTTCATGAAAGTTATTTTAAAATATTACCACACAATGCACATCTTCAACCAATTTTTCAAACTATAAGAACTTTGACAAGGAAATAAATTAGTTTTGAATAGCGAGCTAACTTATTACTTAAAGTTGTAACAAAAACTCCTACACTATGCCTTTCAAGGGAGGGTATCTGTACTAATCTTTAGATTATGTTAATGCGAGGCTACTTATATAGAAATCGGATCTTTTTCAAAAGATACTCTTTTATTTATATTCAAATCTTCGCGGAGTAAAAAGTATGTAAATCACGGAAGGGTATAGTTTCTTTATGTAGTTTAGCAGGGAATTATATAATGTTTAGGAGTTTTTATTACATAAGTGAGAATAGAGTTGCTAAATCAATATTTTATTAACACAGACTTTATCAGTTGCTTTTTTGCTCTGCAAATATATTTATTAAAACTAGCTTGTGTAAACTACATAATTTTCGTTCAACTATCTTTTAGACGACAGTTTTAAGACGAAAAACTATCTACATTTTGTGTTTTCAGGCCTTAAATAACGACCATATTTTGAAAACTGCCTCAAAATTGGTTCAGCCAAACGCGAGATAATCGTGGACAAACATACAGGTCGAACTGCCTGTAACCTACTTCTTTTTTGGAAGTCGGGTAAAGAAACAGCTCGAATTTTATAAAAACATTTAGCTAGGAATATTTTAAAGCAAAACCAATAAAAAAAACCCTATGCTAACTACTGGAATACTCAGCTAAAACTAAGCGCGTTCGTTCAGTTCGCTCCTCGTTCACTCACTCACTCAGCACGACTCGATTCACCGACACTCCACTTTTATGATTTATGAAAGAGCCGCTGTATAAAAAGTTCTCCAAAAAGTCCTTCCATCTAATACCAATTTACGGAACTTTTGCATTGAAGTATTTTTTCTCGTTTCATCAGCATTTAACGTCAACAAAGGATTTCAAACACTTTTAATAACAAATTAGTAAATTCAGCATTTTTTCAAAGGGAAATCAGTTTTTCAGAATAATTATTATGCAAAGCTTAATTAACTGAGCGCAAATTAATTTACTTTTGAGAAAATTAGGGTGACAGTTACGTTGAGTCTTATGAGATATTTCGTCATTATGAAAATTGCTAATTTTACCTTTTTCACGTTCTGATGAGGTCCTTCCGCTTCCTCATTAAAAATATTTTATGGCAACGTTGCCACTAAATATTTTTCTCTATTAAATTAGTGCTGAAGGATTTCCGTGCTGTTTTGTATGCTGTGAATACTGTGAATAGTCCCCCCGATTGAAACATCGATATAAGCCTCGGGAGCTTTTCTCGTCTAGGTAGCTATACGTAGACACATTAGTCAGATTGAAACCTCTTTGCCAAACTTAGAATTGCAAAATAGTGACTGCAACGTTCCCGGATGCTGTTTGATTCAAAGAAACACATTTTATTTTGAGGTTTGCGGATAGAATATTCAATGGAAGTATATTTATTGTGAATGGAACGTAATAAAGAAAGCAGAAAAGCTTATTTGGTTTTGGTTTCAAATTGGACTGAGCTAAATAAACAAAGATGAAATGCATATAACTTCCAGAATAAGTTGCGATAGTAGTAGTGGAAATAAGTTGTGTTAATACAATACATCAGTCCGGCGGCGGCAGTAGATCACAATTACACTCGAGCTCTATTAAAACTTCGCACGTACTTTAATGAGTGTTTTATTATATTCGTGCAACATACATAAATCGTTGTGCATTTGTTTCCCCGAGGAGGTTAATCAAAGTCGAGGAGAGCTCCGCGTCAGCTAATAATAATTTGATCCAAAGTTAGCACTTTCACGGATAACTTATTTACAACACTAGTTGTGATCTTAACACAATGTACAGTCGACAAAGTGGAATCATGACCCATTTTGACAATAAATCGTTTGAATCTGTCAAATTCACAAAGATCAAAGTCGTTACCACGGTTAAGTATGTTTACGCGAATGTGGACCTAATTGTATTTGATTGTCTCTGGGAAAATAAGCTTATGGTGGGTCATAATTCCACTTGCTCGATTGTACATAATATCAACTCCAGTTTGCACCGTGTATAATAAGTCTAGCTATACATTTACATAACTTTGTATAAAGGTAATCAAAGATGTATTTCGTAAGTGCGGTGCGAGTCAACCGCCATGGCTAAAGTTAGTCCAAACTTCGATTATATTGAGCTTAAAGGCGCTCTACCTTGAAATATGGCGGATATCTCCGGGTCGGGTGTTTCATTTAAATAAGACGGGAACGTCCTTATAATTCGAGCGAACCAATTATGTAAGTATATCGAAGTCGATTTAGTTAGCTTTGGTTAGCTTCCAATTACCATGAAATAGTAATACTTATATAATTTCTGCGATAAATAAAAAAACAACATTAAAGAACTACTAGTAGTTCTTTAATTTTGTTTTTTTAATTCCTGTAGAGGAATAGGGGTCTAATCTCTTAAACCGTCAAGGAAAATACGAACCCAGGCCGAAACTATTGAGTTTAATTTTAAAATAAAAAAACCGGCCAAGTGCGTGTCGGGCCACGCACAGTGTAGGGTTCCGTAGTTGCCCATCAAAATACTTATGCGAACTAACTAAACTGATTCGCTGAATTTAATTTTAAAAAGAAGAATTTTCAAAATCGGTCCAGGAGTCTTTGAGAAATCGGGGAAAATACATAAGAAAAAAGATTACAACGAATTTAGAACCTCCTCCTTTTTTTGAAGTTAGTTAAAAATAGTTGACGATAAAAACCTACCTATCCCCAAAAAACATACCTATAAAAGCTGTAAAAATAAAGTTGACAAACTTACATTTGCAGTTGTCTCCGATACATTTTGTTTAAGAAAATATGATATCAAGTACATTTTATAAGTTGGTCGACTATTACTCGTAAACTTGTAAAGCCTACTTAGTCGTGGGGTGCTATGACAGGAAACCTCCACGTGCGCCCGTGGACTGGAGTTCCCTCTCGGATACGTCCAGGGGGAAGACCAGTTTTTCGGGCCGGTGCACCCTGGGATGCGGGCAAAAACTCTTCCTTGGGCACTGTGTGCCCAAGTGGTCTCTTTGCCCGTATGCAAATAGCCTGTCGTGTGGATGCTCCAACGCGTGTCCCTCTGATCAGCAGAGGGCACAGCGGCGGAGCGGGCTTGCGGACGGTGAGTGATGGGTAGCTCGCCGTCCGACAAAGGACCAAGCCCGGGTCGGTGGCGCGTCGTGTTTTGCGCCAAATGCCTGCTGGGGTCGCGGGTTTTTTCTTAACCCAGGTTACCGTGACCCCGGAACATAAAGGGCATAGGAAGGAACACGGGTGGATTTTAGTCAGTAAGAGTCTGACAGTCCCTTCCGCCCCACCCAGGGCGGGAGGACTCATTTGATGATTTTACCACCTAAAAAAAAAAAAAAAAAAAAAAAAAAAAGCCTACTTAGTCGTGATAATTTTCTTTTAAACTTCGTTATATATACAACTATTGTGAATTTTTTCACACCCCCAAACATAACCGTTTAGCTGGTAGAGGGGGGGGACACTCGAATCGAGCAAAATTTTGCACTTTAAAGCTTAATATTTCACAAACGAATTTTTTAATCAAAAAATTGTTAATGGAAACTATCATTATTTTTTAAAGGCCTATTTAATGATACCCCACACAAAGGGGTACGCGAGAAAAAAAAATTCCTCACTTTACGTGTAAGTACTGGAGGTACCCTAAAAAAAAATATTTTACGAGATTTTATTTTACCACTTTTTCGGCAGAACAAATCCGTATATTTACACCAAATTACAGCTCTCTAGTACTGTGCGCCTCTGAGCTAAACTGCGGACAGACGGACGGACGGACGGACGGACGGACGGACATGGCGAAACTATAAGGGTTCCTTGTTGACTACGGAACCCTAATTAAGTTCTGACAACCCATCGGAAGTCGGGACAACTGTCCAATCATGTCAATATTTAATCACGTATTATTTACTAATCTTATGTCCGTTCATCATCAGCCTATAATGTTCCCAATGTTGGGACACAGGCCTCCTCTCTGTGAGAGGGAGTGGGCCATCATCCACCACGCGGGCCCAGTGCGGATTGGTGGATGTCACATACTGTCTTCGATTTTTTGTTCCTAGGACATGATGGTTTCCTCACGATGTCTTCCTTCACCGTTTTGAGAGCAGTGGTGATGAAATAAATTACCTATACAAAGTAATGCGCCTGGCGGGGTTCGAACCCACGACCTACTACAACTCGTAAGTCGGGACCGATACCACTGGGCCGTCCGTAAGTGATATGAAAAGTCCGAAACGTCGGCCGTAGTTACAGGTCTCGTGCTTAGATATTGTAGAGTATGCCGCCAAGACAACAGGGGTGCCTGTTGTCTTGGCGGCATACTCAAGATATTTGAATCATTGTAGTGGTAACAACGAATGATGGTAATCGTTCATCTGTCAATTGTCACAAGTGTCACATGATAATGAAGTATAGAAAAAAAAAATGAGCAAATTAATTTTTGACAATATTTTTATAGTCACTATCGACTTAGACGCGGTTTTGAGCAGTTGACCGGAAAAAGCTGGTCAAAGAGAAGAGGGGAAGGTTATGGGGGAGAGCCCAGCAGTGGGACAGTAGTGGTTAAGAAAAAAAACGGGTACTGCTGAATTACATAATGATTATTGTTTTTTGAAGAGCGTGTAAGAAGCGTGCATGTCGTTTCAATATGGCCACAATAGTTTCACCTATAACATGGTATGGTCATATAGTACTCATACTTATACACAAACTCGTAACATTACAATTGTAATGTTGATCCATAAAGTTTGTCTTTATCTCGCATCGTAAAAGTGTCGCTCACTATGTGTTGGTGACTAATGCGTGTGAGATATAGTTTATCTGGTCAAATGGTAGTGGTATACGGGTACCTGAACCAAACGACGCCGACGTTCATTCGTTCAGGAGAAATAGTATGTTTATTTACGATAGGTTTCGTTTGAACATTTTCTGGCGTGGCGGTTAGCATTTCAAGACGATTGTCTAGAAGTATCCTAGATCCCAAGGTTACACAAACATCATCATCATCATCAGCCGGAAGACGTCCAACGCTGAACATAGGCCTCCCCCTTAGACCGCCACGCCGAACGACAATTCGCCACTTGCATCCATCCGTTGCCCGCGACCGTCACGATGTCGTCGGTCCACCTAGTGGGAGGCCTGCCTACCGGTCTTCCGGTCCGTGGTCGCCACTCGAGAACTTTCTTCCCCATTCGTTGTCAGTTCTACGAGCGACGCGACGTGGCCTGCCCATTCCCACTTCAACTTGCAAATTTTATGAGCTATGTCGGTGACTCTGGTTCTTCGCCGAATTTTCATGTTCTGGATTTTATCCCGCAAAGAAACTCCGAGCATAGCTCTTTCCATTCCTCGTTGCGTGACTCTTAGTCTCTCTAAAAGGCCAGCAGTCAAAGACCACGTTTGACAGACACAATCGCTGGCAGGGAATTCTACTAATTAGCTGTGAGCACCACAATGCACGAGTAACGACAAATGGGAGAAGAAATCAGTTTAAATAGATGAGAATTAAACGAATGTTAACTATATATCATTCAAAATCCCCATCTCTAGAAGTGCATATAAGTTTGAAATAGGATTCAACTGCTGACGTCTGTGGCAATATCGTTTGTACTCGACGTGGCTTTGTTCACGATACATTTCATAGGGGGCCACTATATTAACTTTGTTGCCATCGTGACTAAATCCTGGGTAAGGCTAAGGTTGGTACAAGAATATGAAGAATTTCACCATATAATATCGATCTGTTAGATGCTCGGGGTAAAAAACCCAATGGAATAAGATGTAAAACCGAGGAAAGTTAGATAAATTCAATAACCTAACGCCTCAGATAGTTTAGGTTTATTTTTGAGCCACCACACAAAAACCACGTAACTTTTGACTTATTTAGAAAGTAAACAGAATCAGATGAAGGTTTTTTTTTTGTATGGAAAGAGAAACAGAGTACCCAATGGAAAATTTATTGCGTGGCCCTGAGCACAAATATACAAGTAAAGTTGAACTGTGGATGATGGTATTAGTAAAGCTGGACCTACCTTCTTAGGCTTGCCGTTCTTCCGCAGCAGCTTGGCGCAGCACAGGCCGCGCGTGTCGGGCAGCGGCGGCGGCGGGCGCGACCAGCACAGCCGCCGCGGACTCTCCGCGCCCGCCGCGCTGCGCGTCTCCTCCTTATCTTCGCACATCACACAGGCCCCCCGCACCCCGCTACCCCGCACTACCACCCTACCATTACACAACCCACGAAAAATCACAACCTCCAAGATATCGATGCTTTATGAGAACCTCTGGCATTGTTTCCCCTATAAAACTACGGAGCCAACGATAGAGCTATCTACACCGCTGTACGTTACAGAAAATAGCGTCGATTTAGCAAAATGGCTTCTCTCGCCTCCTACTTAAAGCGTTACAAAAATAAACTAAGAGATACCTAAGCGATTAAGTTCGATAGCTTTGTACTATTTTTAGAAGATATTAATAATGAGCCGCACTGCTACGTTAATTCTACGGAAGGCTGTTTTAACGTCCGATTCAGCATCTGGAACAAAGAGAATGCATCCATTAATTAATATGTAAAACGCGATGATCATTCATCATTATTGAGGATGACAGCGCAATTATTGCAATGTGACCAGTGCTACGCCGTAGACCGTAGCACAAGCCGTAGTCCCAGTAATATAGAAAGTAATGAAAGGAGTTTTTTTACTTTACAAATAAATGGGAACTAAAAATATATAAATAAATTTTATCCAATGAACTAAAACAATTTATTATCAGTCATTTCATCAATCAACCGTAGCACTCGTGCTACGCGCTAATGCGCCTTGTGCTACGAAGCGTAGACATCACGGCTACGCATTTCACTTCTAAGATTTTCTGAACTGAATCAATTTAGCTTCTATTTTATGACGTGTTGAGATCGTCCTGCGACGTCCGACGCCGTGGGCGTCTACCACCTTGAACGAGACCTAGAGTAGCCACAGATCCTTGACATATATTTTTTTACTTAGAGTAATTAACAGTTATAAATCAATAGCGTTCTCCATTTTCTTTCTCTCTCTTTTAGCTGAAAGTTAAGCACATTAATGTCTAAGCGGCCTATTCGATTTGGTTTAATGAGCCAAAACAAAGCAAAGTTGAGTCAAAACAGATTTCAGATTAAGTTGATATGATTGTAGAAATATAAAGCAACGAATAATATTTATTTATTGTAAGAGAATTTATTAATGTATTGTGATACAAGCTGATTGTTATAAACAAACAAAAGCAGAGTAATAACAAGTATTATATTACGTATTTTTCTAATAATTAGTCTACTGTTATTGAATTATTAAAACTAATCTAAAGTTTGGATGAAATACAAGAGAAAACCGTTTGATTTGTTTACTTTATTTTAAACGTTGCTTGTTTCCTCTTAATAGTTTTATATTCAGATTCTTGGCTAAAAAACTGAGATAAGATGGAATACAAAATTTATGAAATTTTGTAGATTAGATATTGTGTTAACCTTAGCTTTTTTCTAATAATTAGTCTTCTGTTATTAAATTATTAAAACTAATATAAAGTTTGGATGGATGGATAAAATGTTTGTTACGATATGTTACGATAGCTGGAGACAATAAGCCTTGTCCATAGGGTTTTTTTAATAATATTAGAGACTTTCTATTACTACCCCTACAATTTCTTACAAACAAATACTAAAATAAATAAGATCCATGTAGTTGTTATGTAAAGACGAACATGAATAAATAAGAAAAAGTTAAAATATTAGAGAGTTGTACAAACAAGGAGCTCCGCTGTCTACTCAGCTAGAACAATAAGCAACTTCGTTACCCCACCAGTCTTTGTAACGAAGCTCGGTTCAAAACGAACTTAGACTAATTTCCATGTAATTTACGTTCGTAGGTACCCGGGATTTGGCAGGCAGTCGTGAAGTAAAAATGTTACTTGTACACCGCGCCCTGATGAATATTAAACACAACACGCCTAATGAATGCGCCAACTTGCTCGACATAATTACACCAACTCATTGAATTCTTTGCCAAACTCAGCCGACACTTATTTAAATTCTTAACGGTCGGATAAGGGGGAATCTGTGCACTTGCCTTTATGTGTGTACTTTCAACGAATTTTTGCCTTTATTAAATGCACCTGGAACAAGCGGTGTCTTCAGTTTAATTAATTAGCAGACATGTTCATAAATTCTGCGAAATTTCGACGAATGTTCGTGCATATGCGCTGAGTAAGTTTTAATTAAAATAAAAGCGAGAACTGAACTAGAACGCGGTTCAACACGTAGATAAAACTCGCACCTGTATAATGAGATAGGTTTATTACACAGTATAGTTGACACCGCAATGTTGGAGTCATTCCAACAGCTAATATCCCATTCTGTTTGTCTTTCGAGGCAATAAAATGACTTTTATGCAAATCATACGAATTCTATACATTTTTGATGAGCCGCCCGACGACGCATTCGCGCCGTTTAATTAATACATTTTCCATCAAACTTTGAAAGTTTCAAACTCGCAGATTTTTTTATAGATTTATTTGCGTGAATTAATTACCACGTTGTTTGTTTTTCGTTGTATAAATTGTGATGGAAAGTAAAAAAGTTATTAAAATTTCCTTTAAAAAATACAAACAATATGTAATTGGATTTTATCTATATACTATGGGTGTAGTATCGTCTATAGTCGGTGCCAGTTAAGATGGCAATAGCGGACATTGACCCCTACCTAATAACTCCTCGTATAATGACGTAAGCTCAGAATTAGCATCTTTATAAAATACCGAATAAATTAGTAAGTATATTGTAAGGATATAAGTACTTTATTATTCATAAAATATCAAAATGGTAAAAATATTTCACCTATACCTAAGATTTTATATTATTTTTATATTTATGACTCACAAGTAAACACTATCATTTCACAAAAAAATGCTCATTCTTATCTTATGTCATTATACGAGGACTTATAAGGTAAAGGTCAATGACCGCTATTGCCATCTTAACTGGCACCAACTATAATATTGTCTACGAACTGGTGACTTATTTTAAACCAACCAATTTCGTTTTATTATACGTAACATCTGTACCATTACGAAAGCCAAAAGCTATATGAAATTCTAACTTATCATAAAAGTTTTCATAAAACTAAAAATATGGCAGCAAGTATAATAAACTTTCTCAAAGCATCAAACAGAGGTACAGAGAATAAAATCTCTTTTATATTCAGCCTCATTAATGAGTGCAAATAAGTGCACACACTAGACCCAAGTTTGTTGACATGCTAGCGAAAAACGGGGCTTTTTCGTTTTTCCACTTTTCCGCTCTCGAGCAGAACCCGCGTCTCGACGTCGACGTATAAACTGCTTTTATTATAAAATCAAGCGCGTTTCACTCAAAAAACGATAAGTACTCTTGTCTGGCGTTTGAACAACATGGAAATGCGAGAGTGAAAAGGAAAATTAGCAGAACATTATATAATGAAAGTCGACTTTGTTTACTCGCTTTTGTTTCGACACGTATGCGCTTGAGATAAAAGAGAAAACCGTTTGAATAGAATAGAATAGACACTTTGTGTTTTTTCTTTACTTTACTTTAAGCGTTGCCTGTTTGTTCTTTATAGTTTCATAATCAGATTCTTGTTTGAGAAACTGAGATGAGATAAGATTGAATAAAAATGGAATGAAATTATGTAGATCAGATACTTTGTTTACCTTAGCTTTAGCAAAGAAAACTCAGAAAAGAATTGTTTTTTATTTTCAAATTCATAATTATCTCTTTCGACCTGTCTCTAGTATTTTATTGCTATTAATAAAAAACTAGGTATTAATTTGTGGAGAACTACATGAGATTTTTAGGTAAGTGTTTTAGACACGCTGAAACCTATGTCCATACTTCTTCAAGTATCCTTAAATATGGAAGTGCAGGCCTGGCTAAAAAGTAGAGGGATTAAACAATCCAGAATTTCGTGCATGATTTCTAAATCCTTATGTTTTCAAGACAAAGTAATATTTATTATTTTTAATATCATTGCTGATTGTTTACAGTGTAAATTATAGGCCTTATCTTTACACAGTATACAGTCGTAGTTGTGTAAAATCTTCCGAAATTTCTTTTCTTGTGTTCGTTATCGTCAGGACAAGATTTCGACGTAAGAAAGTTTTTGTAAAATCAAGCATGTAGGACGAAAAGAACAGAAAACCGGTGCTGGCCGATAGTCAATAAAATAAATTATACATGTATTGACATTCAGGTTTTGTGGCGTACAACATTTTAGGTCTTCAAAATGTAAAAGTATAAGTATCTGCTTCCAATTTTATTGATCAATCATACAATTCAAATCACATTTATTTTCATTTGTGAGGAACTCACTTGAAGTTTATGCTTCTTAATCACTGTAATATTGGTATTTTCATATTTAATTTTGTACATAAGTCAACTCACAAAGAAGTTATACCTGTTTCTATATTTTATTTTTATTAATAATTTTCATTTTGAACATTGTGTTACCATAAAACTACACATGTAATTTTTAAAATATTCTAAGATATTGTACAAAATGAAATATATTTTTGGAAGCTTACAGCTAGACTATTTTAAAGTGCAATTAAAATAAAACAAAAGAACTACAAAGCAACTATTTAATATCCAATGAGCCTTACCAAATAATTAACGTGCCAAAACCAAGTACATCAGTACAACAGATCACGCGCGAAAACGTAAAGTTTAGTTTCAAAAGTCGTCGTAGAAAGTTGTGTAGTAAGTCTCGTAGCACGGGCTACGCGACGCTACGCCGTAGCCGAGAGCTGCTACCGCTCTGAACTGGCGCCGGTCTGCCGCCCGCCTTTTATTCACCTCGTAGCCCTCTCCCGCCCGTCTAAGTCCGCCCTTCCCGCCGAAACAACCCCCACACCGGGCACACAGAAATTCTCAAGCCTCACTGCTGCGGGACCGTTTTAATAATGCTTCACAAAGAAATAAAGGCTCTTGCGATTTTAGCGTTACATGTACTTTCTTCAACTTAATTAAGAAAATATTTGCTTTAATCGACGTGTTTTGCTTGGTGTATTATGTTGAACTTTCATTGGAATAATAAAAGGCTTTTTTTATGAAATCTCACTTGCCTTTATTTAATAGCTGGTATCAATTCTAATTTTTATTGTATGACAAAAATCTTCTACAGAGTCATGTTTCCCAGTGTAAGGTATACAAATAAGCCATTACTTAATGATATCTTCGGCACAGCTTTGAAGACTTTATAATCCCTTATTTCCCCTCCCTTATTATAAGACCTTATATTATTAAAAGATAAGCTTTCATTTTGCTGGTGATAAATCATCAAATGACTTGCCCTGGATGGAGGAGGGAACTTTCAGGGTCATATTGACTAAAATCCACTCTGTTCCTTTTAATTGCTCCTTAGGTTGCCTTTTCAAACTTTCCTACAAACCTGGATAAAACCATTACTGGCATTAAGTTAAAACAAAACATCTCTTCTACTTCCTAAAAAAATTGTCAACCGTTACATTCTAAATACGTTTCATAGTCCGGTAAATTTAGACATTCGAAGTTACATAAAGTCCCAGCAAGCTAAAAAATCATTAATAAATATGAAATACCTACTAGTATTTATATACCAGCAAATAAAAATAACAGTTCCGATATTAATCAACGTAGTCTGTAAGTACCTACGGTAAGACCCGACATTGGGATGGGATATCAGTATTTGTAGTCCGGACAGCTGGATTAATCTGTAGCTCTCCTGATAGCATCCATCAGCTTCCTCAAATCTACTGCTCAAGTTGGACGGTTTTTTTATTGTCGTGTCTTTATTACTGCCTTGTAGTGCAGCGGTTTAATAGAGAGTTCTAGACAAAGCTAAAGAAAAATAATTGAAAGACAGACCATTGATTTGTCGTTTGAAAATAATAATAATATTCCACAAGTATCACACAACGCCATCTTGTCCCAAGCTAAGCAGAGCTTGTGTTATGGGTACAATAGACAACTAATAAACATACTTATATACTTCTAAATAGATAAACAACACCCATATACAGAACAAATGATCGTGCTCATCACAAAAACATTTGTCCTGTGTGGGAATCGAACCCACGACTTCCAGCATAGACGCTCTAGCAGTCAGGGTCACTAACTATAACCACTAGACCCAACAGGCCTGTCAAATGTGTAATAATAATCTCTAGCTTCGCCTTTTCACAACTTCGTTGGTCAGATTTAAAACGGTAAAACTGATTTTACCGTTTTAAATCTATAGGTAGGTACTTGTCACTTATTTACTATTATCTATATTTAATATTATACTTATTGCTGAAAAGTTTGTTTGGTTCAACACGCTAATCTCAGGAACGACTGGTTCGAATTGAATTTTTTATTGTGTTGTATAGTTCATTTATCGAGGAAGAATATAGGCTACTTAGATCAAAGAAGTAGGCAGATAGAACGCTCAGAACACGCGAGTGTCTCCACCAAAGCTAATACAAAATCAAATTGAATTACATTCCATAATGTTTTCTTTGTTTTTGAGAACAACTTTTACGATGGTTAAAGACACGAGACGGTATATTTTGCCAAAAAACAACATCGACGCGCAGCTTGGTACGACGCGTAGCTTGGTACTGTCGTGACTTTGTATTCGATTTTGATTTTGTATTAACTTTGGTGGACCCACTCGCGTGTTCTGAGTGCTCTATCTGCCTATTTCTTTCATTTGAAAAAGAAGCCGTGTGGCGGGGGTGAAACCGCGAGGACCAGCAGGTGGATATAAAAAGATTTAACTTCATCTTTATTTGTTAGTGTGGCCTTCCATGGTCCACCCACCTTATTATAACGTCGTCGATCCCGATATCAAAAGAGCGAGGGACCGTACTGCCAAAATAGTAGCGCGAGCGATTTGTCTCCGATTTCCAGTTCGATGGATGTTTGTGTAAATAGAAGGAATTTTTCATCACATGGCAATAACTACAAAATTTTAATCATTGGCCTTCGAAGGAGCACATACTCCATGGGCCACCCACCTAACAACGTCAAAAATATTTCGCGTTCTGTCCTTTTACCCGACTGCGCCAGGAGGGTTATGTTTTTTTCCATAGAAATCCGTTTCAAAATCCATTTCTATGGTGCTATGCTTATAGCTCTGGTTTAGCTCAAGCCGTTATAAGATAAGTAACCCTGATTTCCAATAATATCCAATAATCTTAAATTCTAACTTAAAAAAAGAACAAAAATCCAAACGAATGTTCGTCTGTTACCCTTTTTCGTCGAAACGGATGAACTAATTTGAATGAAAATTGAAATATAGGTGTAAAATGGTGGACTTGGGTTTGGAGTTTGGACATAGGAGAGTTACCTACTTTTAATGGCAACAGTACGTTCCCGAGGTAGCCAATGAGCCCAGATTGATAGAAGCTACAAACTGTTTATGTATAATGTGTGCCAGTTTTGTAATGTGTACTAATATCCACAGTTGTTCGAGCGATGAGAATTAGCACAAGAAAACGCTAGACACCAACTGATTAAGCCACATGTGTTTTTGTTGATAAGAGCACATAGGTACATGTTGTCATTGTATTATTAAATAGAAAAATCTATATAAATACAAGAGTTTATCTACCTACACCTTTGTATCGCTAAAGCTATTGTAGTGCAATAGATTATACTTATTCTAATCATCAAAGAGGACGAAAACTGTATCAAACATTAGATACCTACTTACATCCTATAGATATCCAGTACCAAGCCATCCCGTCTAGACACCTATAAACTTATCTGAAGGGGAGATAATGTTTATCGTTTATCATTTAAAATACTAATTTATTATCTTATCAAACGTACGAAAAGCATAACCAATTCGCAAAAAAACGCCTAGTCATAAAATAGGAATACGCTAGGTATTCATTTTATTTACTTTCCTTTGCCTTCCACTTGAGTCGCTAAGAATACAGCTAGTGAATTAACTACAAATACAACTTACCTTAAGATTTCTCAGTTTTTCTGCTTAAAAATCACATGATTCTCACAAGCCAATGTTACAGTCGATGTTAACATAAAGTACAAACACTCAACACAGCACAGTCCAGTTTGTTTACATGAATCTTGCTAAATAAGATATAATATTATCATGTTGTGCTAGGGCGGGCTCGCAGCGCCGACTAGTGGCGGGCGCGCGAAGCAGGCGTCCTGAGGGCGGCGCGCACCGGGGTCGCTAGGGTGAGCGAGGGCCTTTTCCCTCTCATTCGCACACACTTCGCCTTAATTGTCACAATACTCCATTGCGTTACGCAAAAACGACGCTTTTATCAATGACATAGGAGACATATTATTACTACGGACTGGCGTCGCTCGAGTCGGCCGGCCGGCGCCCCTCGTAGGCTGCGCGTAGTGGCCTTGAGTACGCCTGATGTTTTCATCCCATGTGCGTAATAAAGCGCTTAGGGAGGGACAAGTGACTTTAGCTGAAGGATTTATGAAGGAATCTCTAAAATTAATTCGGCCGATTGTGGCCCTCCCGCTTGTCATAGGGTGAAGCTTACAGATTTAAATAATATTTACATAATGGCAAATATTAAAATAAACTAAACTTGGTAGGTTCGTTTTACGAATAATTTTGTATTGATTTTTTCTTTTATAGCAGTAATTACACATAATTTCGCCAGAAATGAAAATCACAGAAACATTTCATACACTTTTTATTTGAAAAAATATATTACAAAGCGAAATTAATGACAAATAATAAATATGATACCAGAATTTAATAATTGTTTTTCATAAATTAAGTTCCTTTAAGCAAACTTCTTTTATGCATCTATTTGCAACAGAATTAAGAATAACATGAGAGGTACTTGTACTTTGAGTAACATTATTATTAGAGACTTAATAAATATTTTTTTTATTTTTTTGCATTTGTCTTTTATGAAACAACCACATTTCAATTTAAATTTTGACACTTTTTTTAACCAATGAGCATGGGCTCTAACTTCCCGGACGCATGTAAGGCCTTAACATCAGATCCACCTCCCACACAGTTGCCATTGATGAATACTTGGGGTACCTGAAACATGGAAATAGCAATTACTATTTAGTTTTAGAGCTAATTTTAGTACTTACTGTTCCTTTGCATGGCAATATGTATTTAACTTCATTTGCATGACTATCTTTCATGTCTTTGAAATACAAACTGTACATATTGTTATGTTAAATTAAAATTAATCATTTTGTTGAATTGTAAATAACTGATTAGGTATATAAATTGTATAGTGACCTCAAAGTGTGGCTGTACTGATAAATACATACATACCTATTCACAGTGTAAATGAATTTGGTTAACCACAATAGATATTAAAACATAATTATATTTAAATGGTTCCCATTATTATCACGTGTTGTGGCTGCCACTTTCCCTCAATTATTGAGGTGGTTTGCGCCACTTCTACATTGAAAAAGAAAGATCTTTTTAAAATGGTGTACTAATAGAAATTAATGATTTCTGTAAGATGATGAATTCAAGTTCTTGCAGACAGAAGAATCATAAGAATCATAGTACCTAGACCGAATAAACATTATTAAAAATATGAGAGTACCTAACAAAAGATTTTCTTAAACAATAAAGTTTTTATTGTTCTTTGTTCTACATACAAATCTATCCTTGCGAATAAATGTAGAATCAATTTTTATAGACACGTGACTGAGCGTGGCCAGCCAAGCATTTCCTTTATCATTTTTAATTTAATTTTCAAAATTGCTTTTTATGGCCTATTGAAAAATATGGTTTATTTTGTATAATACTGATGTTGAAAACTTCAATAACATATATTTTATTGAATTAATTAATTGCCAATATAGACTAAAATAACCATACAAATCATAAAACATTCTTGATCATAATAATCAGCCAATAACCAAGGAAATAAATGATATTTGACAAACATATCCACTTGAACGTTCACGCCGCGAACCGTCAATGCGTCGAAACGTCACGGTGCGAGTGTCAAATTTTGCGATTTATATTGCGCAGTTACTCTTCCGATAAAAACGTTTGTCAAAAGAAAACTATACAAGCTATATTAAAATTAAAAATACCGTAGCATAGCCTAATGTATACACAATATGATTCTTTAATAGTATATGCTCTAAACCCAGATCAAATTACTTAAAATAAATGGAGAATCTTAAACAGTACACATTTTTCTCTCATATTCCGAAATTATTGTTTATTTATAATAATTCCAGGCAATTTGTAACAGTTAGAATTACGGTGAAAGAAACTAGATTATATTTCCATGAAAACGATACCAAAATATTAGTATTTGATGCATCATAACTATTTTTAATAAATGAAAGAAAAGAGGTCTGGTTATCGCGATTTTCGGAGCGAGCGCGAGACCTTGAATGAGCAAAATGGCCGCCCGGGGCTGTGCAGACGAGATGCTTTTTTGATTACCTACCTAGTTTGTAACTTATTTTATTTTGCAGTTTTACTTTTCTATATTAGTGAATTAAATTAACACTTTAATTAATGTTCTTTAAAAACATGTTTAAAAAAAATTTTTTAACTGACTTTAACCTCATATGGAAAAAGTTTCGGAAGTCGGTGACAACAAAAAATATATGAAATCTGAACCTATTAGCTAATTGAATTTCAAGTGATATCATATATCAGTGGAATAAGGGTACTTATAGGTAAATTGAAAGCAATAATAATTAATAGAATATTTTTTAATCTTTAGTTATATAAAAAATCAAGGCTTGTGAAAGTCTCTGAAGCAGCCGATTATGCACAGGTAGACCCCACACTCGATGCATTGCCAGACTGTTCGGGTCAGGACCTTTTGTTTGTTGGAACACCACCAGCAGCGGCCTCTTTTGGCAGTTGTTCGCATGGGGAAGTGGTTCCCATCGACGATCGGTCGGTTCATCAATGTAAATTTTGTATTTCGTCTTAATGTTGTCGTCGTCGTTGTTGTTATTGTCGTCGTTGTTGTTATTGTCGTCGTTGTTGTGGTCGTCGTCGTCATTGTCGTCATCATCATGTTTGTCGTTTGTCTGCCACATGGTCTTGTGATGAGTCTGGATTCCGTCGTCAAGTCGATATGTCTGTACGTCTTCAGTAATCCTTCGGCCAGTATTGTTCTGAACTGCCGGTGTGACATTTTTGGGTGTTTGGTGTGATATATAACGTAACAATTAAATACTGCAACATTAAAATAACGGCGGAATAATTTTTTATACCACACACGATTTCTCACTCTTTCTATGTTTTGGGCGGATAAATATTGATCTTTTCGATCAACGCCTCCCATATTTTTGTTGTAGTCCAGAACAATACTGGGCTTGTATGTCGTTCGGTTGTACTTACTGCTTGTTCCGATTTGAAGTGAATGATAAGTGGAGATCATACTTACTAAATTCGAATCTCGCCACACCATCAGCGACAAATCGGGACAGTAAGTAGCCACCAACTCTCCGTGTCGTAAGTCAGTCTTAGTAATTGTCCGTAGTGAAGCGGGAATAAATTCACGGTTAAGTCTTTGCGTCCCGTAACTGTCAGTCTGTCGTAGTTTAAGGCATCGCGCTAATAATGGACAATTATAAAAATTGTCCATTATAAGGGTATGTCCTTTATGTAAAAGTGGCTGTACTAAATCAAAAACTATTTTTGCAGTTGCATTCGTAGGTTGAAAGTCAGACAAAGTTTGTTCCGTCCTGTCGTCTTGTTCAGTCTGTTCAATGTTATTGTCATCATCGTTGTCGTTATTGTCATTATTGATTGTCGTCTTGGATTTGCCAGTATATACCATAAACTTCCACAGATATCCCGTCGATGATTCGCATAATTCGTAACTTTTGACGCCAACTTGAGCCGCTTTGGTATTGATCTTCTGAGCAAAGCTCAATCGCCCGTGCCACTTCAAAAGTGACTCGTCAATTGCTATATCTTGCTGCGGGTAATATAGGCTGGCAAATTTGCGATTAAAATAGTCAAGTATGGGCTGTATTTTGAAAAGTCTTGTCTTTGTCGGTAAGTCAGTATTATTGTCAACAAAGTGCAACATGGATTTGAGGAGCAGGTATCTATTGTAGGTCATTATTTGAGTAAAATAGGGCATGGTACCAAAGCCATTAAAAGAAAAGTACGACTCTTCACTAGGTAAAGGATATAATCCCTGCAGAAGCATCAGAGCTAGGAAACTAATCATTTCTTGTCGGTCAGTTGGTGTCCAGCGGTGAAATCGTGAAGTCGGCGTCGTTTTGTCTTTTATGGAGTCCAATTTCTGTCTAGCGTATCTGTTTGTTTCATCACAGAGTAAGTCAATAAACTCTACGTCGAACATCTTTTCGAATATGTCTACTGGTGTTGTGTCGGTTACGTCAAACGTAGGTCCCGGAATTCCAGTAAAAGTCTCCCGTTTGGCTTTAAAAGTAGATTTGTCCTTAGTCCAGTCAAATGTAAAACAGTCATTAGGTAAAAGATCTTGTATTGCCCTATCATTTGCCCTGTCTTCTGCTTGTAAAATTTGGAGCTGGTGGGGAGTTAAGTCGTCGTCAGTCGTTGTTTCCATTTGTCGTGTAGTCGCTGTAGGATATACTTCGTCGTCAGGCTCGTTGTTAATGTCTAAATCACTGTCAGAGTCTAACCAGTCACAAACTGTGTCTTGAAACGTGCTATCGTTGATACCTGGAAAATTTACATAAATATAAGACAAAATAATAATAAGCAACTATAATAAAATTAATGACTCCTAAATAATTGTTTATGCTTACCAATCACTGACCGTCGTCGTTTATTGTTTGAAGCAGCTGGGATTACCACTTCTCTTTCCATAGTAGGTACATTAGTTGCTGTGAACGGACAAAAACATTATTCATCCGATTCATCTGTGTGGTCACATATATAATATTGCCTTTTTCTAGGCGTACGGCACATATCCGCCAAGTTTATTGCCGTGGATAGTCGACTTGGATCGAGGGAATCCATTGAACTGGGCGAATTTGGCACAATATCGGCATCAGGCGTACCTATTATTGCGTCGAAATAAAACTGGCCAGGCAACTCGGGGTTCTCGTCCAGTGGACGCTCCATGACTGCAAAAATATACACATTTAAATACACTTAGCCTTCATATAAATATGTACTTCATTATTATTATTAGACAGTTAGCTGAATTATTCTGTGCTACAAATGGAGTCAAATCTAGGTAGGGATGACGATTAAGCAATCGACTTGATTTAATCTATAATGTAAGCTGCGAGTCAGCCAATGATTGAGTGAGTCAAGAAGTGAAATATTAAATAGAAATATTTACATTCCACTTCCGCTGGAACAACAATAAGTCTATCTTCGAGTGGTGATGACAGCCTCGGCGCCGATGTCGATGGCTGCGGAGATGGCAGTCTCGATGTTGACGTGGATGGCTGCGGAGAAGGCAGTCTCGATGTTGACGTCGATGGCTGCGGAGATGGCAGTCTTGATGCTGACGTGGATGGCTGCGGAGAAGGCAGTCTCGATGTTGACGTCGATGGCTGCGGAGATGGCAGTCTTGATGCTGACGTGGATGGCTGCGGAGAAGGCAGTCTCGATGTTGACGTCGATGGCTGTGATATAAAATCACATTCTTCACGCTCTGGAGATGGTTTTCTGTTCATAAACAAAAAGAAATATATTTTATTCTGTTCGGGAAACTTACAGCTAGCACATACGGGGTAATTCACGAAGCTTAGTAATATGATGGCTAATTAAGTTTTCACTAATAAATAACATCGAGGTTTTATAATATAGGTGAGATTTTAAATACATACTGCGTTCGTCTCTTCCGCGGAGGCGCGTCGGGTAGAAGAACGCGCTGTAATTCAGCCGCCCGTTTCCGCTCCTGGTATTCTTTTTTTTGAGCTGGCGGCAATCCTGCAATACGCTTCTGCGTAATTTGCCGCTCAGCTCTTATCATCTGCAGCAGATTATCGCTGCAAAAATAATCAGTATTTGAATTATACTAGCAAAAGGTTGTGTAAAAGAGATCTAGCGGTGAGGTTGTCTACATTGTAAGTAACATAATTTATGTTGTATTGTGTGCAATGATGATCAGAAGGTACAAAGATAAATAATTACTCACGGATCTGCAGATTTCCCCTTCCCTCTTCCTCTACCTCTTCCTCGCCCTCTTCCTCTCTCTCTACCACCACCCTCAGCCTGAAGGCCTGAAGTCGATTGCTCGTTTGATCTAAAATATATGCATAGCACTTAAGTTGTATGTAATACATACTTTTCATGGTGAAATAATATTTGCATCACAATACACCATTCCGCACGCCAATACTAAGCAGTAAAGCTTAAAAGTGGTTTTAGTGCTATACTTAATGAAAAAAAAAAAAAAAGTAAAAAAGTGTGTTAAGTACGTGCATGTATATGCGAAAAATAATAAAACACTCATGCGTTAATATAAACAGCCCAGTAAAACAAATTATGTTATTTGGAAAACAAAAATCCAACACCGATAATATCTCGTCTGCACAGACCTTGTACTTGTAAACGTTAGAGTACACTCCAGTGTACGCAGCGTGAGCGCGTGCAGTCGCCGTGTTTACTTACTTTGAATTTGCATGTAATCACTGTGTATTATATTAATTGTATTAAAAGTATGTATTTATAGTAAATCTAGATAGTATAATTAAACGAATGGCATAAATTCAATCACAAAATATGGGTTCACATAAGTTTTATCACATAAAATTCGCGGCAATTTTGACATACGACGGACCATCTCCAATGTAATACAACATTTTTTAAACCATGACGCCAATGAAACTATGATTATTTTATATCATGGACACGAGCAAATCTTAAGGAATATCTTGATATAATACACTATACGATCTAACTAATAAGAAAAAAGAACTTACGACATAACTGCGGACACTCCTCGCCGTGACGCACACACAAAATCACTCAAACTTCAAACTAAAATAAAAATACAGATTAAAAATATTTGAACTTTTTACACATGTCAGTGCCAACTACGTTTAGTTCCGCGTCCGAAACGCCAGTAGTATTGCAAAAAGGAGCTTTATTAGAGCCCTGTAAAGCTGATTTTCATTAATTCCTATAGTCGACACTGTAGTGTACCGTAACGTTGTACTACAAAAATTTTTTTTACACTCAAATGTCTCCTGGCGTTCAAGTGGATATGCTAAATACAAATATGAGGTAAAACCCAAATCCATACAATGACACATTACATTCTATGTCAACAAATGAATCATAGTTCAAAAAATTTATTAATAACTTACAGTTCTGAAACCGGTGATAGCTGCGAGGTTCTCCTGGATTGCAGTTCCATCATCACGTTCATCCAACTCGTATACCTTGATGGGTTGCTTGACATGGCGGAACACCTGAAATTATCAACAGCAAAATCTGTTTTATTCAGTTATCTAAAGTCAATAAAAAGAATGATAAAAACTATTTGATTAGAGCTTTTAGATAATTTTAGATACTAGTCTTTGTACTGAACTCGATTATATTTATTCTAATTATTTCACCACATTACAAAAGTTGATGCATTTAAAACTTTACGAAAGCTTAGTGAGTCATTATGCTTTTAAAAGTGCAAGGAAAAGATTAGAAAAATGGAAATTCTTAAAACTTACTTCTTTAGCCATGTCGCAATAAGGACAGTAGGATTTTGAAAAAACTACAACTTTGTCTTGAGAAATAGCTTGTTTAATAAATTGCTGCACGTCCTGTGAACTCGCCATTTTGGAAGCACTAACAATTTTGGATGCCCGAGTGCCCATGTAACCTCAAACCAAAACCTTTTTGTTGAATATTGTGATGTCACTGTCAGTTGTTCAGCTGACAGTGTCACAGTGACATGACACATCAGTGTCACCTGTCAGTTGATAGTGTGGTGCTGTTCTGCAGTTCTGCAGTAATCGACTAAAATTCTCAGTCCAGTAATGCTACTATTCATTTGACTACAATAACCATTTTATTCTATGTCCTAGTCTAAAAAACTCTTTTTAGCTCACTTTTAGATTATGATTACAGTTTTACTTTCACAAAAGTTTCAAAACAAAAAGGAAGAAATAAAAATAATTATCTACAATAACTTCATTGTACAAAACACTATTGATTTGCTAGTGATTTACTATGTATGATCATTTCGATTCATCTCGTTGCATGTCTATTCTTTTTTTGGCAACAAAAATTAACGGTGCCGCAAATGATCTGAACCATGCTTTAAAAACTACCATATCGAGAATACCATTCAATGCATAGACTTAAAGCATGGGCTTAGCCTTCCCTAGCCAAATCTTATAATGGTGAACGCACATTTAGCCGCACCGCAGTCTCCGCAGTCCGCAGTCTGTTCTCTTACCCAATTCTTTGCATGAAGTTCTATGATCCCTTGCACACCGCATCGCAAATTCAAAGAATTCGGTAAGAGAACAGACTGCGGAGACTGCGGTGCGGCTAATGGTGAACGCACATTTAGCCGCACCGCAGTCTCCGCAGTCTGTTCTCTTACTCAATTCTTTGTATGAAGTTCTATGATCCCTCGCACACCGCATCGCAAATTCAAAGAATTGCGTAAGAGAACAGACTGCGGAGACTGCGGTGCGGCTAAATGTGCGTTCACCATAAATGTGCGTTCACCATTACCCGCATCGCAGTAGCCGGGCCAATCTTCAAGTTTTGGACTTCCGTTGAGGACAATGACGCCCGATATTTTTACTGCTAGCGCAACCATCCATTGACAAAAAACAAAAATATAAATTATTTTAATTTCATTTTAGTTAAAAGTAATTAAAATAATATATACCTATTTTTGTTTTTTGTCAATGGATGGTTGCACTAGCAGTAAAAGTATCGGGTGTCATTATCCTCAACGGAAGTTCAAAAATTGAAGATTGACCCAGCCGCAGAATCGGTAAGAAAACAGACTGCGGAGACTGCGGTGCGGCTAGATGTGCGTTCACCATTATATTACAAATATGAAACTCAAGCACTGATCTCTGTTTAAATCTAGATTTGAGTTGAGATTACATTTTAGAACACTCCTCAAGCATAGATTCGTTGATCTTAGTCATAAGTCTGCTCCCTGGGTCGCGGGACTTACCTTATTACTGTGGCCTCAGAACATAAAGGGCTATTGAAGTACACCGTAGATTTTAGTCAGTTCATGTCTGACAGTATAGGGGTGGTAGGACTCATTTGATGATTATGACCAAGCTAAAAAAAATGGCTAGAGACTGCTTGGTCTATGCTCTATGTCTATGCTTCAATGAGATTACCGGAAAATAGCGGCAAAATTTAAACTGTAACAATTTTAAACATTTTTGAAATGTGAATATTTAATAATATTATTAATGTTTTTGGCTAGTTAAATAAATAACATTTAAATATCATTTTGTTCGAAGAGTATTGTGTAGTATTGTTAATATTAAAATAACCGTAAAGAAAGTGATAATTATTATATTAAAAGGGTATAATTTATTCTTCTGAGGTTCAGAACCCTAATAAATACCTTTATGGATTGGTAGCCTCCGGTATCAAGAACAGGGTGTAAACCTGCCTCCAGAAAGAAGAATATAAAAAAAAAAAAATGGAAATGACATGAAATAAATTCAAATTATAGACTATTTTAACTAACTTCCCGCATACGTTTCCAAAAGGAGTTTCTTTCTCTTTTTTAACAAAAATCATCTAAAATTCTAAATCATCGGTTCAGTGGTTTCGGCGTGAAAGCGTTAAGTACAGACGCCAGCACGTCAACCTGCCTGAATCTGTCAAATAGATTTTCAACTTTATCACAATTGTGGAAGGTTAATGTTCGATTGGTATATGACTGAATTGAGTGAATTTTCCAACTGCGAGTGGATGGATCGATTTCATCCAGGAATTTTGTTTTTCAATAATCCAATGAGTAGTTGCAGTTTCAGTTTTCATCAAAATCGGTGTCTAGGTGTTTTTCGCTATCCCTCTTAGTTCTAGTTTTACCCATCCACATCCTGTTGGAAAATTCACCCTGTTTTTGCATGAACCATAGTATTCAGTGTGGCAGTATGCAGTATGTTGACAGGCCTGTTGGTCTAGTGGTTAGTGACCCTGACTGCTATGCCAGAGGTCGTGGGTTCGATTTCCACCCAGGACAAATGTTTGTGTGATGAGCACGATCATTTTTTCTGTGTCGGGGTGGAATTTATTTATAATATTTAGTACAGAAATATATAAGTTTGTTTATCAGTTGTCTAGTACCCATAACACAAGCTCTGCTTAGCTTGGGACTAGATGGCGATGTGTGATAGTTGTGGAATATTGTATATATTAGGTAGGTACCTATATGCACTCACACAATAAGGATCGTACTTTATTTATGTATTCAGGTCTTTAATATGTAAATATTATTTTATTCAGGCAGGTGTTTAAATTTCTCACAGTGTTATCTTAGCTAACATTTATCTTATCTGATCAGTTAAAGTACTTGCCTGTTTGTTATCTGCTATGAACAAACAATATCAAGACCACTCGACCCCATGTGATTAACGCTGTGTATAAATATAATAGTTTCATAGGAATTCCGTATTTGGGAACTTTATGGTCTGCTAGATTATCGTTTTAGGGAGCATCCTTATTTAGCCGAGAAATTATCCAGAGGTGTAGGGGCACCTACTAGCACAATGTAGTTTTAGAAAAAGATTCCCGTAATATAAGAAATAGAATAGAGAATAGACCATCAGTAGACGCAACCTTGGCAGGCATTTTGGCTCCAGACCTATAGTGCCGCGGCAATATTCTTACCACTGTAGTTATTTTTTAATCATTGCCCTGATTTCTTCGTATCGTGGGTGAGTTTATAAACATAAAAACTCACAAACAAAGACACCCAGGCCCGGGATAACTACTGTGTGAGTCATACAATAAACGTTTGTTTCGTGCGGGGATCGAACATTCTGCGCAGCATCAGTAGTCGGTCACTCAGCCACTGCGATAAACCGTGCTGTTGTACTTTTGCCTGGACACTCATAGGCTAAGCAGAAAAGAGAGTTTATATTGTAGCGTTTGTTAAGCTTCGTTGCTTCGTTTGAGAGCCCCAAGAGGTCGAGAGTTTGCAGCCACTATTAGATTTCCAGCTGTTTCTATGGAACTACAATGCCGAAAATAGG
Source organism: Agrotis segetum (assembly GCA_036375495.1). Lineage (NCBI taxonomy): Eukaryota > Metazoa > Arthropoda > Insecta > Lepidoptera > Noctuidae > Agrotis > Agrotis segetum. The sequence continues at coordinate 55,938 of JAQSVV010000135.1, forward strand.
GGTCTAACGGTGTCCAGGCACAGAGCCCAAACCCTGGAGGTGTGCAGAAATGGCCAGACCAGGACCACAAGTGGCTAAACTAGGGCACAGTCAAAGAGTGTCAGCATGATGTCGGGGCCCCCCTCTAGAGGACCAAAGCCTGTCTGGGTCGTAGTCAGTACAGTACGAGTCTTACAGTCCCTCCCGCCATGCCCTGGGTGGGAGGACACATTTAAAGATTTTACCACGTAAAAAAAAGTCGAAGGTGACAAGACCACCATTCAACGTCAGCCGACGTCAGAACGTAAACTAAGTGACGTGAAAAAAATATGTCATACACGGCTGTTATTTGCCTGTCTTCAGAGTTCACAAAAAAATGTGTTCAAGGTGTTAAGTCAATATTATTATCCATTTATATAGCCAGACTTATTTACGTGACCCCAAATATGTGGATGAGCTCACAAATCATGAGAATGTTATATTCTGCTAAAGTATCACGTATCACTTGGCTGTCATATGTATTTAAAAACATAACCCTCCTGGCGTAGTCGGGTAAAAATAACATTTTGCACAACCAGGAAATCACACAACCAGGACACAACGATCACCACACCAACGAGTGAGGCCAGTCGTTGTAGTATCGTTCATGGATAAAAAACAGTCGTTTTTATGTAGGTAATTGGATTTATTATATAAAGACGGCTGTTTTTATTATTCCACGTAACTACATATTTACAAAATTACGACATGTCAATGCGAGTCGAAAAACGACCTTTGATCGTAGGTACCTACAGACTTAAGTTTCTGAAGGCGTACAAGCCAAAAGTGGTAATAATGATGCATACACATCTGCATATTGACCACCTGACCACACCGGTATTGGTACCTTGCTACCTGCCTGTATATAATTATAAATCCAAGGTACCCAATCTTTCAAGCCATGAGTCAACCGCACCGACTTTGTAAACATCGAGCATGCTTTGTCTGTTTATTATGATGTAAATACTGAGTCAATATTTTATTTATTTTATTACTTTTCTTGAATTACGCAATGTAATAGCGTCATAAAGAAATTTAATTGTCTACAAATTATCAGGTAATATTTATTCGTTAAATAATGGTTACCAACCCGCATTGGGCTCGCGTGGTAGATTATGGCCCACTCTTTCTCACAGAGAGGAGGCCTGTGTACAAGCAGTGGGAACATTATAGGCTGATGATGATGAATAATGATTAACAAATCCTTACTGTAACTATGAAGACAACCAAGTTATAAGTTCATCTTTTCGGATTCATTATTAAATAATCGCGTATATTTTATCTATCCTAAACAACTTTGGCTTTATAAGAGCCAACCTTGATTGTGGCTTGGCATTCGATGTCCTCAAATCAGTAATTTGACCATTTTGAAACTAAAGTCTAAAATAAAGTACAAAGTCCACCATAAAGGTGGCCTAACTTGGTTTGAAAGTAGAGCAAACATTTCGAAGATCATAATGAATGAATCCTCATCTTCTGCTCATGTGCCCGCACTTCACTTGAGGTTAATGCATTTATGAAATAAGTACGTTCCTCACACAACCCTTTAACTTTAATTGATTGACCCTCTTCGTCCATGGGCTTATAATAAAGCCGGAAACACATTATTAACACCCGACGCCACCCGATGAAACGTGATGCGTGTTGGGTCAAATCAAATGTATTGTTTTCTATGACCAGAAACACACTATGAACACCCGATGCGACGACACGCGCTCACTGAACATCGGGTGTCGACACGTTGCGTCGCGTGGCGTGTTAAATAATGTGCTTCCGGCTTTATTCATCACTGTTCAATAACAGGGGTTTCATCCCTCCTCTTTACATGCTCTTAACAAGACAGACGATTCCCTTTGGAATTTTCTTATACTTGCCTTTACTTCCATGCGACCGATAAGTCAAAATAAGTTAGAACAAATAAACAATACTACTGGATCGATCAGTACCCGTATTATGTGTCTGAAATTCTATACGGTATTGCAAGTTGATATATATTTACTTTGTGGTGAACAGTGATATGAGTTCGTAACCACACTGCGAGCAACATTTTACTTACCGAGAACGGTACTATCTGGTATGCACCGTTAGCTAATTACAGAAGTTCACGACTTATTGGTTTATTAGACGCTTCACTAGCACCCTTGTGGTAGATTCCACTTATCATTTTATATCTTAATTGGTTTAACTATACCTACATATAAAGGTATACCCACCGTGTTGTGTCCATCCGATTTACAACCCCTCGTTTCCTTCCTTGTGTACATCGAACTGAAATTGGATGCGTGTTTGAAATACTAGTTTTATTTTAGTTTTGAAGTCTTCTTTTAAACGAGCAATATTGCCTGTCCAATTTATTATATTTTATGCAGTGTACAGTTTAATTGTGTATCTACCTACAAGTACGCATACGTAATATTTGATTGAAAAAGAATCCGAGTAATATTATAGTTACCTACAGTTTTCTTGGCAAGTTACCAGATTTTGCCGTAGGCTGTACGCTGGCGTCGTGCGGTCCATGGCCCTCTACGGGGCCCCTGTGTGGGCCCTGAGCATCCGGACGCGACCACAGAAGCTGGTCGCATGCCAGAGGGTCATGGCTATCCGAATGATCCGGGGATACCGCACGATTGCAAGCGAATCGGCCAACCTGCTTGCCGGATTGCTGCCTTGGGATCTGGAGGCGACTGCCCTCCAGCGCGTCTATGAGTGGCGCGTGGAGGCGCAGCGCCGGGGCGTGACCCCGCTGCCTCGTGAAGTCGAGGCGCGGCGCGAAGACCTCCGGCGCGATCTCAGGGCAGTATGGAAGGAACGACTGTCGCGACCGACGGCCGGGCACGCCGCAATTGCGGCGGTAAGACCCCTCTTTGAGGAGTGGCTGGAGAGAAGTCATGGCGTCCTGACCTACCGCTTGACGCAGGTCCTCACCGGACACGGAAGTTTCGGGAGGTACCTGTGTCTGATGCGAAAGGAGGAGACGCCTGGGTGCCACCACTGCGAAGATCGCCCGGAGGACACGGTGGAGCATACGGTGCAAGACTGCCCAGCTTGGGCGGAGCACCGACGTGTCCTCACGGCTGCGATAGGCGGAGACCTCTCGCGCCCGGCATTGGTTGCGGCCATGCTGCGGGGCGAGACGGAGTGGGAAGCGGTCAGCTCCTTCTGCGAGGCAGTAATGCTCGTCAAGGAGGAGGCAGGCCGCGAGCGAGAGAGGACAGCGTCCTCCCTCCGCCCCAGCCGCAGTGGTAGGCGCCCACGGCGACGGACGTCGCAAGATGATCTCCGGCCACCGTAGGCGCGGGCATGCGGGCAGCGAGTAAAGGGCAACTCGCTGCCCGACCAAGGACCATGCCCGGGTCGACGGCGCGTTGTGTCCCACGCGCGCCTCAAAGAGCGTCAGCATAATGACAGGGCCCCCCTCTCAGAGGGCCAAAGCCTGCCGGGGTCGCGGGATTATTCCCTAACCGTAACCCCGGAACGTAACAGGCTATGAAGGACACCGTGGATTTTAGTCAGTAGAAGTCTGACAGTCCCTCCCGCCCTGCCCGGGGTTGGAGGACTCATTTGATGATTTTACCACGCTAAAAAAAAAAAAAAAAAAAAAGTTACCAGATTTAATATTCCAGGTGCTAGAATTTTTCAACCCTTTTTCTCTTTGACCTGCTTTACTTCTTTTTCTTCCCACTCAACGAAAATTTTCATTAATACATTTCTATAGATTTAGCTAAAATATTGAAAGAACAATTTCGGGTCTGCACACAGCTCACCTTGGCTATAGTTAAGAGACACAAAGGTGTCCACAATTAGATATCCAATAATAAAAAAAAAAATAACGAAAAACAAAAAACCCGACTTCGTTAAAAAAAACTAAAAAGAAAGAAACAAGTCCAGTAGTTAAGAATTCTCTCATTCACACTCACAGTCGGGGCCCATTCAAATTAAGTATACCAATCAAATCTTCCCAACGGGCTCCGACTGTGAGTCTGAATGAGTGAATTCTTAACTACCTACTGGACTTGTTTCTTTCTTTTTAGTTTTTTCTGACTTTGAGTAAAAATTATCAAAATCGGCCTACGCATTTGGTCTCTAGAACGCCACATAGAAACAAACATACATACATACATACACCGTGACTTTTTAGTCGTCTTACAAAAGCAGCCCAGTTCATGTACCCAATGACTAGAACACGTTTATAATAAAAATTAGATATTTAAGAGATTTAAAATTTTTTTAAATAAAATTTTAATTCGTTATTATGACGCAAGGTGTAGTTAGAAACACTCTTGTCTCATAGAAAATGGAGATAGAATGATCTGCCCGACTATTGCGCTGGGTAGGTATACTTTACAGCTAGATACGTAAACATTTAACAGGGTGTTTCATATTTCTAATGCACCTATTTATTAAAAATAAAAATTATTATTAATGATTAAAAAAAAATAACTTGCCTAGAGGTATTTTAGGTCGGATACATTAAGTGGACCCTTTTTGTAAGACGACTAAAAAGTCACGGTGTATATACATACATAGACTGTTAAACACATTACCCTCCTTTGCGTCGCGCAGTCGGGTAAAAACACACGGTAACATGAAACTACTTAGATAATCATGTAACTATTTCACACCGCGTTAAATCTTTACAATACTTATGCCTTGAAGGTCTGTACAGCACCTTAAGAAATGTGGAGGATTGTGAATGAGTCAGAACTAAACTACAACAGGCATTATGTACTCGCTCCAACTATTATTTTGCCTTACAAAAAGACAACCTTGGCATTAAAGTTGAATTGTAACAATGAAAATCATAAAAAAATCTTGCTATGTGCACTTTAATCAAGGCTATTTATTCTTTTCTCTGTCTTTTAGTAGAAAGGATTGTGGTGTCTCGTGGCTTTGACATTGTCTCAAAATACAGAATCTTAAGGTTTCAGAATTATGTTGTGATCACCCACAGGTTATCACTTCGCCTTTCAAAAACGACCCTGGGGGGTATTACAACATCTTAAAACCAGGTACAAGCCTGGTTATATTATCTCGTTCGCTCACTGGAACAATCCAGTGAGCGAACGAGATGGCATTAGAGGACTTGTATAGCTCTGTCACTTTCACTCGCCGGAATAAACCTGAACGACCCTTAACGAACGGCCCTTTGTCGCAGGCGTCTTGCTGTACTGTGTGGAAAATAGAAAAGTTTTCAAATACTAGCTACGTCTGCAGTTCTTTCCTATGGTCTCATAAAAAAGGTAGTTTTTAGTCAGCATGAGTCTGGCAGACCCTTCCACTCGACTCAGGGTGGGGGAGTACTCATTTGATCATGTTCACAACCAAAAAGAAAGCCGTAGTACTTATTTTTTGAGAGATTTTTGAGATGGGTTTGCTTTTGACCTTAGTCTAGGTCAGGAATGACTAAGACAAGGTCGACGATGGAGCGAACTTACTCAGAAGAAGCCTGTTCACACTAACTTTGAAGAGATTAGGGTTGTATGCGGTCGGAAACACAGACACAGGCAGAGAGTTTCACTCCTTCGCTGTCCGCATTATAAAAGACGTTTGGAAACGCTTAGTGCGAATTGGCGTCTAGATGTGCGATGATAGAAAGGGGCTGGTGGGATGAGGTCGAGTTCTTGGGCACACTCTCCGAAGTACAAGCAGAAGTAGAATACCGACAAGACATGACTGATGGCATAGTCAATTTATGAACGACAAAGCTTGGAATGTTGAATCAAGGAAGCCACATGGAGATTCACGCAAAGAGTAAACAGTTAACTCCCTGTATTTGTATTTCATTGTAACTGGACGTCAAACAAAACAGTTCGTATCCGTCGAAGTTCTAACAACAAGAAATTCTTGTGAAATACCACGCGACAAGACTCGCTTCCGGGTTGCGCGTGCACATAGTAGCAGAGGTTGTTTTGAAACCCGATGCCGGCCGCTGGCTACACCTGCACACTTGTACCAAACACACCTTTATACTACAACACGATTTTACCCTTTCATTGTGAAGATTGGAACACATCTGTTGTTTTACTCTCCTCACTATAACGTAAGCAATGTTTTTCTGGTCACGCTCTAAATATGTCATCCTTGTTACAATTTTCAAACACTCGTGTTTTCACTTGAATGTTTGATAGCCATTTATAGCAGTTTTATCTTTAGAGCAATTGAAAATTAAGTCGTGTTTTTAGGAAGATATTACATCATTTTAATATTGGGAATCGTAGATCAATGTACAATTGTACAGTCAGCAAAAGAGTTTAGAGAGTAAGAGGTTGGCAGCAGCAATTTTCAAACGGTTTTCCAATGATGTGCTATAAGTTTCAATGTGTCTGCATACCAAACTTTTTGGCTGCATATAGCTTATAGCCAAAAAGTGCATACATACAGCACATAGCATGCATATAGTATACAGGAAAACCATTTGAAGATTGCTGCCTGCATACCTGTTTTTGGTTTATTTCGATTGAGGACACCAGAGTAGCCACTGTGTGTGTGTCCACTTTGTTCACCCAGGTGAACAAACTTTGGTGTCCTTTGTTCATTTCAGAAACTATATCACCTGAGTGATATCACCCAGATGAATGGAACAAAGAACAGATAGGTGACCAAACTGGAATAAACCGTTTTTCTGACTGTACCTATCGATCTCGATTAGATCATGTGCTTTCCGTTTCAACTTAATTTGTATCAGTAATAGCTAATTTGTATCACAATAGTCACAAAGTACTAAAACGGTTACCGTTAGTGTTTTTATGAGAGTAAAAAAGTAAGTATTAAACAAAGTGATCTGCATGATCTGCAAATGATAATATAGAACAGCAATAGTTTTTACGTTGTAAGTACTCGTACGGTGGTAATAATTTCCCCGACGAGTTTTTTTTTTTTATTATTGATATGTTCGCGTTTGACCACTATCTCGCCTGATGGTAAGCGAAGATGTGGTCGACGGTGAAGCACGCTTGCCTAGAGTTCCTGAAAATTGATCTTATTTTGGATGGAAATACGTTTTGAAATCTAGGAATGTGGGCCAATCGTGGCATCGGTGTCGTGTCAGTCACATTAAAAAAAAAAATCTTGTCTGTTTGTTGCGAAAGTACTTAGAGGATATTGAAGCGGCTCTCATAATAAAGTTTATAGCGAAAATTAATGCATATTATTTTATATTCGATTGGTTTATTTCATTCATAAATGTTACCTGTTAGCCCGTGATATTGCCCATGCGTCTATCATCATGGTGAATGTCTCAAAGTGTTCTGTCCACAGCCTCCCACTTTTCTGGAAAGCCGCACCAAAATCGGTTCAGCCAAACGCGAGATAATCGCGGACTAGCAAACATACCTACAGGTCGACTCAGAAACTCCTTTTATTGTGAACTTGAACTCTTTTTAAGTTGTTTGATATTATAGAAGCTGATGCAAAACGCAGCGATCAAGGGAACTAATAAGAATATGAGTGTTCTAAACCGCAGATATAGGTATACTTTATTTATACAAAATTATGAATATTACTGGTTATTAACCCAACTATAAATAGATGTAAATATGACAACAAGAGTTAATAGCCACCATTAACGTTATCATAAAGATAATTCCGTATGGCACGCTAAGTAAACTAGAATAACCGTAAACTGTAACATTTCGAAAGACAGCTGTAGAATTATCAGGCGAAATTGTTAATTTGCTTTGTCCAAGCAAACTTAATTTTAAGAAATAGGTTTAGTTCTGTTAAATTGTCATTGGTTTAAGTGATATTAATCTGTTCCGTAGTAGTGGTACGAGTAATTATCCTATTTAATATCCTATATAATGTAATCACTATATATAAAATATCTGGTTGACCGAGCTTCGCTCGGTTTCTAAAATGTCTATATCTTGGGAACCGAGCTTTTCTCCAACCTGCGACCTTGATAAATCGATTCTTTGAGCCGAAAAACCCCTAATCTGTAACTTTCATGAAAATCCTTGGAGCCGTTTCCGAGATCCTGATTATAAATTTACAAGAATCTAATCAATTTACAAAATTATAAATAAATATACAAGAATTGCTCGTTTAAAGATATCACTAGATATAAATTTAAATTAACTGTATTCTGCGTACATAATTAAAAAGAATATAATATTCCGTAGCAGGTTAACCCACCCCATTCTTTCAAATTTTACCAATCTTACATTTAACTTCCTGTATTGTGATAAGTTTGAAAATACATTAAAGAAATTTAGATTGAGGTAGGTCGACATGCTGGCGGTCTGTACAATTTCCATTTTAAACGCGTGTCCCTGCATGACCTTTTTATCAAACTGTTAAAGTGTATTAAGCTTTCATAATCAGAATAAATATAATTCACGGATAAACTAGATAACAGGGTAATTAGAATCATACAGATTATTTAATCCAGTAGATTTTGTTCTAAACTTAATGCTCTGCAAATATTTGACTATGTCCAAAAGAATGTAAGCCATTTCTATTTCTAATAAATAAGATAAAAACTAATTATAAGTAAATTCAGTCAGATGAGATGACAGATAACAAGTAGAATATCATATTGAGGTCATTGTATCATATTAATTGTTTCAGGAAAACAGACTTTGTACATAAATATTTCAGTCGTAAATCATGTGTGTTGCTATCTCTACCCAAGTTTATTTATGTCGCAGCAGTTTCACGGTAATACTAGCTGTTGCCAACGGCTTTACCCGCTACAAATCGAAAATTTTCCCACAGGAGCATAAAATCGAGATAAAAACTATTCTAAGTATCAATCCAGATTATAAACTATCTGTGTTCTAAATTTTATCCAAATCCGTGCAGTGGTCTTTGCGTGAAAGAGTTACAAATATCTATCCATCCATCCAAAGAAACTTTCACGTTTATAATATTCGTAAAAAGTAAGATAGTATTAGGATAGGATAGTTTTGAGCTGAAAGTCCTGAATTTAAGTAGGTGTAAGGTAAGAAAACTGCATAATTTAAAGAAGAAAGTAATTGATGGGGAAGAAAAGTACTCGAGTGGCAACCACGAACCGGAAGATGTAGCTTAGGCATGCCTCCTACTAAGAGGATGGAATGCTTACCGGGAGCCGGGCGGTAGTTAGAACTGGGGGCCTGCGCAGGCTACCTCCCGAATAGATCGTTTAAAATAAGGGTTCAGACCCAAACTTTAACCTACCTAGTTTCTCCTCCTGGGTGAAGAACTGATGACATCACTGATATAGTCGACGTATAATTAGACAATTTTGGAAAATTGTTAAATCTGTTCAGGCCATCTCTGATAAGTTTTGAAAAAATTATCTGGGTCTGGGGATCTACCCGTGCCTTTCCAGTCCAATCTGACATTCTCCTTTAAGAGTTAGAGAATAACTGAAAGACAATGTGACCTTCGCCATCGTTTGACTCTCATACCCTTCTCTCATCATCTGCCTAGCCTTTTCCCATCTATATTCAGGTCGGCTTCCAGTCAAACCAGATGCAGCATTTTAAATGGAGCGATTGCCTATCGAACCTCCATAACCCAGTAACTGAGAAGTACAAAAACCCCATGGTAAGACTGGTTGTCAGACTTGTGAGCTTCTGACTAACAGGAACGATTGTAAAAGATGTACAAATGACAGCCGGGACCAACGGCTTTACGTGCTTTCCGAGGCACGGAGGAAACTCGCTATGATATCGCCGACAGATGGGCACCCATCCACAGACCAAACTCGGCAAGCGGGCCTTAGCCAGAGGATCGGCCTGTGCGGCTGTAATTACTTAGCTACGAGCTCTTCCCTCTACTTTCATAATATCCTTCTCTGTTATCATCATATTAGGTGCCTATCGTGATGTCAATATCTCGGAGGTTCAGGAAAGGCTGTCCATTCGCTGTCTCTAAAGAAACTTGTTATCCAAAATTTCTAGTCTGTTACTTAAGCACTCTTTATTATTCAAAACGTATGTAGGTAAAGTACCAACGTCAGTTTCAAAGTCTGAATCAGCCAGTGTGTCTTGTCTTTTGTCTTACATGAAAGAGCACGCTTTGTCTCGGATGATGAAACTCAGAACAATAGCCTATTTATTTGTTTACGGATCAGAAAGCATATGTTCCATATGTTTAGGAGTGGCCGGACAAAGTACTTGAATTATTAATTTGGTACTTACTAAGATTATTTTTCAAACAAAAAAAAACACACTAAGAATTTCTCCTGTGTCGTGGTTTCACAAACATAGAGCTTACATTCATATAATTATATCCAGACCAACTTGTGTTACAAATTTTTGTTCCGTGAGGGAATCGAATCCACGACACGCTGCACAGCAGACCAATCGCTCAACCACCGCGATAACCGTGTCGTTTTTGGACTACCTAAGCGGAATTTATCACAAAAATCACGCAACCCAGATATACTCAAGTTTGTATTCCTAATTTACGAGTATATACCAATTTTGCACCTCATCCTATCCGTTCGAAAAACACAAGTGTGAATTTATTTTATGGTTATATTATTATTTTCCATTTATTTATTGTCCTGTTTTTCAGTTGAATAATCTGTTCAAGGTAAATTATTTATTTTTAAACAAATTTATTTTTTCCTGTTTTGATATGTATTTATATCTACAAATAATATTTTCTTTTAATATTAAATTGAGTTCCTTCTAAGCGTTCTTTTACATGCTCATACGAGCTCGTCGTCAATTTGCATGAGCCACAAAATTGTGCAGCTGTGCCTAATTAATTTTGCATGGAGGGGAGGTTAAAAGCGGAACACGATCATTTCTGTTCTTTTCACACTTCATATAATAACGGTTTCTTAACGTTTAACAAGTAACTTTAGGCTTCTATAAAAGATTACGATGCAAGTAACTTATGTCAACTATAAGTTTACAATGTAAGCAACTTATATTATCAGACTATTGCCGTCCACTGCTGACCGTAAGCCTCCCCCAAAGAGCGCCAACCCTCCCAGTCCTGGGCAGTCCGCATCCATCCGCTGCCAGCCATATTCTTCAAAACATCGACACATCTTGTCGCAACTTATGTCAACTTATAACACAATATACGTTGCTAATTTCATGTCCCAAAATAGCATAGAGTTTAAGGTCAATGACGAATAAATAGACTTCGGTTGCAATCTTTAGAATAATTTATATCTACAAGAAAACCGTATCTTCAAAACGGGTCGCCTTATAAAGCGAAAATCTTCTTCCTATTGTGTGGAAACGACTCGGCAATCCAGTCTGAGAGAAACGGGGTCAAGAAATTTATTTCTGGCTACACTTAGGTACACTTTGACTAGGTATACGTTAGGTATATCTTAACTTTCATTTTACGCTTCAAAGTCGAACAACAGTTTGCAGAGCACATGCTAACGATGTGAACATCCTTTACAATGGAAAAAAATATGAAGAAATATGTTTATTTATCTTAAAATCCTTCACACAGTTTAAATATGCAATTTGATAAAAGCTCAGTTTGATAAATGCAACGGAAAATAAGATAATTTAATTTAGAGCCCATCGGTCGCGGGACTAACGAATTACCGTGACCCCAGAACGTAAAGGGCTATTGAACGACACTATGGATTTTAGTCAGTATAAGTCTGATAGTCTCTCCTGTCTTGCCCAGCGTGAGAGGACTCATTTTGATGATTTTAACACGGTAAAAATGTAGAGTTTATTAGAGACAGGATAAAATATTTTAAAAAAAAGAGTTTTTTTTATTAAATTCATTCAATGCATAATTATATGGCTGACTCATTGTCCCCAATTAGCATTGCGGTTACTATATGACACAAATGTCGAAATGATAAAATAGTGTTGTCATCAGAAAAATTAAGTCCGAATCACCGATGCGAACGCCAACAAAATCAAACTCTTGCGTTTTGCACTGATGCAATAACTTACAGGCTGATTTATTATAATCATTGCCAAAAAAAAATATCTAAAAAAAAAAGTCATTAACCAAAGGTTAATCGAAAAAGTTAGTTTTTGTGTAGTTTCTTGACACCAACGCTGCATTCGCAGTATTCTTATGCTTCAACCTAGGCCCTTAAGATCTGCCTACCAACCCTATAGTAACTTGCAACCGCTGTTTTACAATTGCAATAGCCTAGGCTCGGACCACATAGAAAAGACGTAAGACGAGGACGCGTCGCGGACGTGCGAAAATGTATGAGAGTCGCGTCCGCGCCCCGTCTCTTCTCTGTGTTTTTACGTCGCGACGCGACGCTTCTATACATTTTGTATGGAAGAGACGCCGCCTGTGCCTAAGGCACTGGCCACGCAGAAAAGCCGCAGACGGGTGGAGATATTTGTTTCTACAGAGCGTCATTTTCATACAAAATGTATACAAGCGTCGCGACGCAAAATATACAGAAGAGTTGGGTCGCGGGCGCAACGCTTGTGTACAATCGACAGTGGAATTATGACCCACTTTAAGGTGATTGCTTCGATGTAGCCCGCGAAATTCAAATTTTTTTACGTTTTTTGCAATTTGCAGGCCAGTGACATGTTGTAACTTTATAAATATTTGTGTTGCGCAAATAACAAGTATAATTTTAAATATAAAAATTGTCAAAAAATTCGCTCCATCAGCTCTCACATAGAAAAGGTGCATCGTAGTTAGATTTCGGAGATTTTAACATGATGCACCTTTTCTATGTGAGAGCTGATGGAGCGAGTTTTTTTGATATTTTTTATATTTAAAATTATACTTGTTATTTGCGCAACACAAATATTTATGAAGTTACAACATGTCACTGGCCTGCAAATTGCAAAAAACGTAAAAAAATTTGAATTTCGCGGGCTGGTTGGAGCATCCCCCTTAAGCTTACATAATTTCTTACAGAAGTTTAAATACAATTAGGTCCACATTCGCGTAAACATACATATCCATGGTAACGACTTTGATATTTGTCAATGAGACGGATTCAAACGATTAATTGTCAAAATGGGTCATGATTCAACTTTGTTGATTGTACATCAGCGCCTGTTCGCGACGCATCCTCGTCTTACGTTTCTTCTGTGTTAAGCAAGTTTCAATTTTCTTGTTTTAACTTTCAACTTTTTAATTTTATTTAGCAGAGTCATCTTTATGGCTTTACTATCTCTTCTCTAAGCTTAGTCAAATAATGAATATACATAAGTATCTACTTACTTACTTATTTAGCAGTTTGTTTTCATCCGGCTCCCAGCAGGTTATTCTCAAGGGTGAAGAAAACTCGCCAGCATGCATACTGAGAAACAACCTGACTACATTAGTAGCACGCGTTCGAAAAGGAAAAACCGCTTTTCACCATTCTCCATTTAATATATAATTTGTATTAGATCAGTTTGTTTATTGAATAGCTGATAGATAAAAGATTAATGATGTTTATTCTCGTAATTCGATTTTTACACGCACATGTGTGTTTTTTATAAAATCTGTGTTTATTTCTACTCTAAATAATCAAATTGTGCGTTTTTACGTCAGCGTGTGAGTCAACTAAAAAATCAATGGATTCATCGACTGAAGTAATAAGTAATATTAAAGATAGGATACCATTTAGATTGAGAAAAAAAACACGTCTCCTTATGATTACAATAACAACATTAAAAATAAAAACTAATATATTACAAAGTTCTCTATCATTATACATTTCCAGAGGCCTTACCACGACCTCTTAACGTGATCCAGTTTAGGCTGTGGGAAAGAGATGGCGCTAGACGACTTGTATAGCTCTGTCTCCTTCCCACAGCCTTGGTAAGGCCTCTGAAAAGAACAATTGAATGTGGGCATCGACTATTTGTAAAGTGTGTCGACCATCATTTAATCCAATTAATGAATGACGTCACAAAATAACAAGTTTCAACGTAGTTACATGGGTGTGTCCACTCGTTCCTGCCCAGAAATAATCAAAAGAAAAATTAGATCATTGTGACATTATATTAGATCATATCTATTTCCATTCTACACGTTTATCGATTTTGGTAACGTAAATCAGATCCAAGAATATCTCTGATGTAGGTGATGACTTGTTTTTACCTTTTTCGTGAACAACTGGATCATATCAAGTTATCATTTATTGATATGTCATGATGAAGGTCAACATACATTTTCAAGTAAATCTGTCAAAAACACGCAACAAGGGTTTTCTCAGGGAGATATATTTGGTCCTATTTAAAAAACCTAGATATTATTAAGCTTTGATGGATGGATCTCAATTAAACACGTCAAAACGGCTAAATGGATTTAGAGGAAATTCAGTAAAGATATAGGTTAGTTCATCATTTTCGACATACACGCGGTCGAAGGCGATGGAATCAGTATTTAGGCCGAGACTCCACCAAAGCTGTGCGAGTCGAGATGTGCCTCGAACAACCAATAGAATTGCGTTGCCGGAGTAGAGCTGTGTCAATAACGCAATTCTATTGGCCTCTCAAAACACGTTTCGACTCGCACAGCTTTGGTGGAGTCTCGGCCTTACTAACATAATTTTGCGTTAAGAAGACTAAGGTACACTTTCCTGTGATGTGTAACTTAGTCTTGTCATTTTTTTACCCTCACCGTCTCTCACTTATATCACTTATCCTCATAACAATTTTCCAGACAACCTGGAATGTTATGATCTTCCTCTATATCCATTTAGCCACTTCCTCCAGCCCAGTCGCTTTTCTCGCCGTCCGCCGATTAGTAAAACGGAAAGACAATTCCAATTCGATTACCTTCGCTGTAATTACTCAGAAACACGTACGTACATGTTGTTCTTACTGTAAATTAATCTCAAGGAAAATCAAGCCTTGCGGTCTGACTGGATTACAGTGCAGATTGTTCATGAACGTTACCATAATAATTATGATCTACAACAATGCTCTTATTGTCAATGTTCGGACAAAGAGGCTTGTACGTGATTAAGGAACTAAATGTTTTAGTTTCATATGTGTTTTTCGCAATGATTTCATGTCAAATGCTGGACCAAGCCCGGGTCGGTGGCGCGTCGTGTTTCGCGTCAATGCCTGCTGGGGTCACGGGTTTTTTCTTAACCCAGGATACCGTGGCCCCGGAACGTAAAGGGTATAGGAAGGAACACGGGTGGATTTTAGTCAGTAAGAGTCTGACAGTCCCTTCCGTCCCACCCAGGGCGGGAGGACTCATTTGCTGTTTTACCAACTAAAAAAAAAATACTCAAATGTGTCACGTAAACGTAATCTATGTGATCTGATATTATAATCTGGTACATACTCCCATTTCCTCACATGACCAACTTTTATAACTATATACAAATCTTTATAACGTTATAATCTCTAACCAACGTTGCATGTGGCAACAATTTAACAACAGCGGAATTAATCTACAGTTATGGCTGAGCGGCGCACGATTCTAATTCCGGTGTTTTGCCTATAAACGTGCAGGCAAACCACGAGGTAGGCCCCTAATGTAGCCCGAATAAAACGGATTAAATATATTATGTGTCAATTAGAAGTGGTGGGTTCCTTCCGCTGTGGTCGGGCGACGGAAGCAGTGCCACGTGACTCACATGACCGCTGCGTGTGCGCACCACTCGCCTCACAACCCATTGTCTGCACACTCCATAAACCTCGCTCATTTATGCCATAGGCGAAACAAAAATAGGGACGTAATGTATATGAATGAATACAGTCACATTAAAATGAGTGGTTCCACTATTGTTTAGGATCGAGCGTCAGAATGGATCATTATTGGAAAATGATGAGTGCAGGGCCTCTGTGAATAGGGTTTCCAATTGTTTTTTCAATGAGTAATCGGAGGCTACACTGGTATTACTAAATGGATGGACGCTATATTTAGTAGCGTAGTCTCTATTGTTTTGTATCTAAATTATTCGCCATTTTTACGATACCAAAAACCATCCAGCCGTTTTGGAAATACGAGGTACTTAATACAAAAATTTAGACCACATAGTACAAGATAATGCTCGTAAAACAAAACCCTTCCTGGGCAGTCGTGTAGAAACGTGATAGTCTGAAACTGTCATCTCTAAAGATATCAACCGTGTTGAATTGGTAATTTCTGCTCGTCTCTCCTAAAACAAAAGAGACCGACCAATAATAATATTATTTATGATCTATGCTGAACAGCCTGGTCCGGCTGTGGTAAAATCTAGGACAGGTATAGTCTACGACTTAGTGTCGGACAATCTTTGAATGATATATTTTATAACAACGCGAAAGACAAAGCAGCTGTTTTGATTACAAATTATGTCATCCATGTCTTAATGGGAAAATTTTCCTAAGCAGGTTATTTAAAGGGTATAGGAAGGAACACGGGTGGATTTTAGTCAGTAAGAGTCTGACAGTCCCTTCCGCCCCACTCAGGGCGGGAGGACTCATTTGATGATTTTACCACTTAAAAAAAAAGCAGGTCATTTACCGAAGTATGTTTGGAATGAAAATAATTAAGTTGCCATTCTTCCTTGTTCCGATATAATTTGGCTTATCGTGTGAACAGACCGTTTTTAAGATAACAACGTAAAACGGAACATTGACCATTATAACCATGGTTATTTTTTTTGTTCAGGCTATACCATTGGCTTCAATCTAGCCCAGTATCGGTGAGGTGCGAGCCAACTCAGAAGGAACTGGAACTCTTTGGGCTGGCCGGACTTCCACAGAATGGTATCGTGGTCATGGCGGACTTAAATCCAAAATGTTTTTATTTGCACTGCATATCGGTTTCCGATGTTTTTATCCCGTTATGCAATTTCTAATGACCATTAATTGCATCCAAATATACGTGCGGTCAATTTATGAAATATCACCTGTACTGCACTGCGTATAAAATTCAGCTTTGTTTACTAGTTGTGTAATGTTTACGACTTCTGCCGGTATTCACCGACCTTCGTACCTCAGGTACTTCTGTGGACACTTAGAAATCGCTCCACAAGGCGTCGATGATACTCTACGTATGATATCACTTACATTAGCGTGCTATTAAGAGGAAACAGCAAGGGCTGGAGAATTGAAAAATAGGTATTTGTAAAATCTATTGCTGTCGCACAGTGCTCACAACAGGGTTACAGAGCGCGAAGGAGACAACTGCAGCTTGGACCGAAAATACCTTAAAAATGGCACAAAATCAACGATTCGTAGTCCCCTGATTACTCCTCCAAAACTTAACCGATTTCACTACTTTTTCCTTTAAAAAATAAAGAAAGGCATTGGCCGTGTTCCTATGTTTTCCTTTTTTTATATAATCTCGTCAAATTTGTTTACTGATTATTTGAACACAGCGGAAAATCTGGCCATTTCTTTAGGATTTTGAATGTTCATATCTCTTTTCATAATTAATTTATGGGAAAAAGGAAAACATAGAGACATGCCAATAGTGGTTATAGATTTTTTGTAACAAAATGATTGCTCTACTGGCATTATCCAGGGAGAAAACAGGGGACTACGTTTGTATGGAAAAACGGCCGTGCTGTTTCCTCTTAAGGGGCAGGTCTTGTAAAATTCACGCGCGCCGAATTATTTGCGTAACTTTGTTTATGATTTTTGAACAAAATAGTGCAATAGCTTGAAATATTATTATTGCACATAAATAACCATAATATAAGTAACAGCTAGTTATTTTTTTAAAGTTGATTTAAGTAGATTACATTAGCTAAATCAAGCGTTCAAAACAGCTCTTTCCTGCCCAACGTCATTTCGAGTTACGTTGGTGCACTCAATCTGAGACAATGAAGAATTAATTTAAAAATCTGATCAGCGCATAATGACCGCAATATCCTCGTCTTCAAACTGCGCTGATTAGTTTTTTAAATTTATCTTCCATTTTCTTAATTAAGATGGCAGAATATCATCAAAATTCTCGGATTTCATCTCTTAATAAATGTTTTTTTTTCATAGGAACTATGATTTGTAGGTATGTAATATTACATTATCTTGATGTCAACAGATCAATAAAGCAAATTCAAAAAAAAAATTGTACCTATATCGCTTTTTTTCAATAATAAAAAATATCTCAAATAACCTCTCAAAAAGTGTTTATAAACGAGAATTGCAAGAGAAATTCCTTAGTGGCCGGTGGACGGCCGGAGCGATTGGACGTGAGGTCCACGACGAATTTTTGTTGGTCCCTCTCGCTCGCACCTTCTCTCGCTCTAACGGTGATGACGCGCAGGTACGCATCTCAGGTTGCTCTACTTTATTATGTTAAAATATATTTTTTAACCGACGGAAAAAAAGGAGGAGGTTCTCAATTCGACATGTATATATTTTTTATATTTTTTTATTTATGACCATTCTTTACTTTCTCTAAGGTGGTCCAATATCAAAAAATCTTTTTTTTTTGTCGGACAGAGTTTATCAGAAAGTTGGTCCCATTTAAATATCAAAATTAAACTCGGCCTATAGGGGTAGAAAAAGAGGAATTAATTGTCAAATTTCCTACAGAATTTTCAGTTGTGAACCGATTATTGTTAAAAGATATGGAGAAGTAACTAAACAAGTTGGAGCGAATTCCGACCTTATTGACATTTAAAATTTAGTTTGTTTTTTCTCACTTTCACGATCGCTAACATTGCTCCTTCATTAAAATCCGGTGTTTGCATAAATGTCAGTAAGGTCGAAAATAGTTTGAACATGTTTTTTAAATTGCTTAACGATAGCAAGTTAAAAAACAGCTTCAAGCGATTTTCGCCCTTATTGACATTTAAAATTTAGTTTGTTTTTTCTCACTTTCACGTTCGCTAACATTGCTCCTTCATTAAAATCCGGTTTTTGCATAAATGTCAATAAGGTCGAAAATCGCTTGAAGCTGTTTTTTTAACTTGCTATCGTTAAGCAATTTAAAAAACATGTTCAAACTATTTTCGACCTTATTGACATTTAAAATTTAGTTTGTTTTTTCTCACTTTCACGTTCGCTAATATTGCTCCTCCATTAAAATCCGGTTTTTGCATAAATGTCAATAAGGTCGAAAATCGCTTGAAGCTGTTTTTTTAACTTGCTATCGTTAAGCAATTTAAAAAACATTTTCAAACTATTTTCGACCTTATTGACATTTAAAATTTAGTTTGTTTTTTCTCACTTTCACGTTCGCTAACATTGCTCCTTCATTAAAATCCAGCAAGTAACAAAACCGTTGGTTTCTCTGTCTCCCGGTGGTAATGGACTGTGCCTATGACAAGGAGTGCAGTCCTTGGATGGGACTGTCAGATTTGTACTGTCTAAAATCCACGGTGTCCTTCAAATAGCCCTTAATATTCCGGGGTCACGGTAATGAGTACCTAGACGACAGCAGGCTTTAGCCCTCTAGAGGGGGACCCCGTCATCATGCTGACGCTATTTGAGGCGCTCGTAGGACACAACGCGCTGTCGACCCGGGCATGGCCCATGACTTTTTTTCATGATAAAATCATCAAATGAGTCCTCCCCAGGCCAAGCGGGAGATACTGTCAGACTTGTACTGACTTAAATTCACGGCGTTCTTTTATAGCCTTTTATGTTCTGGGTTTACCACTGCGGCTGGGATGTAAGGTTTACGCTGTCCTCTCTCTCACGCGTCCCGCCTCTTCCTTTGCCAACATGACTGCTGCACTGACCTTTTTTTAGGTTTAATTAGTTAAACACGATTGTGTTTAACAAATTAAACCTAACAGAATTTAACCTATGAGAATATTTAAATAGTATTAAAACACTTGTGTGATACTCGTATTATTACAAACCAAACAGGGTTGGCATGATGAAAACAAGTTGTTTTAAAACACCTGTTTAAACACCTGTTTAAAACAGTTTGAAACTAAACAGTGTTTTTTATTACCCGTTTCAACCACTTTTTAAGGCAGATGAATGCATATAAAATGAAAAAAAAATAATATTCAGGAGTCTAAATAGTTTGACATAAAACCTTTTGAGTTTAATGCCATTGTTATGTCATATTTTTAACTTTTATTGACACTGTAATGAAATAATGCTTAAAATTTTTAGAAAAAAAACATCACATGTTTTTATTCCATTGATCATTTTTCGTAAAAAATTCATTACAAAGAGTGAATTTGAAAAGATGTAGTCTAGAAATGAAACATAATTGATATATATACGTTTAGACATCAACAAACAAGGTGGAATTAATTTTAAAAAATAACCAGAAACTAAAAAAAAAAACACTTTTTTAAAACATTTTGAATTGTTACAGTTTGTTTTATAAATTAAAAAAAAACTGTTTTTTTTCCAACCCTGAGACCAAGTCATATTAAAACTCCTTATTAAGCAAAAATTCTATAACTCCTTTTAGATAATCCTTAGTAGAGCAATGTTCATACCGCATCAAAATTGTTTTATAATAATTCAGTGGGCAGGATGTATGCGGGGGATTGTGGGAAGGGAGCCCGAAATTTGACGTACGATCGACTGGCCGAACGCGATTCAATTTTTTGCAGAAGAAGACGGCAGCCTTAAGTCCAGCCTTCGATTGCAATGAGATTCATTACTTAGCCCCTTCGTACACTAGGCGACGCAAGTCTCCGATACCTTACGATTTTGGTCTTCATTGACGCGTGCTTGTGTCCGAACCTCTATGGGTTTGTATTGCGATAGCCGCTTGGATACCGAAGTCGTAAGGTATCGGAAACTTGAGTCGCCTTGTGTACGACGGGCCTTAGGAGGATACCTATGCAAATTATTGAAGATTTAAATTGCTTGCTATGATAGTATGATTCATCTTTTTGCCGTTTTCTCTACTGTACAGAACACCCTTTCTATTTGAATCTTGTAGATGTTTTGAATGACACATTACTTTACAATGCTCGTCTGCACATTCATTAGACACTGATTACGAGTCCAAACATTACGCATCTGTATTTAATTAGCACATACTAACTTCGTGCGCTAACTCTGTTAGCATCTCCAAACTTTCCGGAACATCGCTCGGATAAATAAAACGAAATGGTTACATAAATATGTCATCAATACATTTATTATCAAATGCTACACTATTCTATAATATCAATACATTGTTTCAGTCATTTCAATATTTACAATCGTTCGAAATAACTTTTGTAGCAAGCGAGTAGGATTCGGTGTACACAACAAAATATTATTATGACTTTCTGTTAAACAGCAGCTGCCTTTCAAATTATATACATAGAGTTACTTAACATACAATTTATTGTCCATTCGACGTCCACTATGTAGACAAAAGGTTCCCTACCTATACAATAAGTAATGAATATGAGAGAGCTCTGAAGTTCATTAGTGAGAGCTATGAGACCGTTAAACACGTTACACACCACATATAAAGGCCCAGCACGTACCAGACGGCTATGCAGGACCATGCTTTCAATAATTTAATACTGTTCTTTATCCTGCACCATTGAAATATTATTATTGAGACCGATTACTGACCACACCTTCTACTTCCAGGACAATAGATACATTATCAAAATAAATCGCCTCAGCATCTCATATTTTTCTAACATGGACTTAAACATAATAGTAAATGCGCAATAAGCCTCACATGGTTAAAGCAAAGTATCTACAACTATCAAGTGATATCTGAAATGTTCAAATTACAAGAACTGGTTAGTAAACGGAATAAATAACATTATGGAGAACATAAGCTTTATGCGTATGCAAGCTTATGTGGATGTAGACCGAGATCCAGCGGCTGCACTCGTGATTCGAGCGGATGCGACGAAACGAGAGCTGAGCACCGTTACCTGCGCCCGCGCAGCGCCGCCGGCCGCGGGGGATGCGCCGGCCTCGCGCCTCCCACCGCCACCCAAATGCGCCTGACTCATTATCGAATGCCACTAACCAACTTGGACATCGACTTCCACTAGGTCGCCGCTCTAATCTGAGGCCATATAAATGCACTTCAGCCCGACTACTTAACAATATTGCTACGCTCCTAATAAGCAGTTTACTCTAATGTTCTAAGCAGTCTCAATGCCTTAAACTAAAAATACACTTGATATCACAAAATGCAAACCGAAGCACACGAGTGCAACGACACGTTGGTGGCGTTTTCACGGACGGAACAGTCCTTTGTGTCCATTATAACCATGCTGCTACCACAATGTGCGGAACGGTCAATCTTTATCACGCAATAACTCTGATTTTGCACTTTTTTCGTTTCCGTGGAATGAGAAATTTGGGTTGTCCTTTTGTTTGTATGCTTTGTCCAGTTTTGCAGAAGGCGGATCGTTTTCAATAGGTATAGGTACAATCGGCTTCGTCGTGGCCGTTATCGGTGCAGGGTTTATGTTTTCACCTCGACAGAAGTCCTGAAGCCAAACTTCTGAATTGTAAGAAGGGCCTTCTCCTCCCAACTCCGCTGGTAGAATATCAAGCGGTAGAGAATCATGTAGTGTTGAAAGATTGTTTCCATGCAACACGATGCGCTCTCGTGTCTTCGCCTTAAGGTACGGTTTTATTACAGCGAGAGCGGTTTCCACATACCAAGGTTGTCCGATGAAATGTATGCTTTTAAAACGAACAGGCATGCAATCTTGTAGACAGTCAATCATCATTTTCAACACTTTGGCTTGTAAACTACACGATTGCTTAAACGTGAATTCAGTCCAATCAACGATAATGACATATCCGTTAGCCTGATTTTGAACATCGTCGAGGGTGCGTTCAATAGTGAGTAGTAGAGCTCGGAACACTGAGAGCAGCGGGCAGGCGTGCGGCAGCCAGTTGGAGGCGAACATGAGCAGCACGCAGCGGCCGCGGCGGTCGCGCTGGGACAGCACGCCGGGCAGCCCGTCCGCCAGCGCGCGCAGCACGCCGCCGTCCGCCGGCGCCCACAGCTCCGGATGCTCGCGCCGGTACTGGTGGTAGCTCACCAGCAGCTCGAAGCTCTGCTGCACGTCGTGCTTGCGCGCGTACAGAAAACGCCGCAGGAAGTTGTCGTCCTGACACCTACTCTTGTCGCGTAGGGCGAGGTTAAGGCTCTTGTCCACTGTGTCTCGCAGGCCGTTTAAGGCACGTTGTCTGTCACCATCTGTGAGTCGTTTTCTGGCCACTTCACAAAGGCGCTCATTCTGCATCTGATGCAGCTTCCAGTCGTACTCGGCGTACTCGTTCATGACTGGTTTTGGTATGAGTCATGCGTCCTTTCACTGATACAACGCGTAGCTGCGCGCGCGCCGCCTGTAGCTCGGGGCCGACTGCGCACCGAGTTCGCGCCGTGCGCCGCCGCCATCGCTGCTCGTTCATTAAACCGTGTAATGATCCGTTCACACGCAACAGCTACTCGTTCCACTAAACTTGCCAGACATTTCTAGTCATACTGTAAATCACGCTGTGAATTACCCAAAGCAACATTAACTAATGAATTGGATTTTGAGTCATTACCAAAAACGATTACAATTAAATTAAACTTACCGTAATTACTAGATCGATAGTTGTACTTGCGATACAAGTAAGTAATAGGTAAGTAATTAAAAAAACCTACTTGCTATATGAATTGATGCAGCTCTAATTAGTATTGCATGACTTTATGTAAAGGAATTAATTATGATATTAATTAAGTTTATAATCATCATGTTCTAATTAGAAAATCGATAAGATAATACCCACTTGGATTCATGCCTATTTGAAAATTAGTGGTGAACTGGTGACTTGGTGAGATCGACATAGAATAGAGCATGCGATTCAAACGGCACATTTTTATTCCAAACTGCGCCAGAGGAGGATTATTGATTTGCTAGCTTTTGTCGCCGGTTTTGCTTCTCTTATACCTACTCTACAAATATACCATGAGCTACTCGGATATACTGTAACTTCCCAATAGTGATTGAATTTTCAGAATGTTATTAGTAGTGCTATGCTCTATAAACAGCGCCGCAGTAGCACTGCTGCAACAGTTTGTCTTTATTAGATTTTTCAGCTTTATTCTCTAGAACATCAAGTTGAAAATCTTTTAAAGACAAACCGTAGTTTCAGTGCTGCTGTGGCTATAGGAGTTTTAATAGCTGCATAGCTGTAGGCCCAAAGATTATATTCCCTATATTCACATCGCTCCATTTTTTACTATCCTTCTATATGTAAAAGGCAAGTCGACAGGTAAGCGGCGTTTGAACGCAGCATAACTTACCCAGCCAGAGCGAGTTATAAATAAAAAAAAACTGAAGGTTGGCAGTATACCGGTCAATTGGCTGGCTGGTTTCTGCGATGACGTAGCGTCGTGCGCAAGAGACGCAGACACATGTGTAAGAGAGAAGGAAACACACTTTGTAACAATTATTTCTATGAAGCCTTATACGTAACGTATAAACGGATGGCCGAAAATCGTATAACGTCCGTGCTTTGTTCACTTTATCGTATAACTAGCTGCCGTAACTGGCAACACTTACTGCTTATAGCGCATTCGTAATTAATACTTGTAGCAGTTGCTTATTTGTATAAAGTTCTATTGTTACTATTACTCTGAATGTTTTGTGGTCAGATAACCAGTTGTTAATACAACTGATAAAATCTATTGCTCGATCTAGATCGGTATATTTTTATTATTTATTTTCATTTTAAAATACTATCTGATCAAGAAAATAAATTAATATTAAAACGTTAAAACATAATAAGTCACCATTAATTTTATATAGAAAGTTAAGTTTCTCAATATGAAAGACATCAACGTCATCGCATCTGGAGCATTTCACATAAAATAATAATAAAGAGAGGACTATTACTTGGCAAAGGCAAAGTTCAAATTCGTTTATATAGTAATGACGAATTACTTGTTTTCTTTTGTCAAGGCTTCTCTTCTAAACACCAAAATATTGTGCCTTGGAAACAGTCAAATCTAAACTTTATTTGTTGAAGATAGAGGTGCTTATTCATTCCAAAAATACATCAATAAAAAATTAAATGGATACATCTAAGACACAGTTTGTGAAGGAATTTGTGTTAGTAAGTGTCGATAATGAGTTAGGGGCAACGACTTTTTTAAAATGAACCGTGTCGACGGATCGCTTGGTCGTTGCCCTATGCAGTGAGTCGACTAGGCAAGCCAGGCATGAGGTAAAAATAGACTCACTTCGTCTCAAGATGCGCTGATAGCCTTCGTATTATCCTACTGCACACACCACAACACTAGCTGCCGAGAACTTACTACAAGTGGCGCTTACATTAAAATTACATTACGAGGGAATCTTGCCAAGTTATTTTTGGAAACTGAGGATAATAAAGTTATTTTTAAAAACAACGAATGAATTCATATGTATAACCAGACAGGTAAATATTACGGTATAATTACAACGTCCACAATTAAACTAAATTGCAAAATCACTACATTTAAATGTAAAGGCAATGACATGAGTACCTACACAGCAATATGCAATTATAACGGTTCATCATCAAACAAAAGAAAACAGAACAGAATGGTAAAATACGTATAATTACTTAAAGATTTAATTATAAAAATTAAAAACACTTGCATGTGTAACGCCAGATGTCGCCAGCGATGCCAGGCAAGCCTGCCAAAGCCAGCCAGCCAGCCAGCTGTCCAGCTCGCCACGTCACTGCCCTACCACGTGAGCCATCCCCGCCAAATTCTGAGCGGAGCGGGTGAAATAGCCGCCAGCCGGCGAGCTATATAAAAGCGAGGAGCAGTGATTTTGGGGTGTCTGTTTTTAACGATAATTGTAAGGGAAAGCTCTGCCCAAATAAAAAGCGTAAATTAAGTATTTTCTATTTATTTTCATCTTTGTCGTTTCAACTCAGAAGTGTGATAAAAAAAAAACCTACGTTAAAACGACGCTCTGCTACACATTAATCTCGACGGTCGTCTTATCTGGAGGACGATGATTCTGCTTTGGTAAGCCAGACTTCTGAAAATAAAAACGAAGAAAGGCGATGCACACCACACGCAAGGAAAATATTGAAGTCTCCTTGCACAAGAAGTTGAAAAATCATCAACCATGATCTGGATCACGAAGTGTCTACCCTCACGTCGGAAAGAACACCATGCCGCATCATTTATTCCGTTAATGATCGAGTTTCAAGAAGCATTCTTCTCGCTACCAGCAACGCTTCTCTGTGGAAATGAAAGCTACCTCAAAGTCGTCAATAGCGGATCCAAGGACATCGCAGGCAGGACGGATTCGTCATACTTCGCGCCGAGAGCTGCCAGGAATCCTGCTTAAACAACCAGGTCAGTCATGCCATGCCAATGTTAGCAAAATGCCATTAGCCAAATGTGTTTTATATTTGAGTGCCTCGTGTGTCGATAAATAATCATAAAATGCCATTGGTGACCTTGACAAAACTAGGGTAAGCCTGATAAGCAAATCTGATTGTAATCAATTTATTAGTTTACTAGCTGTTGCCCGCGACATTGCACGCGCATATCCCGTTTTATTCCCGTCCCGTGGGAATATCCCGTTACCGTATAGCCTGTAGCCTCCCTCGATAAATGAGCTATCTAACTCTGAAAGAATTTTTCAAATCGGACCAGTAGGTCCTGAGATTAGTGCGTTCAAACAAACAAACTCTTCAGCTTTATAATGTACCTACTATAGTAAATAGTAATATGGTATATAGTATAGATATATTATTAGTATAGATTATCTCGGTATAAAACTGGGAAGTTGGAATATACAGATTTAGTCCAAATGCGCATTAAGTACGCGTAGGCCTTAGGAATAGATAAGCACATCACAAACAAGAGATTGTTAGAGTCAAAATTAATGAGCCATTGAGCCAGCAGGTATTATAAAAAGAACCCGAATTGATGTATGCCTCTCCTATTGTTTAGTTAGGTATGAGAAAGAACGGAGATAGTTGCCTATGTGTCGATAACAGAGCCTTAAATGCATTAATTATCCGCGATAGATAACCATTATAATATAATATCGATATGCAAACTTAATTATCTGGTAAGAAGTACCTACTTCACCAGTCTGAATGTAGTCCAAGGGTTCCCATAAACTCAGCATCCATCCTAAAGATACATTTAGCGCTCCCTCAGTTTTTATGCGCTGAATTAACAAGTTCGTAGATAGTTTAGTAATTTCAAAGTAAATTATCAAATAAAAGTAACTCCAATACTGTCGTCAAATGGTCGGGGTAAAAAAATTTTTATTTAATTATGTACATGTGGGTAAATGTTAATTTTTACAAAACAGGATTTCTTATTTAGCTGTGTTATTTAGTGATGAATTATTATGTTCATGGCATTGAACCGGGTGAATTTAAGTTTGCAGCTGTGTCTCAATTTCCCGTTCTGAGTCAACATACACAAAGTGCGTCAGTTCATTGGACTATGTAGCTACTTTAGGAAGTTCATCCATAATTTTGCAATAATGGCACGTCCACTAACGGAACTATAAAAAAAAAAAAATGAGATGTGGGTATGGTATAAAATCTTAGTTTTGCCAATAGAAATTCACACGGATGCATGCAAGTTACCCATAGCAAGTATTCTTTTACTAATACGGATAGGCGGTAGTTTGAGCTCTGTCTTGTATTTTTGTTGCGTTACAAGTCGGAAAAAAAAAGTGTTTTTCACAGCGTTATTACGAAGTTTTAGAATCTGTGTTGTGTAAAAATGTCCGTGTAATTACGGATTGTAGTGCAGTTCGCGATACAATGACTAACGTGATCTTATTACACGCATTGCTTACTGTGACTTTCAATTCGAGACTTTAAAATTGCCGTTGACTATTTTATAGACCAGGTAAGCGCTTAGAGCATATCAACGCCTTGAGCAGGAATCCGATAGATGCCGTTAATGTGTTCCGTTTAAAAGTAAACTGTTGGTTTCGAAGAGTGCAACGTATATTGATCTATTGTAAAGTGGGTGCACAGATAGTGATACTGTAAATAATTATGGGCTGTCTCGTAAAACGCTTTACGATAACCGATCAGTTGTGCCAAATTTCGCGCGTAGAAAATATTTCAAATGCATCAAAACGATGGCCATTACATATAGGAAATATGTGACGTCGTGTTTACATTGTGCGTACGATAAAAGAGAATACGGATGAAAAGAAGGCAAATTACATCGAATCCCTAAACCTATTAAACCAATGAAAATGGTAGACATCGATAATTTGAGCCCTTTTGAGCAAAATTAAAAAGGGGTGCCAATAAGTGTTAGTTTTGACAAATTCTTTCTCTAAATTCGTTGTCAAATCTGTAAAGATAATTACCGTCTTATTACAAAATAAAAGCGCGTAAAGAAAAAAGGGTTTAACTAAAAACCCAGGATTGAATCTCGTAAAACGGTTTGCACAAACGTTATTACATGTCGTGGTTTTGTGATAAACCATGGTCTAACAGTAGTAGCTGTCAAATGTGTGTGAAAGTTTCTGATAGTAACTTTTTCATTGTGTTGTTGTTTTTATGTTAATTTCAGCCAAAATGTATTTAAAAATTGTAGATTTAATTGTTTAGACAATGGTTCAAAAAAAAAAAACGGCACTAGGTCAGGTCAAGGCTTAATCTATGTTTTGTATACGGAGAAATTTAAACCGCGGTTCCGCAGATAAGCCTGAACTTGGTAGTCCAGGTTTAAACTAAGGTTTATTCAGTTTTTGTGATTATTAGAGTTTAAACGCATTTCTAGTTTACTTAGTTTCCCAGATCACGTAGTTTCTGTCCATGGTAAGGCCTTTACCAGTAGATGCTTTAAGAAGTTCGCAACAGAAAAACAGTTAAAGATAAAGATATTTTATTTGTTCAAAACATGCGTTTACACACAAATTAAGCATGCAAGTTCTTATAATTTAGTTTGTCCGTACATGTTCCTGGTGAGGTTCACAAATTTTGCTTTTTTTACAATTTACTAGATAAATTACAGGTGTGTCTATTGTTGTACCTACGTGTGTAGTTAAATACATGTTAACAGCTATTGCGTGGCCTAGGTGTAGGTAATGGGCAGGTAGAACGCTCTAATTGCACAATTCTCGATGCGTTGAGAGCCACGGAACCTAGCGAGGCCTCTCTTATTTGGGACAATAGTTTACCAAAGTCATATGGAGTATTAATAATACTGTTAATAATTTAGCAGGCTATAATTTATACGAGTTAATGTTTGCTCGTGTAGGTAGATCTTAATGTGATGTTTCCATCCCTGGTTGGTTTATGAGTCAGTGCGATCTAGACGCAATAGGGCTATATTATAATCGAATTAGAACAGCTAGCAAGAAAATGAAACGTAACTGCGATAAAAGGCGTAAAAATAGTACAATTTACAAAAAAAGCGATGAGGTACAGTTAGTAAGTACGTACTTTGTTGCCAGGCTCAAACTCCTTGCTGCAATAAGGTTAATTCCAGTCCGTGGTTAATTCTAAGTTAGATGATCTATATTCTGGCCCATGTGTTATTGCCTAAGGATTTAGGTAATATAATAGCTTTAATATATAGGTAAATGTCTTAGAGGATACAAGAAGTTCACAGGCCCAATATGCGCTGATTTATTACGACCATATCGTAGCATTGCTTTTATACCCGATAGCGCCAGTAGTGTGAATCAACAGTAGGAAAACGAAGATGTCGTAGATCTCCTAGACAGCTAAATTATAGTCCATGTTATCGATATGCCATTTGCTCTGAGCTGACTTGTAATCACTGTTTTGTTGTTCCCATTGCGGGAGCAATTGTTCCAGGATGGCCGATTGTAACGCCAGATGTCGCCAGCGATGCCAGGCAAGCCTGCCAAAGCCAGCCAGCCAGCCAGCTGTCCAGCTCGCCACGTCACTGCCCTACCACGTGAGCCATCCCCGCCAAATTCTGAGCGGAGCGGGTGAAATAGCCGCCAGCCGGCGAGCTATATAAAAGCGAGGAGCAGTGATTTTGGGGTGTCTGTTTTTAACGATAATTGTAAGGGAAAGCTCTGCCCAAATAAAAAGCGTAAATTAAGTATTTTCTATTTATTTTCATCTTTGTCGTTTCACATGCGTTTGCATCATATCGCTAGCTGTTTTCTTTTCTATTTTTTTCAATCAAGTTTTTAGGGTTCCGTAGTCAACAAGGAACCCTTATAGTTTCGCTATGTCCGTCCGTCCGTCCGTCCGTCCGTCCGTCCGTCCGTCTGTCCGCAGTTTAGCTCAGAGACGCACAGTACTAGAGAGCTGTAATTTGGTGTAAATATACGGATTTGTTGTGCCGAAAAAGTGGTAAAATAAAATCTCGTAAAATATTTTTTTTTAGGGTACCTCCAGTACTTACACGTAAAGTGAGGATTTTTTTTTCTCGCGTACCCCTTAGTGTGGGGAATCATTAAATAGGCCTTTAAAAAATAATGATAGTTTCCATTAACAATTTTTTGATAAAAAAATTCCTTTGTGAAATATTAAGCTTTCAAGTGCTAAATTTTGCTCGATTCGAGTGTCCCCTCCCTCTACCAGCTAAACGGTTATGTTTGGGGGTGTGAAAAAATTCACAATAGTAGTATAAATATAACGAAGTTTAAAAGAAAATTATCATGACTAAGTAGGCTTTACAACTTTACGAGTAAAAGCAACTTATAAAATGTACTTGATATCATATTTTCTTAAACAAAATGTATCGGAGACAACTGCAAATGTAAGTTTGTCAACTTTATTTTTACAGCTTTTATAGGTATGTTTTTTGGGGATAGGTAGGTTTTTATCGTCAACTATTTTTAACTAAATTCAAAAAAAGGAGGAGGTTCTAAATTCGTTGTAATCTTTTTTCTTATGTATTTTCCCCGATTTCTCAAAGAAGTTTTAAAATTTTAAAAAGAAGAATTTTCAAAATCGGTCCAGGAGGGACCGATTTTGAAAATTCTTCTTTTTAAAATTTATTCAGCGAATCAGTTTCGTTAGTTCGCATAAGTATTTTGATGGGCAACTACGGAACCCTACACTGTGCGTGGCCCGACACGCACTTGGCCGGTTTTTTATTATTTAACTGTAGAAGTTATTGAACATTGAAAACTCAAGTCTTAACAAAAATTCTATGAAAAGATGAAAGTGTTGCATGATTTACTTTCTAGTTTTGAACATATCAAGGTTTTATTTATATTACAAGTTGTAAATGTCACAGTCAAGGAAACAAATAAAAAATCACATAATCACCGTGATATTTTACTAGTTCCAAGATTTAAAACTAACGTCACCAACTGTCGATACTATGTTGACTCAATAACTCACTTATGTAATGTTGTGAAATGTTTTCCTCCTTTTTCACAGGTGCAAACGCCTATCTGTCAATGTTTTTTAAACGAACATAAATTTTCTAATTTCATGAAAATCTATTAAAGTGACAAAATGGAGTGGGTTTTTGTGCGCCTTTAAGTACTATCCTCTTATTTCATGGTTACTAATCATTATTATGATAATAATACATTTGATAAAGTAAATCAAATTACTAAATTTTCTACTTACTTGCGATTACAATGCTACCGAAGAACTTCTAAAACCATTGAGTTAAAGTCAGACCTACATTACGATGACACGCACGACACACACAACTGGTTTTATTTTATTTCAAATCACGTTTTAGAAAGTATAATAATTGTAAATTTATAAATTTATTGTAATACATAACACTATAAAATGTTCTATTATTGTTATTAGACTCTTAATTTTCCGGGTTGTGAACTGTGACCTGAAATACAGGCTCGGCCTAGCTGAGGCGCAGTTGCTCAATTTAATATTTCTGTATTGTTAAACTATCTACAATAACATTGTTTTTGTTCATTGTTCAAAATGTAAACTTGTATTTGAGAGAAATAAATTATTATTATTTTTAAATTTACCTTTACCAAAATTTTTCTTACTTATCAGCTAAAATGGAAAAATGACTGTCGTTACCTCAGAAATCTACTTCGTCCATTCAAAGACAAACTTTGAAAATATAAATTTGAAAAAAAAATAATAGAATTATTGGTCCATTTCCAAAGGATAATTTCGAACAGAAAGAATCAACTCTAATCCAAATAATGTTATCGTCAACAGGTACCTACCTATTTTAATTTATAAAACAGCGGCGATTATCACAAATCACAATGCGCGGATGACCTTCAACGTTTCATTACAATTGATTTTCTCAGATTAGTTGTTATCGCCATGACGAATTGCTTTTCAATAAACATCGTGTAAAGCAAAATTGCTTATCATGCAATTCATGCTTGCCTTTTTAGAGTTTCATATTTGGAGTAGACTCTTGTATTTGATGAAATATATCATTTATATTAATGGCAAAGACTCGGAAAAAGATTTTATAACAACGATTTTGTACAATTTTCTTACAAATTTTACCTCACCTAATAATTTTCACGAAAGACGACCTCTTTATTGTTCCCCTCTACTTTTCTTTATGGAAATTCGAAAACTAGGCCTCGTCTCTGAAAATGGGCATACAGCCAAAATGTTTTATTTTACTGCAGAATAGTAGCAATAAGTACGGTACTTTTCCACAATTTACTCTAAACAAGAATATAATGTAATTTGGTAACTCTTTTTACTTTCCTTTGTTCATGAATAATTAATAAAAAACTTGCTTGACGTTATTATGAGATCACCCAGTTAGAATCAAAAACGAAATTCAAGATTTTAAATAATAAACACCTAACCAACTCGTTTTCTAAAAATATTTCGGTACACAACAGTTACAAAAAACATTTCCTATTATCTTAACGCGGTCACATTATCGATTGTCGTAGATAAGTTATGATAAGCTGACATTATCGTTATCTACTGCCTTGTTCCCGGGTATTACAAATTTCATGCTGCGTTTACACCACACTTCCATTCTTATAGGCCAGTAAACTTGTTTAGTAACTATCTGTAATTGATTTAAATTAGATATCATTTGTAATCTGTTTTTACTGAGATTGTAAATTAAGTACTTAAGTCATTTTTATCTGAATCGTCTTTCCCGATATTAGGTTTTAATGAGCAACAGAAATAAGAAGTTTATTCAAAGTTACTTAAAAAAAAACTAAGAACAAAACAATTTTATCAAGAATGAAAAATGCTGTCTTGAGTAACAATGGCGATTGATGGTATTGTCAATTATATGCGCTCTATTTCCACCGAAATAGAAAACGAAACTTAAAGTCTTCTAAATTGAATTCAAAAGCAATGTAAGTTAGACATGGGTAGTTCGCGAACGAATGAACTAAATGAACTAGTTCATTTCCCAAAATGAACTTTTCATTCATTCACTGGCCAATCAAATGTGTCTTCAGTTCACTTAGTAATTCAGTGTTTCTATCTACACTCTACGTAGTCTGTGGTGTTTCTTTTCGCGCGTGCATGGCTGATGGCTATTGGCTGAGTACACAATGGGCTATGGACGGACGATAAGCCCGCTCTACTCACACACATTCAACCAAGGCGCTCTCTCACTCGTACATGTTCGTGTTACTTCGTCGGCTGATCGGATAACGTCGGCTGATAAAGTAACGAGCGAATACGGGGCGCCTCGCCACCACGTGACCACGGAAATATGTTATCAGTAGTTAGTCTTTTCACTGTAATATGAACTTTATAGTGAAAGGAATACAGTCTTATTTGACGTACAACAAAAGTGTAAGTAAACCAAAACGACTATTACCACCAAATACAACTATATTTCTAGGTTGACAGTCCTAAGCCTGTTTAAAGTATGAAGGAAAATCGACATACGTATTTAACTGAACTAGTGATTTATTGAAATACATCATTTCTCTAAATCACTAGTTCAGTCAGTGAACTAGTGATTTCACTTCACTAAATCACCAGTTCAGTGAACTAGTCCAGTGAACTAGTTCAGTGAAGTAGTTCAGTGAAGTACTTCAGTGAAGTAGTTCAGTGAAGTAGTTCAGTGAACTAGTCCAGTGAACTAGTTCAGATTTGCTGGACGAAATGAAGTACTGAATGAATGAATGAACTACTTCATCAAGTGAAAAGATATACTTCATTCATTTTCTTTTTACTGACACATTTTGCGCATCTCTAATGTAAGTAAATGTTTTCTTGAGAAAACATATGCAAATACATAGTTAGGTCAATGTCAGATAAGTAGGCAATACTTGTGACTCAGACCTCTCTTTATATTATGTTACGCGTAAAGTAGGTATTGAAAAACCTGTTTGTGAAGTCGTTTATTTGATTTTATTAACCGATTTTACATATACCTTTCGATTTTATAATATTTGTGGCCAATATTCATAAAATAACAGCTGTTACAATTTTATTATGTTCTCCATATTGTTTTAGAAGCTAATTCAATTGAATTATAATGTTTTTCTTATGAATCGAACTTGGATTTGAATGTAATATAAATATAAAATGTATAATGTGGAGAACTGTAGATAATTTTCCGTCGATGTTTTTTTTGGTAAGCAAAAAATCTACGAGAAATAAGACGAAATAGAGCGTTGAAAGAAACAAATTTCAAATAATATTTAAAGATAAAAATCAAAAATCGAAGCGTTTACTTCAATTATGCCAGTTACAGGCACTTTTGAACTGTCAAAAGACAAAAAATAGAAACAGGTTCAAAATAGTTAAGTTGCAGCAGTCACAAGACATAAAAACTGTGAAGAAGAACGGGCAAGAAACTCCATGAACACTCTTTTTAGAAACAACAAACGCCGCAACAACTCAAGAGTTGACGACAACAACGATCCTAAGATAACACCAATCATTAAAAAGAAATTAGTATTAATTGCTCTCATCACGAACGAGCAGATGGAGGCGCCTGATAAAAGATAATTACCACACAAAGCGAAACCACAGAATCCTGCAAAATTTCAAATGCTTTACATACTCAGTGATCTAGTTGATCAATACTTGCACTATACTTAGCTGCACGATCTGTGCATTATGAGGTTAGAATTTATTAACTTATCTGATGTGCTTAATTATGATTGAGTCAAATGCATGTGCATGCAAATGTTCATATCTGTCGGGAAAGGAGGAGAGAGCGTGCATTCATGCAAGGAGCTCAGCGTTGGTGTTTTGCGTCAATACCATAGATTACGTAGATAGCATACATAAATAGCTCGATTGCTCGTTAATTAAATGTTATCGATAGCTGCCTGAACCCACGTTTATGTTTTATTCCGACGATCGTTAATGTGACATCAGCTCCTTTGGCCATTAGGATGATTAGGTACCTACCAGGTCTAGGGCCTTTACATTTTCGTGTTTGATCTTGAATTGTTTGATACGTGAACGCATTGCATTGCATTATTCTACTATTTTCAGCGGCTGCATTATACTAATATTCTGCCACATTTCTTTGACCTGTAAAAATCCCAAACAGATTTTACTTATATAAGTTTCAATATGGATGCTTTATTGTCATCCACCCACATTGCCGTTGCTCTGCCAGCATTTCTAACGCATTTTCTGTACCTATTAAAAAAAAAAGCACTTAAATGCTGTTACTCATTCTATAACTCAGATAGCGATTGTCTGCTGGGGTCGTAGGACAGTCTCATCGGGTACCTGAGACCCTGGAACGGAAAGGGCTGTCCAAGGATCGCCGTGGATTTTAGTCAGTACAAGTCTGACAAACCCTCCCATTCTGCCCTAGGTAGGGTGGCTCATTTGATGACTTTATCACGTATAAAACATGAAGATCTAAGTCAACTGAGCGTATTATACATTTTAGTGTTTGATCTCGAACTGCTTGTTTCGCTGCATTATTCTGCCAAAGCGGCAGCTTTATGCTGAGATGAAAGCCACATTTCTGCAACCTGGCAAGTTCTAACCTAGTTTTACTCATTATATTTTCATACCTACTTAATCACATCCTTGCCATTTGGATGTTGCTCTGCCAACACTTCATCTATTGCATACTCTGTACCTTCTCATGAAGCTTAATAATATCGCCTTATACTTTAACTCAGATTCCGA
Organism: Agrotis segetum; assembly: GCA_036375495.1. Taxonomy (NCBI): domain Eukaryota; kingdom Metazoa; phylum Arthropoda; class Insecta; order Lepidoptera; family Noctuidae; genus Agrotis; species Agrotis segetum. The sequence continues at coordinate 91,703 of JAQSVV010000135.1, forward strand.
TTGCAGATGATTTATAGATAGGTACGTCTGCTAATTTGGCCTCGTCTTCACATATACATATATATAACAATCTCGAAATGAAATAGTTAGATGTCGAAAGTTACGACATTGACTAACAAACTCGTGTGCCAGCAACGACTTAAAATGTTAAGTGCAATTATTTACAGGCTAAAGAAAAATGTTCAAGTAATATCAGAATTTATTAAAGTCAAACAGGCGCAGGTGTAGCGTACGTATATTGCAAAAATCTTTACTTAGTTTGTTTTCTTTATTTATTGATTTTTTGCTTTCTTGTTCAATTGCTTTGAGACGTGTAAGGTAATTTCGTTGTTCCTAGATATTTCTGAGAATGATTATATTTTACCTCACTTATTCTCCAATATCTACCTACACCTAACTTAATGGTCTTAGTTTTATCTGCGATATAATACACCCCACAAATGAATCAACTACCCTTTACTTCTTGCTTTCAATGATTGCTTTTGTTTCCTTGCCCATTACTCGCAGTGTTCATTTTAGCCGGCGAAAACTTGTAATTTTGCTTACACATAGGAGGCAATAAATGGCAACCGTTGAGTTGTACAAAAAGTTGGCCTCCAATGGCGGCAAGGTTGCCGGGCCGGTTCGAGCCGGGTCGGAGAGCCTGATAAATATAGGCACCACACCGCATACTTTCGTCTGATCAATAGTCTACCGCAAAAATGGAAGAGATCTCAAATCGAGAAATTATTTTTCAACAAGTAATAAAATGCGAGTAGATATTACTAACAGACTTTTTTAGAACAGAGGTCTTATCGCAAAATTTCTGTATTTTATTTTAAACTTCTAATTCATGAAAATCCAGATAACTAATAAACACGCATCTAATAATGCCAGCGTAATTGAAGTATTTACTGCGTTTATTTTATGGAAAATTGAAAAAGCGCTTAGTTATGGGTTATCAAGTTTATTCCAACCAAAAATTAACAGATAGAAAATTAATCTTACCTACTCGTATACAAAAATATAAACGCTGACAAGTCATGACATGTAGAAGACACGGATTGGAACCTTTTTCGTCGGGGAATGTTTCAATCAACTTTTTTTTAATGTGTGGCGACGGCTCCCAGCGATGTGGTTTTAGGACGGAATGGCTTTTGATTCCTTCTGACAGGTATCGGTAACAGTGAATTCATTTGTAATGGGATCAAATGTGTTTAAATTTTTAGGGTTCCATAGCTTCTTTTATTGTAGAAACTAATTTGTTGACAGACTACCACAGCCTTCTCTCGAAACCGGCTTGATATCGAGTTAATTAATGTCCTTGGCCTTATACTACAAAATAAATTGATTGGTTAATATTATGATGTTATAAAACTCTACATTGTCAATTTATTTATATTTCTATAGGCTCGGCGTTGTCTATGTTCAAACTGGTGTCGGTATATGGAAAATCGGTAGCTGATAGTTTGAACTCTATATCTCATTCCATAAATTCTGTAGGTAGGCTGCTTTTTTAATCAAATGTGTCCTTCAATAGCCCTTTACGTTCCACGGTATGGCCTATCGCCGCCGTGAGGACACGGCGGGGCAAGTTGCTCTACCCAGGCGGGGCAGTTCTGCACCGTATTCTCCATCGTGTCCTCCAGACGATCTGAGCAGTGGTGACACCTAGGCGTTTCTACCCTCCCTATCAGACACAAGTACCTGAAGTACCTCCCGAAACTTCCGTGTCCGGTGAGGACCTAATCTATAGGTAGGTTAAAAGAAAAAAGTTAAAACTCCATAGAGGTCTTTTATAAATTTAGAGTCCACGGTGGCTTTCTACTATTATTTCTGTTTACGTTCCTCACTTTGCTTATCTTATGTCTTATAAGTAGTTACGGGATTGTCTGAACAGGCAACCGTGACCGGGGAATGTAAAGGCCTAGTGAAGGAAGGAATACTGTGGAATTTATTCAGTACGAGTCTGACAGTCTCTTTCGCTCCACCCTGGCGGGAGGACTCATTTGATAATTGATTCTCGGTAAAAAAAAAACGTCTAAGTGAGCAGTCATGAACTAGCACTTAAAACTTAAATAAAACAAGCCAAGCATCAGTTATGTTATGACCAAATTCATTTTGAAACACTTGAAATAATGAAATTTTTCAACTGCAAATTTTTACCACATTACAAATAGGGTAATACAAAAAAGGAAATCAAACGATCCTAATTAAAACAATAATTCCTCAAGATTTTATTTTTAAAATTAAACCATGCCGCGCCGGATGCTTTAGAAATAGTAATAAATGGGTACATAGTTGTAATTCTCTAGATTCTGGTGAAACGAAACATGTTCTCCTACGTAAGAATAATATTAACAAAGCGAACCTGTGCAATACTGGTATTGTTTCATATAAGGCGGGCACACGATAAGGCTAAGTCGGAATTCCGTTCTAGATCGAATTTGTAAAACTTTATTTTAACACTCGTGTTTCGATATTAATATGCTCATATGATTGCAATTTTTTTAGCTCTACACTTAAAAAAAAACAGACCATATAAACAGACATTCGCTGCGTTTCGCGGGGTTCGATAGGTGCCAGCATGGTACATATAATATTTGTATGACCTACAAGTATTTGTTCCAGATCTGGTTGCATGTTTGTCCAAGTGGCTATACTGTGAACATACGTTTGAACTTGCTCTATACTTAAAATCCAAATAATATCGTAACTGAGTTTAATTTTATAATTTAAACACTTCATAGTGATAAAACATCCATCAAACAAGTGAAATTCAGCTAAAATTGTGTTCTAAATAGTGTAAATTGATCAATTTGCGGTGTGAACTGTTAAAAATTTTAAATCTCAGCTGGTCGACGGGTGAGTGCATGACTTGCGCATTTGGTGTTACACGTTGTATAGTACTTACAGCAAATCTTGGGGGATTGCTACATTTCAAATATTGATTATTACGATGCTTGTAGCCACTTAAGAAACGTAAAATAAAATATGTACTTAAAAAAACATAATCGAATCCAAAAACAAACAAATAGGTCTTAAAAAGTCGGGAAAACAAAACACTAAAGTCACTGACTTCCAAAAGAACAGTGATTTTAGATCGTTGTGTTTGTTTTAGAAATCTTTGTAGATCTTTTTAATGAAGATTTTTTTTAAATTCTGGAGTGGGCACCAGAGCATTCTGGAGTCCCCTCATACCTTCCTGCACCTGATATTGACTGACTACTATAATTAGCATCAAAACCTTGTCTGTAGTTGTAGGTAAGCTGTTCATCGACCCATGCGCCAAAATGCTGTTCTACGTGAATACTATCGATTCTTTCACGAACTATTTCAAGCCTTACATAACAATTCAACGTCGTTCTTTGATGTTGTACCCATTTTATTGGCCATTTGCCTAATAATGATTACTGCTTTTATGTAATACTAGCGATTGTCCGCGATATCGTAGAACACACTGCGCTCGTAAACATTTTCACACAATTTTAGTGAAACACTAAGTTTGTAATAGGTGAAACTAAAAGAAAATGGGGAACTGAAACTTTTTTATTTTACCGTAATGATAGCATAATCAGCCTTAATATTTCCACTGTTGGGTGGGATCCCACCCAACAGTGTCTGTAATGCACCACGTTAGTCTAACAATGTGTGTGCGGATATAGGTAGATTATTTTATAGTTAACTTGTATTTTTTTTTTAAATCTCCTATATGAAGTCTGTTAAAAAAGAAAATATTTGACTGTGTATACGTTTTTTTGTAATAAATAAAGAAAATTAAAAAGGTCTCTGATTTTTATTTATTTTTTCTTTTGCTTCTGGAAATCTATATTTTAAAGCCATGTATTCACTGAGAAACAGTGTTTCGGATACACAGTTTCTGAAACATCACGTAGTGTTCTCCGCCGCAAGTGGGGAGCACCGAAACATACCGATGAACACGTAGTATTTACAGAAACAAAATTATATGTTTCTGAAACAAATTGATTTGTTTCAGAAACCCGTAGATTTTGTTTCTGAAACAGAGTTTATAAACAATTGTTGCTCAGTGAATACGTGGCTTTAGTATTTAACATGGTTTTTTTTTTCAAACTTTTTCCCTAGCCGGATGCTAGTCGTAACTCGTAACTATATTATAAATGTGAAGATTTGTTTGGATGGATGTTTGTGACTCAATTTCGTCCAAACGGCTGAACGAATCTTGATCCCAGTTACATGAAGGTGAAGGTAAAGACCCAGTTACATGAAGGTGAAGGTAAAGACGCTGGTAACAGCTAGCTTGTGACATTTTAATGTGACTCTAAAGTTTAATTTATCTTTAGATGTTTATCGTTGAGTTTTAGATATTTTAATTGTTAACAAGATTTATGACTTAGTTCAATGAAGATCACAATCGAGACATTGATAGGATAGCGACACAATAACAATGAAATGTATCGTTAATAAATCAATGTAGAATCTATACTTAAGTAATTAATACTAAGGGTGCTCCCACATCTATCGACGCGGAATCGGATTTTTCCGTTGCTCTTTCTCTTTCTGTCGCTTAGAACTGCCATTTGCTAGACCTTTAAATTTAACTGACTTCAAAAACAACCACAAATAAGGGTAAAATAATCTACAAAATAACTTTTCTTTCGGAAGTCGGTGGCAAAAAGACAACGAAATAAAAAACTAAAGCCACCGACTTCCGAAAGAAAAGTTATTTTGTAGATTATTTTACCCTTATTTGTGGTTGTTTTTGAAGTCAGTTAAATTTTTTTTAAAAAAGTTTTTTATTTTATTTTTCAAAAGTTTTAGAATGAACATTGTTCAGTAACATGGGCTGAGTTACCCCACGATAGGTTTTGCGCTATTAACGTTACACGTTGTATATCATGAACTAATGGTTTGAATTGAATAAATCTTTTTGTGTTGGATAGTCCATTTAATGAGGAAAGGCATTAGCTATATAACATCGCGCTACGACCAATAGGTGTTGAGTAGCGGCTGCAACCGCTCGCGCTGGGAACAGCTTGCTTAAGTATGTGATCTTTGACCACCGAGGTCGCGGGACTTTTCCAATTACCATGACCCTGGAACGTAAACTGCTATTGTAGGACACCGTGAATTTTAGTCAGTATGAGTCTGACAGTCCCTCCCGTTCTTCCCTGGGTGGGAGGACTCGTTTGATGATTTTACCACGTAAAAAAAGGTGCTATTTGTCCAAGCCGCCATTTTCTGCTAACTTCGAGGGTCATAAACTGCAAATAATCATGCCATCACACAGGAAGTGTGTTAATTAAGGATAGTAATATGTAATAATAAAATGCACTTAAGCAATTAGCGCAGTGAATGGCCCAAGGCGAAACACTTGAAATATTATGATGGATGTAAAAAATAACACAGTAGGTAGGTAATGTGATCATTATTTTAGTCTGTTATATTACACGCGCCTAAAGTTTATTGCGAAAATGCAGTTTTGTTGTAGAAAAATCTCTGTTTACTATTATTTTAATAGCCTTTTTCTTAGTATTTAGCTACACAATAATGCTCATTTAATTTACCGCGAATTAATTAAATAATACAAATTAGAAACTCTAACGCAATCTTGCCTGTTTACCCGTGGAACATGTTTTCATCGTTATCAGACTATGTCGTCATTATTGTGGAACTAACACGCCGACGCGACGCTGACATCCATCCGCGCTCTAGTGACAATGCAGTTGCTAGTACATATTAATTGATGCATTGCCAATACCGAACACCTGCATTGCTTAACCTACCCTCACTAAAAATAACAGTTGCTATTCTAACTGTAGGTACAGTAACCTTTCGTTCGTGCTACGCCGTAGTCAGACTACAAATTCTCTTCCTGAAATCATAAACACTGATAATGAAATCAAAAGTAGGACGTGACAATCTGATACATACTGAATCTTGATAAAGTTACAGAACAGGTAGTGGATCTTACATAAGACAACTGCAACTAGAGCGGACGTAGACGCCACATAACACCACCAGATGGCGCATCGAGCCATCAAGCTGACTCTCAAGACATTGTCGTTGCACTGATGTAACAAAAAAGATAACGGGTCCATTTCTTCGATTCGCGGTTTTTATGCGTTTCCAGCAGGTATTGTGTTGTAATGTCAGCGGCTACAATGGAGCACATTTACCAAGCGCTCGGGTTGCGTCAACGTGGCGCAGAGGGGCGCTGGCGGCGGCGGCGCCAACACACCGTGAACAAACATTGACCAAGCACGCACTGCGCTCCGGGCTTCGACAACTTGCCGCAACATTCTTAGCGTAAAAGTTAACGTGGATGGTTTACTCTATGTAATTTGCGATGTTCGAGTTGATACTAAGTTTTCCCTTCGACAACGATTGTGCGACCGACTTGTGACGTATACCGAACTGCAACTGTGCCGTAAACGATGTGTTTTGCTCATGTTACTGCGAGAATGTTTCCTCTGAGTTCCATGGATATTGGAAAATTCGTGCAAGATGCTATTAGTGAGTATGACTGATTTGTTTTTACTTTCAACTGACGATAAATAATGTTTCACTTGCGGCGTGAGACACCTTCCGTGAGTGAGTGCATCCGGTAAGAGTTTTGAACTTGTTTTTTAAATCATTCTTGATGCTTAGATTAGTCGCTCAGTTTGCTAATTTAACAAAAAATAAAGCGCGAGATTCGTTCCAGATTATTCACTAGGTGTGAATCACGTTCGTGTTTTTGCTGCATAATAACAAATAATAATATAGTATCTAAGCATATACGTACATTTAATTTCAAATAATACGATAGGCCTTGAAAAAGTTTTTATGGAACGTCTATAATAACATGTCTATTGGTGAAACCGTAGAACGGCCTAAAAACAATCCATGTGAACCATCACATGTGACAATTTAAAGAGTTTCTACGGAAATTACTCTACTTGTTCATGACGTTATTATAATTTCAACGTGCGGAATCTAAACAACGTGAATGATGCAAAATCGATTGAGCGTAAACTTCACTCATTAAATTGTTTAATTAGAGGCTCTTACGTTAACAATTTCTAGTTCTTATACACATTGGATACTAATCAAGAAAGTACAATAGCTTTAAGGTTCATAATCAATACTTCTTATTCACTTAGTAAGGTAAATTGTATCTCTTTTCGTAACACAAGAGTCTGTGACGGTTGAATTGATTTCAAAGTGATTTCTTTGTCCAAAACAATCGATTGACACTTCTTTGTTGTGTCACGTAAGGCTGAGCGCAGACTTGAGTCACAACTGTTTTTAGACAGTTTTGTCTCGCACAGACAAGTCTGTCTTAAAACATTAACAAAACTGTTTTGTCTACGACACGCCGCTCACCTGAAACAAAACTGTTCAGTGTCAGACTTGTCGCTGTGCAGTTCTTGTGTCTATTAGACAATATTGTCTATGAGACGTTTTTTTTTAAGTGTGCGCATCTTCATGGTTTTTGTAAAGCAATAGTCTGTCTTAAAACTGTTTTGACTCAAGTCTGCGGTCAGCCTAAAAGTGTTATGCATTCTGTTTGTAACGTTGATTGATTTCATCATCATTTGTGATTACAAACAATACTTATAAAACTATACACAATTATGGCAACATAGTTAGGTACCTCTGTTCCACCGTCCACCGTCTTCATTTCATCCCAGTTGGATTTATTAGGACAACGGGACTTTTTAAGCAGAAAACCCGCCCTGGAACGCAAAGGTTGACCACAGGAACAGCTTGGGTCGACTTTTAGTCAGTAAGAGTCTGACAGTTCCTTCATTTCCAACTTTGATGACGAGGAGTCATTTTAATGAATTTACCATATAATATTCCAACTCAATCCAAATCCAGATCCGTTTTCTTTGACAGCTCTTTTTTGATTTTCACTCTTTCTGCCTTTCGTACTTGGATAGGAATATTCAGTCGTTGATTAGTTACCGACATACAAAGATCGGGCTCAAAATGGCAACCAAGAAAGATTATCACCTAACATCCAGCGTTAGTTTCCTCATCATCAGCCTATGATGTTCCCAATGCGGGGACACAGGCCTATGCCATAATCCACCACGCGGGCACATGAATGAAACGCGGTACCAGTGCTCTTTGGTACATGTGACATTATGTCTTTGATTTTTTGGCTCTAGAACATGCCGGCTTCAAAGAAGACATCGTGATCTTCTTTCACCATTTTGAGAGCTGTAGTAATGAAATAAATTACACAAAGTATATGTATACGCGCCTGTCTGAATGCGAACCTACAACTCGTAAACCCCTTCGCACAGTACGCGACCCAAGTTTCCGATACCTTACGACTCTGGTATCCAGGCGACTATTGCAAAACAAATCCTTAAAGGTTTGTACACAGGCACACGTCAATGGATACCAAAATCGTAAGCTATGTATTGGCCGATAACACTGGGCCACCACTGCTCCTTGGCATTTTTTTTGAAGTGAAAACTTCTTTAGCGGCGTTGTACACTTTTTCTGTAATGGGTAAAAAATTTAAAACTCGCGTCAGGGTCACGTGACCAAAACTCGCGTCAGGGTCACGTGACCCTGATCGAAAATGAGTAAGACGTCATTCAAATTAAAAATAAAACATAGTAACAAAAAAGTTTTCACTTCTACCGGCACTCCTGGAGTGCAACCTTTTTTTTTTTTGTTTTTACGTGGTAAAATCATCAAATGAGTCCTCCCACCCCGGGCAGGGCGGGAGGGACTGTCAGACTTGTACTGACTAAAATCCACGGTGTCCTCTCAATAGCCCTTTATGTTCCGGGGAATAAGTCCTGCGACCCCGGCAGGCACTGCTCCTTGTCCAGCGTTAGTTTACGGTCGTTTAATATAAGTAATAGCACTATACTTAGATGGTAACATATACTTACCTACCTACTTCTACTAAGGCTCTATCGTGACTTGCAAGTCGTTAAGATAGACTTAGGGATGGGTCAACAGTTATCAGAAGGGGTTGGGCAGTGGGCCAGCTGCTACTATGTGTTAGGATATAATGGTTAGGCAGGTACGTAATTATGTATAAGTATATTACCGGAATTGTATACAATTCGAAGCTATTTAGGAAATAAAAATCTTTAAAAAAAAATGTAACCGCCTTCAAAAACAACCACAAAAAAGTGTTATATAATCTACAAAATAACTTTTCTTTCGGAAGTCGGTGCCTTTGTTTTTTTTTTCTTTTCATTGTCTTTTTAGCCACCGACTACCGAAAAATAAAGAAAGATTCTGACGAATTGAAAACCTCCTCCTTTTTTTGAAGTCGGTTAAAAAAGGGTTTAATGCCTTCATGTAGACGGAGCCCCGTTGGGCGGGGTTACTATTTTTGCGTGCAGGGTTTATAAGATTCTAACCAAACCGAACATCGGAGTGCCCAAGAGATGCCTTTGAAAGTAAAAGTCAGGGGCACTCCGAGGTTCAGTTTGATTAGGTTTGACACATTTCCGGGCTATTTTAGGAATTACACACATTTCTTAGGAATTGTATACAATGACGGATTACATACATTTCCGTTAGCATACTTACAACTTTTGTTTCTTTTCTCAATCTACGATTTTATTTAAATCGAGTCTAGAGTGGATAGTTTCAGGGCCAATTATTTAAGCAGTAGTTAAACAAACTATGTATTAGTTATTTAGTTAAAACGTTTGGGGCAGTGGCTCGGTAATTGACTGTAGGTGCTGTGTGTCGATTTGTAATTTTAACAAATAGTTGTTCCGTGTTTGGTGTGTTTTAAAATAAATGTTTGTAAAACTACCGATACAAGAGACATTCCTAGTGTGGGGCATTTAAAATAAAATAAATAGTGAGTTAACTATTGTCATAGTTTCATTACAACAATACATTTTAATTTAATTATTTACAATTCTTGTACAACATAATACGTAAGTAATGCTTACAAAATTACTTCTGGTGTATTCGTTATGTAAAATAATGTTATTAGTAGATAAAGTGCGTAACTTATGATATTACCTAACACACATAAAGCAGTAGAACATAGTCATAAAACATTATGTCAGTGTTTTAATTTTTAATTTATTTTGTTTACTTTTGGGTTCAAGTTCTTGAATAATATAAATTTTTCATTTGAACTGCCCCCACACAATAGTAGATTATGCACCGAGGGGCTAAAGTTGTGTCTTATGTCACGGGCGTCATATTGAATCTCGAGCGCAATGAAGGATTCGGGATTTAACTCCCGAGCGTAGCGAGGGAGTTAAGAGTTTAACTCACGAGCGAAGCGAGGGAGTTAATACAAGAATCCTGAATGCAGCGAGGGATTCAAGCTAGCCCAAGGCAAAGACACCTTTAGCCCAGAGGAGGATACTCTACTTTTTACACCTACTGTGAGAAAATAATAGCCATAGTACGAAAAACAAAGTATCTTCTATGGTTTTGTCGTGTTTGTCCTAATGATATCACTCTCATGTATGTGGCGTTTGTGTAAACTAAGTTTTATACAGGGCTGGTAGAATGGTTTTGGATGATTGGCTGTATGCATTTTGAATTTAGAACGTCATTGGAGACACTCGTGAAAATAGAGTATTTTTGATAAAATGTGATAAATCGACTATATTATAGATAGGTTTTATTATTTATTTATTTATTTACAAAATCCACAGCAATCTTAGTGCAGTTTATCTTTATCTTTCTTTACATATAATAAAATCGTAGAGCTGTCATTCCTGTACATTGAATATTTTTTTCTTTTTGTATTTTTTTCGAGATAAGGGATCGATTCTGATGCCAGATCAACTTTTATTTTTTTTCGAATTTTTTTATGTTTTTTTGATTTGATCTATCTCCGAAACTACTGTAAAGTTGTCGATCAAATTTTCCTCAAATATTCCGAAATAATATGCTTCTCTTAATATGCTATGTATTATTACGCTATTTTTCCTGGGAGATGAGCAATTTTGAATTTTGTTGTCTTTAGATGTTTGTTGATAGTTGGAAGCTAAACCACTGGATATTATTTTGTCAATTTTTCCTCAAATATTCCTTAAACTGCTGTTCTATTAATAGGATATGTATAATTACGCTATTCCCCTTGGGGGATTAGCAATTTTATAATATGTTGATTTTCAGTCATTGTTGACATTTGTACAAGAACCGCTATTTGAAAGTCATTTTCAGCGTACTAGCCAGCCCGGTCGGTAACCTGCTTGACTTTCGTGCAAGGGTTCTCTGGATCGATTCTCGCAGTTTTTTTTTTCTCTTTTTGAGTTTTTTTTTATTTGTCCTGAGAGTTTTAAATAATTAAAAAAAAATGTGCATACTTTTGTTTCAATATTATTCGCGGTTTTAAATAATAATTTTTTTTTTTTCAATACTTCTTTAAGATATAAATCTACACCGATTTAAATTGTAGGTAGTAAGTTGGATATTTTTTTAAATTGTACCTAATTGTTTCGAGGTGTGGAATTTTAAAGATTAGAAAAAAATCAGGGTTTCTATTTTGTGTTTATTTATGTTTTGAATTGGTGCTCAATCCAGTGCATAGATTCTGTTTTAAACGACGACAAGTTGTACTCATCGAGTCAGATAATTAGTTATTTTTTAGGTATCACGCGGTATGCTAAAGGGAGAAGAGCAATGCTATCGTACGTTCAATTTGCAGCGATACTGTAAATCGGCCCAAAAATGATAGTCTAATCTATATTCTATATATATATATATATATATACATAATAATTATAATAAAACTGTAGAAAAGTAATTTTTGTACATTCAAAAAAAACTCAAAAAATATAGCCAGGGTTATAAAGAACAACCAATAGAACCCATTTCTAGCATTTTTAGAATTTTTGTCTGTTTGTATGTTTATTTGTTCGGGCATCACGTAGAATGTACGAAAGTTATGTAGATAACTTTAATACACAACGACTGACCGTAACTTGAAGTAACATTTAGTTTTTGTTTCATTGAAATCGGATCAGTCTATCAAAAGATATTTGAATTCAAAGTGTACCAGAAGTAAAATTACGGTCAGTTTACACCGAAGGCGCAGTTCAGTAGCGCGATCTAGCTTGGAATAGAAAAACTTCATATTCAAATATGGTGTGGACTGGAGTGGAGTGGTTTGGAGTGGGATGTTGTGGGATAAATTGGGATGGAGTGGGATAAAGTGGGATGGAGCGGGATGGAGCGGGATGGTGCGGGATGGAGCGGGATGGAGCGGGATGGAGTGGGATGGAGTGGTATGGAGTGGGATAAAGTGGGATGGAGTGGGATGGAGTGGTATGGAGTGGGATGTAGTGGGATAAAGTGGGATGGAGTGGGATGAAGTGGCATGGACTGGGATGGAGTGGGATGGAGTGGGATGTAGTGGGATGGAGCGGGATGGAGCGGTATGGAGCGGGATGGAGTGGGATGGATTGGGATGGAGTGGGATGTAGTGGGATGTAGCGGGACGGAGCGGGATAGAGCGGAAGGAGCGGGATGGAGTGGGATGGAGTGGGATCGAGTGGGATGGAGTGGTATGGAGTGGTATGGAGTGGTATGGAGTGGGATGTAGTGGGATAAAGTGGGATGGAGTGGGATGAAGTGGTATGGAGTGGGATGCAGTGGGATAAAGTGGGATGGAGTGGGATGGAGTAGGATGGAGTGGGATGGAGTGGTATGGAGTGGGATGTAGTGGGATAAAGTGAAATGGAGCGGGATGGAGCGGGATGCAATGGGTGCTTTGAACGCTGCTAGGTGGGCTTTGAACGACAGAGGGCGTTTATCACAAACAGGTCAAATATTCTTGAAAAATCTAAATAAATTCTAATAATAATAGGGTTTATATGAAAACGATTGTGATTTATAAAAAACAAGGCGAAAATAAGCACTTCGCACTAAGAAAACATTGTTGAATTCCGACATCCACGCGAACGAAGTCGCGGGCACAGCTAGTTTAAAATAAATTAACTAATGTTACAGCCAATTACTATTACCATACGGTATTACGGCGCGGTACGGTATTTGTTATTATTAATGCCAGTTTTAATGTTATTTCATTCCTTTTAAAAAATGGTTCGTAGGTCTCTCTCTATCTAATTATTCTTACAATATTATGTCTTCGAAAACATGGCAACGATATGAAGAAGCAATCGTTATGATTTTTTAGGAAATCGAGAATATCATCCACGCGTAGTAAGGGTTTCGAGAATAGCTTTCCTGTTTCTGGCACACTAAATCAGACTTGGCTGTATGGGCTCAGCTCCCTTTGCCTGCCCCAAAGAGGGACGAAAAGAACCAAAAAAAAAAAATCTAGGCTGCATGGGCTAGATAGATCCCTTTGTCTTCCCAAAAGGGAAAAGAAAATTAAAAAAAAAAATCTTTCTGGCACCAAAGGGTGTTTGTTGTTTATAAACATATTCCAAATTCAAATCACATTATTGACCAGCGGGTAATAATGAAATCCAGTACAACATTATTGACCGGCTGTGCCCTCGGCCACTAATGACTCACTTTAGGTTAAGGTTGCTTGACATATAATTAGACATTTTCGAGCAGGTGGTGTGAAAAATAATTCACACTTCTATATCGTTAGTTGCGTTTCTAAATATTTAAAATGACATAAATAAACAGTCAGTCCCAGAAAAAACTACTTGTAGGTCATACAAATTTGTTCTGTGCGGGATTTGAACCCGCGACACGCAGCACAGAAGTCGACCACTGGGCCACCACTGCTCTCATTGAAATCGTTGTTTTTTTTTTCGTTTTACAATGATATCAATTTCGTATAAAGAATAGAGTAGTCTACTGCTTTTATTAAATTGAAAATCTGCTTAGTTTATCATTTTTGAGTACCCTATTGAAAAATAATGAACACCAGAACACATCTTTTTTTAATAAATATTAAACGCTTTGAAATTCGGAAGTGGGGGCTTGTGAGTTGTGGCATCATAACACCCGTAAAATTATACCGACCGAGTGACATTTTGTGATTTTTAGAAGCGTCGTATCTAAGGGAGCTTGTACACGGCGCATGTAAACCGCGCAAGTGCCTCAACATGCTCAAGCTACATGCGCCGTGTACACGCACCCCGCGGGTAACTTGATCAAGTAGCTTGCGCATGTTACTCGCGCGGGTAAACCGCAAACCCGCACCTTTACTTGCGCGAGTTACATGGTGTCGTGTACAAGCACCCCGCGGGTAACTTGATCAGGTAGCTTGCGCATGTTACTCGCGCGGGTAACCCGCATCTTTACTTGCGCGGGTTACATGCGCCGTTTACAAGCATCCTAATTAATAAAAAGAGCCTATTTGCATCAATAGTTGAACATACCTACGTCAATCACTATCGTCCTAGTTTCAATTAATTGCTTACACAACAAGAAACTGAAATATTAAAAAGTTTTACCTATTTGTCTACATAATTAGAATATTTTGTTTGTTTTGCTATTTAACTCCAACTAGCAATATATTTCTTCTAGCTCGCGAATAACGTTAATTGGGTTACAAAGTTATTTCATTAATCTGTATTACGTTACCGTATCACAAATAAATTAATTGATTAATATTTCTAAATGATCGCGATAAAATCGTTTAAAAATGCTTAGAGTCGATTAGCCGCTTTTTTTTAATAATTGTTAAAGTTTGTAATTAATAACGTCTGTTTAATGAACGATTAATTTACGAGGTTTAATTAAATAGTCCTTTGTTTTGGGCAGTGTTTATGAATAAAACTCTCAGTTTTACATACTGCACTGTCTTAAAAAGGAGTTCAAAAGTTCTATTTTTTTTATTTAGTTTTAAAAAACCGGCCAAGTGCGTGTCGGGCCACGCACAGTGTAGGGTTCCGTAGTTGCCCATCAAAATACTTATGCGAACTAACTAAACTGATTCGCTGAATTTTTCAAAATCGGTCCAGGAGTCTTTGAGAAATTGGGGAAAATACATAAGATAAAAGATTACAACGAGTTTAGAACCTCCTCCTTTTTTTGAATTTAGATAAAAATAGTTGACGATAAAAACCTACCTATCCCCAATAAACATACCTATAAAAGCTGTAAAAATAAAGTTGACAAACTTACATTTGCAGTTGTCTCCGATACATTTTGTTTAAGAAAATATGATATCAAGTACATTTTATAAGTTGGTCGACTATTACTCGTAAAGTTGTCAAGCCTACTTAGTCATGATAATTTTCTTTTAAACTTCGTTATATGTACTACTATTGTGAATTTTTTCACAACCCCAAACATAACCGTTTAGCTGGTAGAGGGGGGGGACACTCGAATCGAGCAAAATTTAGCACTTTAAAGCTTAATATTTCACAAACGATTTTTTTTTATCAAAAAACTGTTAATGGAAACTATAATTATTTTTTAAAGGCCTATTTAATGATACCCCACACTAAGGGGTACGCGAGAAAAAAAAAATCTTCACTTTACGTGTAAGTACTGGAGGTACCCTAAAAAAAAATATTTTACGAGATTTTATTTTACCACTTTTTCGGCACAACAAATCCGTATATTTACACCAAATTACAGCTCTCTAGTACAGTGCGTCTCTGAGCTAAACTGCGGACAGACGGACGGACGGACGGACGGACGGACGGACGGACGGACGGACGGACATGGCGAAACTATAAGGGTTCCTTGTTGACTACGGAACCCTAAAAAGTGATGACTTTCTAAAGTCAAATGTAAGTATACATATATTCACGTGTTTAATTATTCTGCATAGTGTTTTTATTCATTGAAGTCGTTACTTAGGTATCTGCTATTATTTGAACGCTTAATAAAAATTAAAAACGACAGGCTAAAATAAAAAGTTCTTTCCGTAAATTTGAAATCACAACACGCAATAGGTATTATCCGTTGGTAGTTACAATGTTTTAGGAACCAAATTAAACGTGTTTTTTAGTAAGAAATGTATGCATTTTGTCTAACACTACACCATTCGCTACATTATATTTTAAGATCTTAGAATTTTCAAAGAAAGGTGTCGTGTTGCTTGCTTTATCTTGCGTGGCTGCTCGTTTTTGGACGCAGGAGCACGTAGCTGTGCGTAGCAAAACGTAGCAGGGCGTAGCAAAGCGTAGCAGGATGTAGCAATATCGTAGAAGGACGTAGCAAAGCGTAGCGGGGCGTGGCAAAGCGTAGCAGGATGTAGCAATATCGTAGCAGGACGTAGCAATTCGTAGCAGGACGTAGCAAAGGCGTAGCAAGGCTTAGCACAATCTTTTAAAATACACATTAATAATGCAACAGTTGAAACAATTAAACAAAAATTCATTTGAATAATTATATTAATTATAACTAACACTAACTTTAAATGAAAATTGAGTGTAAAGAATATGCAAACAAATTAAGTATAAAATCAAATCATTAACATTTCTGTTCATGGTAGGATAACTTCTCACCTTTGTGCACCTTCACGCTGCGCATCATTTTTTGCATAATTTAATTTTAAGCAACACTTTAATAGTCAGTCAAAATATTTAATCGTTGCTTAGTGGTAACATGCGGTGCTTGGAACCAAAGTTTTTTGGCACCGATTTGGCTCCCGTTAGTGGCGAGCTTAACCAAATTAGCTGTTACTAGCCAAAAAGAAAAAATGAGCAATTAATGGACTTTGGACTCTGGCAAAAAATGGGTTTTCGTGACCAAAAACGGCTTTATGATAGGATATTAGTCAACGATAACCGGCATGTCCTCTAGAACCACAAAATTGAAGACAGTGACATCGTCCATCCTGCACTGGGCCTGCGTGGTGGATTATGGCCCACTCCCTCTCACAGAGAGAAGGCCTGTGTCCCAGCAGTGGGAACATTATAGGCTAATAATGATAATCCGGCTTTTTTCAAGACTCTTCAAATATTACTAGTCTTTACTAATGTTAAAACACAGGAGTATAGTAGGTACATTGCTAAGGTACCTATTGAAGTAATAATTGAAAAGTTCAGCAAATAGACATTAAAAACAAATTAAAAGGCCAATAAGTAGCTAAATGGTATATGAAACATGTACAATGCAATAACAATTAGAAATAAATTAGCTATTAAAGTCACACCTGCCAGGAAATTATTCCAATGCGGTGAGAAGTCGTTGCTCCGTTTTTGTAGGAACCTTGGAACTTGATATGATCGCAAAAACCGTTCATTATACTACAGTAAAGGTATAGTCTACATGAGTAGGCAACTACTTAGGTAATTAACGATTGAAAAAGACTTGTCGAAAGAAACACATTACTCCTACGTAAACAAATTACTTATTTATCAGGTGTCAGGTGGTTATTATCTTGTACTTAATTTAATTTATCAACAGCATCTACATCAGTTTACAATGCAATTTAGGTTTTCTAGGGGAAAGGATTATCACGAACCATTCCAATATTGACTAAAAGTTAACCATTTACGGTAATCCACAGTATCTACATAACAGCCCGAACTCATTGTCACGTTTATTAGGCCTCTTTTTTTGCAAATTTTTCACGGATCTGTGCCAGCCGTAACCAAATCTGGCTCCGTCTGTACATCATGACCACCCAAAATATTTTCCCAGTCCTCTTTTTTAGGGTTCCGTAGTCAACAAGGAACCCTTATAGTTTCGCCATGTCCGTCCGTCCGTCTGTCCGCAGTTTAGCTCAGAGACGCACAGTACTAGAGAGCTGTAATTTGGTGTAAATATACGGGTTTGTTGTGCCGAAAAAGTGGTAAAATAAAACCTAGTAAAATATTTTTTTTTAGTTTACCTCCTGTACCTACACGTGAAGTGAGGATTTTTTTTTTCTCGCGTACCCCTTAGTGTGGGGTATCATTAAATAGGCCTTTAAAAAATAATGATAGTTTCCATTAACAGTTTTTTGAAAAAAAAAATCGTTTGTGAAATATTAAGCTTTAAAGTGCTAAATTTTGCTCGATTCGAGTGTCCCCCCCCCCTCTACCAGCTAAACGGTTATGTTTGGGGGAGTGAAAAAATTCACAATAGTAGTATCTATAACGAAGTTTAAAAGAAAATTATCATGACTAAGTAGGCTTTACAACTTTACGAGTAATAGTCCACCAACTTATAAAATGTACTTGAATAATATGTTTCCTAAACAAAATGTATCGGAGAATATGATCTTCAACTGCAAATGTAAGTTTGTCAACTTTATTTTTACAGTTTTTTGGGGATAAGTAGGTTTTTATCGTCAACTATTTTTAACTAACTTCAAAAAAGGAGGAGGTTCTAAATTCGTCGTAATCTTTTTTCTTATGTATTTTCCCTGATTTCTTAAAGACTCCTGGACCGATTTTGAAAATTCTTCTTTTTAAAATTAAATTCAGCGAATCAGTTTAGTTAGTTCACATAAGTATTTTGATGGGAAACTACGGAACCCTACACTGTGCGTGGCCCGACACGCACTTGGCCGGTTTTTCATTAAAATCATCAAATGATTCCCTCTCCCTGGGGGCAGCTGAAAGACTGACAGACTTGTGTAGACTAAAATCAGCGGTGTTTCGTCAATAGCCCTTTACGTTCCACGTTCTGGTCATGACAGTTCCGCGACCCTAGCAGGTGCGTAGTATGGAGTTTCTTGCCCATTCTTCTCCATACAACCTACCGCGAATGGGTGTAGAATCAATCCCTTCCCTTCCTATTCCCTTTAAATTTAAATATCGACGTTCAAAAGTGCCTCTTTGATGGCCTAATTGGAATAAATGATTTGACTTTGCTTGACGCTCTATGGGTCTCTATGATCCAGTCATTGAACCGCAGTTGGCCTCACGAACTCACCTTCTTATGCTTATTATTTCAGTTAAAAATTAAGCGTTAGCCACTTAGCGGGCCTTGTAAGATGATGAAATTCAGATAATCGACTGGCCTGTTGGTCTACTGAGTGGTTAGTGACCCTGACTGCTATGCCGGGGGTCGTGGGTTCGATTCCCACCCAGGACAAATGTTTGTGTGATGAGCACGATCATCAGTCTGTGTGTAATTTATCTATAATATGTATGTATTTAGAAATATTTATGTATGTTTATCAGTTGTCTAGTACCCATAACACAAGCTCTGCTTAGCTTGGGACTAGATGGCGTTGTGTGATAGTTGTGAAATATATTATTCTAATAATTCTCTAGAATTCTTTTAATTTATACATAAAAGCTACTAGGTACACCTTATTCGTAAGTTCTCGCAATGTTTTATAAGTACCTAGTTAATAATTTTGTTAGCGCGTTCTGCAACGGTGAATGATGTCGTAATAATTCGTCCGTCTAGCCAGACCATTATTTATAAGTTATACTTGGTTGAAAATTTAGCCTTTTTCAAAAAATATTTGCTACTAAATAGTAGCTAAAAATGCTCGGTACTGTAAAATCTCGTCAGGTCAATGACTTTCTAGCGAGTTTTGCGAAACGCTGCCGTTAGCAACCATTACTTATCAGAATAATAAGGTACTGTAGGTAACCATAGACATATCACATAGGTAATGCCCTTTCCCTGGGATGGATGTAGGTATTTAAATTGTGCCCCTAAAACAAAGTCGCGTATATTCTGTGTGTATGAGTTCTCCCGAACGACTGCACAAAATGGGATAACTCTAAAGATAATAGTCGTTTATGTTTTTCATGTAAGAAAGTTTTCGAAAAATCCACAGAGTAGGTCAAAAATATGAATGCCTGGGAGGCCGGCCTAGGAAGAACTAGACGATTTTGTCTAGTTCTTCCTAGGTAGGCGCCAATTCGCAAATTCAGCATTGCAAGCCTAGTAAGTTGAACGTGCAGATCTAGCAATTAGCGAACGTGACAACTGACAATAAATCATATCTCTCTAGGTATCCAGCGAGTACCTGCATAAACGAGCTAAAAAAAATACATAGGAAGTAGGTAGGTAGACAACTAAACGTGTTTAGCGACATGCATGCAGTTAATATTTGCGAAGGACAGTTTTCCACGTTGAATGCGGGAACTAGGCCACATTTAGCGGCCTGGGAAATTGCTTGTGCTTTTTTATACGTCAGTATGAATAGGCAGTGTTGAGAATGCTGACTTAGTCTTATTGTATTAGCAACAATAGTAAAATTATAAGTAGAAACTGGTTAAACAAATATTATTTTAGCTGGTATTCGTGCCGCAAAATTCTGTCTTAT
Organism: Agrotis segetum; assembly: GCA_036375495.1. Lineage (NCBI taxonomy): Eukaryota > Metazoa > Arthropoda > Insecta > Lepidoptera > Noctuidae > Agrotis > Agrotis segetum. The sequence goes on from JAQSVV010000135.1 coordinate 111,759, forward strand.
TGTCAGCAATTAAACGCAAAAAGAGCACACAGAAGATAACACGTGTTACCTACCTACTTATTTATTTTCTTTTATGTGCAATTTTCAATCGTCTTTGAATTAAAATCTACGTAGCAACGTAGGCTCAGATTACGTAGGTATATTGGACATTTATTTTATCTGTACATATTATTATAGTAAGTTTATGATCTGATAGTGTTGTGAAATCAAGAAAGTGTTTATTTATGTTTGATTGTTTATCGTAATAAAATGTGGCAGAATACAAAAATACCAATGCTCTGCTATTGCATATCGCACTGAAAAGAATCTGAAATGTCATTACGATAACGTTTTGTTTCGTTACACCGCAAGAGTGGTTTATAACAGCTGTTTTCTCTTTTAGTACGGTACGCTGATGTAAATAATTGAAGAAAATGAACAGGAATTATAGTAGAAGGGTCGCTGACTTCCACGATGAACATTGCTGCGCGGGTAATGTCACGGGAAACTTCCGGCGCAGCTCTTCATTGCGGCTGCGCGGGGAGAAAATGGTGCAGCGTTCGCCTTTGGCAACAAGGAAATTAATACCAATAATCACGGAAAATACACATCAGAAACAACGCAGCGATGTGCCACGACTCCAGGAGCCTGGCCATCGCCAGCGAAGCCATGTAAGTAGCTTACCAAGTAAATTATTTTCATATTCTAAGAAACATTACCATAGCGACAGTTGCCAAGCCACGCATACATATTTTTAATTTTTTATAACATCAATATGTACAGTGTCTAAAGATGGGTACAACAGTTCAGTGGAACTATTTTGTTTTGATAGCCATTTGTTTTGAAATTGAGGTTAATAGGACAAACTATTGATATTATTTTTAATACTTATGTAGAAAAAAATTCAGCCAGCATTTGTTTCAAACTATGAGTAAATAGGAATCTTTTGTTACATTTGTTTTGACCTTGTTCTCATACAAAAATTTTGATTTTTCAGTCATTCAATTCAAATCCTCTACAAAAGCCAAAAAAATCCTGCTTAAAACCACAGGAGAGTGGTTTAGACAGGAAGTTGAGTATGACTGACTCTGCTCACACTCCACCAGGCTCTCCTGAAGACCTGCCTGATGATGAATCCCTCCATAGTTATGGAAGTGCCGCCACAGCTGCCTCCGTGGATGCTGGCTATGCACCATTCAATGGCACTACATTCAGTGGAAGATCTATGCGGTATGTTTTACATTGCTCTTCACATGCAGGGCTTGCTGGGGAAGAATATCTAACACCCACTCAGCGAGCTCAGAAACAAATACGAAGACTCAAAAATCTACTAAGCCAAGCCAAGAAAGACCTAGAGAAAAAAGACAGTGAAATATTCCAACTCACAAAAGAGGTTGTAGAACTACGACTGTATAAAGCATCAATATGTTCACCTGATGATAAATCAAACTCTAGTGAAATAGTTACAATAAGGGAAAATGCAGATGAAGTTTCTATTGACCAAGAGAGCCCGAAACATGGGGATGCTTGTAGATCATTTGACATCACTGATAGTCCATTGTTTAAAAACCAAACACCAACCAGGTGTCGCAACGAAATGCAAGGCTCATTCACTGACTCCGGTCATTTTGACGATCTCACAAATTCATCGTTACATTCCAAAGAATCTGTGCACATGCTGACACACGAGGCATCCTGTATGACTGATATAGGAGATGGAGACGAGGAGCGTCGTAGCTTAATAGTGTATTACGAGAAGAAAATAGAAGATATAATAAGGGCTCATGTTGGAGAGACACAAGAAATGAAGAAACAGCATAATGATAAAGTGGAGTCTTTGCTACAGAAGTTGGCAGATGTGAACACACGATATTGTGAATTACTGCCAAACTATGAGCAGGCGAAGGAGAGGATTCACTCTTTGGAGAAGCAGCTGGAGGAGGTGAGCAAGCAGCTGCAGGATGAGGAGACCAGGCACCGCTCCATCTACCTGCAGATGTACAACAAGGGAGTTGAGGCCGCCAAGTTTGAGTTAGAGAAGGTAAGACATCTTGGTTCTATAAGTATCTATGCTCTTTGAGGCCTATCAGTGTGTAGTACAACAGCAATGAAAGTTTGAAACATCTGAATCAACATTTACAGCCCCATTACAAAAACTTAAACATCTTTTGAACACTTGTCTAAAAAAAGTGTGACTGCAAAACGAACCTTATTTCAACGTCATAATCTGACATTTTTTTAGACAAGTGTTCAACAGACGTTTAAGTTTTTGTGGTTTGAAACATTGCTACTTTTATTTTATTTTTTCTACCCTTAATTCTTTTCCTATAGGTAATTGGTTATTTTGACCTTTCCAGGATAATGAGCCTGGTACTTCACAGGGCCAAGCCAGCCGCGTGTCTGTAGAGGAACTACTGGAGCAGTTGCAGATTACTCAGACTGAGCTCGAGAAAGTTCGAGTGAGTTATTACTACTTCCCTACCATCATTCATGTCGAAATCACTACAAATATTATACTATCACATTGAAAAACTTATACAAAAATTTACCAGAACAATTCAATTCTATGGAATTTAGGCTCACTTGCATCACAAATCACTGAAAATGTTTAGTGCTAAATTAATATAATTATAATGAAATTAAGGCCCAGCTGTTTGGCCAATATTTAAATACCATTTTTTCTTTTGCTAAGCATTGTATAGGATTTAATAAAATATTAGTTACAACTTTACTACTGATCTAACATATCACCCTAAATTATGCAAAGCAACTTTGTCAGCTTGTTAAGTGCCCAAGAAACTGGTACCTAGAATTGCCTTGTTGTAAGCTTTACTTTGCCAGTGGTCAAAGTAAAAAAAAGTTCTCGTTCTTGTCTAGATCACAGAGAAGTCACTCAGAGTTTTTGATGCAAGTAGGCCTCAAATTAACTTCAAAAATTACCTATTACCTTATGAAAAAAGGCATTTTTCAAAGTGATAAACATTCTCACTATCCTGTTCTAAAATCATTCTCAAATAACATTTTCAAATAAACTAATATCAAAACTTGGCAATAGAAGATTGAGTCACCATTTTGAAGTTGATTAACCGTTTTGAACTCAAATTAACCACAGCATTGTACACGGATTTAGTAATAGTTTGTGCAATGTGTGCATGTAGTGGCAATTAACATGTGCCAGCTTTAACGTGTAGTGCATTACAGGACACGGCATTCACAGAGGACCGATCAGCAAAGTCACAAGTACTGCTAAGTGCAAAGGAGGCTGTTTCTTTATGGGTCCTAGGAGCTCGAAAGGTTGGATTTTTATACCGGACAAATGGCAGTACTGCTGAACACCTTTTTATTTATTTTTGTATACTACACCCTGCTTACTACACAGGTTCTGAGAGATATTGATTTTAAAAATGTCAATGTTAACTAAAAACCTATTTATATAAAAAAAAAATTTAAACATGGAATGTAGTTATTAAAATGTGCATAAAATTAAGGATTTTGGACTTGAGTGTCGTCTTGTTAATAAGTTTTATTTTCTCAAATTATTATTTGGTTGGGATAGGCAGTTTAGGTTGTTTTCTATTTTTGTTTTGTACATAGTTTCCTAGATTGTAGTGGTATTGTTATACGGCTTACTAATTCACTTTCTTTAGCAAGGCTTACGATTGTAATAACTAACCCGTTTTGGTTTATTTCTCGCCTAACCTTGGCTTCGCATGTTACCTATTTGGTTGAAACAGCCTCTTTTGGTTTTGGGTAATTAGGTTCCTTCATTATTTTTTATAAGTTAAAAATGTAAGAACAGCTGCATGATTGGTTGTTTCCTGTTTGTTTTAAATTTTATTATCCAATGGGGCTGGCAACTGGGGAACTAATGGCGCTAGTATAGCTTGCAGTCAATCAGTTCAAATCTTAAAGGTACTTCAAACTAGTACTACATCATTGGTCGGATTAGGTCTAAGCAGTGGTGGCGCCATCTACAATTAGCTTTGACTTGCCTTCCCCATTGATGCAGTTGTCCATACATTGTAGTACCTACTTAAATATACCTAAGTAGATAGATCCTATGTTCAGTGGCGGATTTGCAGTCCTAGCCGCTCTAGGCCCCACACCATGTGCCGCCCCTCTATGTACGAAATTATTTATAGGTACTTTAATACGTAATAGTGATTTAGGAAAACAAAGTTCGCGAGCCTTTAGCTGCATTTGAGTTATCATCAGTGTTTTTTGACAATATTTGCCGCCCCTGGCTGCCCTAGCCTACTGAGCCATCGGGCAAATCCGCCACTGCCTATGTTGTTGATTTGTATCTTATTTTGTTCCTAAAGATATTCCAACGTTTTGTCGTCACACTTAATCTTTTTTGGCTGACAATGAATAGGTTTATCTTGTACAATTGAGCAATAAAGCTTCCCACTCTTCACGCAGCTTATTGCAACGGGGTGCACGATACACGACGCAGCAATTACACGGCATTCAAAAAGTATGACATTTTATTCGACACATCGGTTGTGTACATATAATTGTTTTTATAGAGTTGGGAAATGTACAGAAACCTCATATACAAGTGATCCTCAGCTCAGCCAAAATATGTTTTGTGTTGGGTGTCAGTCTCAGTAGGTAGAATGCATGCCTCCTTAGGCTGCCTTCACATTTGGGCGACAGTCGCACGACAGATGCTGCTTATGCGCGGCTGTTCATATAAAATGTAAAGGAATGTGCTTCTGCCGCGCTGCTGTCGCGCGACTGTCGCCCAAATGTGAAGGCAGCCTTATACCTACAGCAGTAGAATGATGAATCTCACAGTAATTTATTAATTACAGGCAATGTACCGTCGCATTGTCGAGTCGCAGAAGGGTAGCAAGACAACTGTAGATCCTGAAGTGACATTGCAGTTCCTGAAATCGGCCATCTATTACTTCCTAACTGACCCCGAGAACCACCAGGGACACCTCAACGCCATCGAGAACATTCTTGGCTTCACTGACGCAGAAAAGAAGAATATACGCAAGGCGAGGACCACGTAGGAAAGACTGCTGTGATCGTGTGATATGACATTATTACTAGATAATTTTGTTACTATTTAGATAGGTCTTATTTTATTATATTTTGTCGTCTGGGACGAGAGGTAGCTCATATAGGTTACAACTAGTTGTGTGCACATTTACTCATAAGTCGCGAAGTAACTGTATAAGTTTGCACATAATCTTAGGATTTCTTTTATGTTTTGTTTATTTTTAATGTTTGTTACTTTTTGGTTGTACTTACATTTTTATTTGCTAGGTTTTAAACCGAATTTATTTTGTCGATTGTGATTTTTTCTTTATATTTAGTTTGTAAGCACCAAAGATCAGTTTTTCTTTAAAAAATCGTGCAATTTTGACTTATAAAATAAGCATAATAGTGGCAAATGAACATACTCATATGTGAGGATTCCTTTGCTGCTCTAGAATAAGTGTTATGTACTTAAAACTATTATGTTCCTTTTGGTGTTGTTTTCCTATCTTTTTACTATGCATGCTGGTCAGCATTTTATTTAATTAGAATGGCTATGATAAATTTACAATTAGTTATTTTATTAAATCAACAAAGGTCTATGTCAACGATTAACATCTTTATATCATTATTTCCAAAAAAAAACTATTGCTGTGAGAAAAGTTTTTTAACGCAACTTCAAAAGAATTTATAATCAACATCAAATTCTAAATAAAAAAAAGTAGGTAATCACAATAATCTCACAAAATGGAAAATGAATAAATTATACGCAAATAACTTTGAAGATAAATTTTAATAACGACAATAAGTAAAAACTGTTGCATTTTTAATTGCAGATAATTTATTATTAATTTAAGCAATGGACTATTCCTTCTCTCAAACAGGAGAGAGAGGTAATGGAATAGAGCCTTAATAATGATAAAAAATATCCATCCTTTCTTGCAATGCAACATTAACCCATCCTATATAGACTGCATAGAATTTATCTCCAACGTTATTTGGGTTTACTGAAATATTAAAATGTGACCTATTTTAAAGCGATTTAGTACTTATTCAACTTATTCTTGCCACCAATTTTGCATCTGTGATTAAAATGTACCTTGAAGTGATGACAATGCATAATAAATCTGTTCACTTTTATTGTGGACAGGTACACTACTCATGTTCCATTCGATAATTTATGTAAATACGTAACTTCCACACTTCCTCACATACACTCTTTTCAGTTTGGAATTTTCATAAACATGTGCTTCAAGCATGTTTATCTGTTAATGCCAAAATGGAGAGATTTAAAGCAACTTCTCATTCTGAATCTTGTGTATTTATTTTAATATTAAAATATCGAATGGAATAATCCTGCATAATATTTTGTTAGACACTATTTTCTTTTACATGAAGCAAATATATGCAAATTAATTGTTATTGCATCTTATCTTGCCTCTATAATTTAGGAATGCGGATGAGTGATAGTAAGCTATTATTAGCATTGTTAACGTCCAATAGTTATACAAATCTTGTACAATAGGTATTTTAGATTTGATTTATATATTTTAATTTACTATAGATTTTATCACTAGTAAATAAAATACATGACATTCATTACAAGGTAATAAAGTATTTCTGGGACTATTAAGTTGCTTGCTTTGGTTCTCAATTATATGGTAAATGGATAAATTAGTTAATTGTTTTAATTTTTCTCCCCTTCACACATCCATCTTCTGCTACTGTTTTATCAAAACCTAAGACGACGCATTTAATTTTGCTGTATTCCACTGGTGAGCAGTGAGGGTTTTTTTTTGTAACTAACCACACTGATTCAGCTCTGCCGATAGATAAGTGGTAATAATTGTAATAAACAAAAACGCTCTGTATTGTACAGTGATTTCGTTCGGCCGTGTCGTAGTCTATATATGACTCAACTTTATGCTCTAAAGAATAAAGTCAACGGCGATATATTACAAGACTCCTAATAATAGGCGACCGATGTCTGTCAACATATTAGGCGAAAAAGTCTTATATATTACGATCACTCCTGTGAGTCGTAAACATACGTTGAGACAGAGCAGACATTGAGTTAGCCCCCGTCCCCCTCGCTTACGTAGTACCTCAGCGAGTTGACAGAATAGTTTTTGTTCCTTAGATCGCGCATTCGGACTCTAGTAATATATCGTCGTTGAATTAAGTTGAAATAATTACAGAGCGTTATTTCATTTGCCACTTGTGATTTGTACACAAATGAACAAAGTTAATTTACAATTCCAACAAAAGCAATAAATAAAAGGCAATTTTATCAAAAATGTATCTTTTTATTGTACAATTAAGTTTATAAGTAAATTATTGGTAAGTAGTAAAACTTATACAAAATTAATATCAAAATTTAAAGCTAGCAGACTTAGTAAAAATAAAATACAAATGTCTTACAAAAAAGTGAGTCTTATTGTAGCTGCCTTGTGCATTGTAGGTGCATAATTTTGCAGATTAACATTTAATACTAAATATATAGTAAAAAATAAGTGGCGATGTAACTGTCCACATCATCAAAATATAGCCTCACAATAAAAACTGGTATCACAACCATATCTTGTACACAGTTCTATGGACAAGCAACAGATTCTTATTGCTCAATTCGTAAAAAATGTAAACATTAAAAGTTTTCAACATTGCTTAACTTCATATTTTTTTTTATTTATTATACAGATGTATGATAAGAAACTTCTTAAATGCTACAAATATTTCAGTCGCTTCCAATGAAATATATCGAACTATTTGTATGGCACATGTACTGTCGAGGTCATGGATATCACAAAAATGCATTGTCATGGATATTGTTAAATGTAGGAGAAATATAAAACATGACTCCATATGAGATTCTTATCAGTCTTTGTTTCCTTATCTTCAATGATAAATCACAAATTAATTTGCCCTATAAAATTTAAACCCTTTTGATAAAATAATAAAGGGCTAAAACATTGTGCTTCTTTCTTCACTTTAAGTTAGCAGTCCTTTGGGCGTATGAGATTCTAATTTGAACTTTTATCCTTACATCTAGTTAGTGTAAATTATTATAAGTTAACAATTCACAGATACTTTGCATTCTAAGTATCAATGTTTCCATTGTGCTATGCATGAGTTGCAATTTTGGATATATATCACGATATGGCTCGTATCAGTCGAAGCTGAATTTGACCTCCTCGCGGGACGGATCATTGTTGGCAGCTACTGCCTGCAGCCAGTAGCGACTTATCTGGCTCTCGATGGACGGCGTGCTCTCCTTGCGCGTACTTGCGGCGCGGGCCTTGCGCTTGGCCTTGCTGTGCTTGGGGCGGCGCCGGCCCACCTTGGTCTTCATCTCCGCTATCTTGACGGACAGCTGGCTGTCCAGAGAGTTCCGGCGGGACTCCACCGACACGTGCCGTAGACTGATGCTGATCTGCGAGTCCTGCGAGTTGCGACGGTCCGGCGTGGAGCTGAGCGAGTGATGCGTGTGTGTCGGCAGCACGAGCGCGTCGCGGCGACGCACGAAGCGAGGAAGCGTGGCTGCCCACGACGAGGAGAGCTCTCCACTGAAATTAAAACCTTTTATTAGTCTATTTCTAATCTTGTTTTAAACAAGTTTTTAAGAAAACTATATAAGTTAGACAAGTACATGAAGAAATGTACACATTGACAGACTGAAGAGCTACAATTTGGGAAAAACTTGGTTGTTACTGAAGAAACTACTACAGGTTTAGTTGATTGAGCGTACTCTTGAAGAAATCAGGGTAAAAAGACTAAAAGTTTCATTCAGTGGTATATAGTGTATTCTCACCTCTCATGTTTAGCATCGTCCGGGTAGTCAGCAGGTGAGGTGGGGTCAATGCAGAGCCCTACAGGGTCCTGCCTGGAACCTCCCAGTGAGATAGACAGTCGCCCTCTCGCGGCGAACTCTCCACGACGCCGGTACGCACGCGCAATGAGCTCGTGTTTGCGCGCACGTCGCGTCACCTCCGCTTCCACTGAACAACCGCATTTCCTGCATAGGAAAATAAGGGTTATTTTACGGTGATTTTGTAAGGTTGAAAGGTGGTACCTAAAGCGAAGGTTCTAGAGCCAGCCATCTATATTCAAGAACATGATAAACATGCCTGCTATCAGTAAAATACACAAGCTAGCTCCATATGTGTACCACACCTTGCCAAGTAGCGCCTCCAGCCGGCGGCCGCGGCCGGTGTCCATGTCCAGGAGGCCATGAGCGCGCCCGCCGCGAAGCAGCACAGCAGGCGCAGCTGTAGCACCGACACGGACGGACGACTGCCTGGAGAACACTCCTTCTCAGGCTGTTTTAGAGCTTCCAAACGGCAGCTGGCGAACAAAATTGAAAAATATAGAGTAGGAAACCTTTTGGTATGCAACGGCTATAAAAAATTTAGTTACGGCGAGCGTTCCAGACCGCTGGTAGAGTAATCTCGGCTAAAATCGATAAGGCAAACTTAGCCCAATCTAAGTACCAATACACACAAAAGTGTAATCGTGCTTAATCCAGCCCACGATTATAATCGAGAGCATCATGCAAATTAAAACGTTTCATTTGTGCAAATAAGGTTCATTTTTGGTGGACTAAAGATGCTTTAATTTTCCGTCCTATGACAGGAAGTCACCTTCCACAGGTTGCCGGAAAAATGATACCCATACATGTTATGACAAGTTAAAAAAAAATTAATAGCTAATACAGATCAAAATCATTTCTATAATTTAGAAAGAAGTTATGCCTTATGAATGACTATGACACACAATACCTAAAGATTCTAATTAAACTAATATTTTACTTCCGTTAGTAACTTACATAATATTTTTCTTAAAAGACTCCTTCCACAGCTCGGCGTTTCGGAACTCGTAGATATGACATGCGAATGTGACGCATATGAAGACTGCGACTAGTGCAGCGGTGAGTGAACATCGTGTGATGGTCTGACGGATCTTGTTGGCAGCGCGAGGTGATATCACGTCTTTGCTGGATACGCGCACGGCGATCAGGGAGAACACACCTTAGGGAAATACGTTAGGTTAAAAACTTTCTTTGAAGACCATGACCAAAAAAAAAAACTTGAGAGGTGCCAAGGGACACCCGGATGGAACGAAGTTAACAAAAATAATCGTCGCAACACCACATTGTTCAATGCGAAATAGAAAGACGAAACGAAAATATCTGGCTTGCTTTCTATTAGAGAGAGAGTGACAGAGAAACATGTGCACGCCGCAGTATGACAAGAGTCACGAGGAACGGGGGTTGAGTGAGGGGTACGGGGCGCGGGGTGCAGGGGCGAGGCAAAAAAGTGTCGTGCCAAGTTTTCGTAAGATTTTTTTTCCGTCTAGCTCCCTTTCACAACGTGCGATAAGGAACTTCGTTCCAAAAGCTTGTTGAGAATTTTTTTTTACAAGACTGCTGCTTAGATTACTCTTAGTTAAGCCTATCATTGCAATTACTACAGCTAAGCCTGGATATCGAAAGACTATCTGATGATACAGAATTATTATCAGCATGTAATGTTAGTAATTTTATACGAAATAAAAGCCAGCTGAAGTGGCGTGACGCGGGACTGGCACATCAGGTACCGTGACCCCGGAACGTAATGGGCTATTGAAGGATCACCAGGATTTCACCACGATAAAACAAACTGAATTGGTGCGGACCGAAAGCCGATGACCCCCAGCAAGGTGGAACCATAAAAAGCCAATACGATCTTGATGCAGAAGGCGGATAGGGTGTATTCGCGCAATTTGGCTGTCGACTGCGATAGGCTGAGTAAAGTTATAAGTGGCAGTAGCTCAGCCACATAGCACGCAGAACGGGTCCACATTGGCTCGCCTAAAGTTGTTTACCCGAAATTGTTCTTCCTAACGATTTCTAATCCGAATGATCACTCTTCCTAAAATTTTTCATCCTAAAGTTTTCATTCATACTTTTTGTAGTGCTACCGGCGATGTTCATAACACTCATGTTTCCGAAAATTGTTATCAATAATATCGTATTGTAAATATATTTTAACTCCTACTGTTTTTTATCATAAAGTTTTTATCCCTAAGCATTATTACTGGATTTAGTAGTCAAACTAAATCCAGTAAAATGTCAGAAAGGTCGACGGAGCACCGCTTCGCGGTGCTCCTACTTCTGGGTGGTTTAAAAAAAAATAACCACGAAGGGGATGGCGGGGTCTGAAAGACCCCGCCATCCCCTTCTAACCTAACCTGTCCGAGTCGGGGTGCCCCCTAGTCGTTTGGTCAGAGTGTCGTCTTGGGGGCACTACTTCGAAAATTTTCTCGACTTTCGAGGTAGCTAGAGGTTCTTTTCGTAGGTGGTCACAGTTCTAACCTAACCTAACCTATGGATATCTTTTCAGGTACACACCACTATTAATAAAAACCGGCCAAGTGCGTGTCGGGCCACGCACAGTGTAGGGTTCCGTAGTTGCCCATCAAAATACTTATGCGAACTAACTAAACTGATTCGCTGAATTTAATTTTAAAAAGAAGAATTTTCAAAATTGGTCCAGGATTCTTTGAGAAATCGGGGAAAATACATAAGAAAAAAGATTACAACGAATTTAGAACCTCCTCCTTTTTTTTAATTTAGTTAAAAATAGTTGACGAAAGAAACCTACCTATCCCCAAAAAACATACCTTTAAAAGCTGTAAAAATAAAGTTGACAAACTTACATTTGCAGTTGTCTCCGATACATTTTGTTTAAGAAAATATGATATCAAGTACATTTTATAAGTTGGTCGACTATTACTCGTAAAGTTGTAAAGCCTACTTAGTCGTGATAATTTTCTTTTCAACTTCGTTATATATACTACTATTGTGAATTTTTTCACACCCCCAAACATAACCGTTTAGCTGGTAGAGGGGGGGGACACTCGAATCGAGCAAAATTTAGCACTTTAAAGCTTAATAGTTCACAAACGAATTTTTTTATCAAAAAATTGTTAATGGAAACTCACATTATTTTTTAAAGGCCTATTTAATGATACCCCACACTAAGGGGTACGCGAGAAAAAAATAATCCTCACTTTACGCGTAAGTACTGGAGGTACCCTAAAAAAAAATATTTTACGAGATTTTATTTTACCACTTTTTTGGCACAACAAATCCATATAAGTACACCAAATTACAGCTCTCTAGTACTGTGCGTCTCTGAGCTAAACTGCGGACAGACGGACGGACGGACGGACGGACGGACGGACGGACGGACGGACGGACGGACGGACGGACATGGCGAAACTATAAGGGTTCCTTGTTGACTACGGAACCCTAAAAAAGACGACGCTTGAACTAATAAAAACAAAAAAAAAACCAATCCATATAATTAGTGAGTGCGATGCAAGCACTTCCTCAAGTATACGTGCTAATATGCCAACAAAATAAAAAGAAATCTAAACAAAAAATATAATCATGACTTTGAATAATAGTGTAAAAGAAGGTTATGTTGAGAAAATATAGGAAAACAAATAGGTAATAGTAGAACAGATATTTATTGCTACTGACATTATGAAGTCGAATGATTCGGAAGTATAAACATTAGTGACAAAGAAATTAGAAGTTGTGATCATTAGGATTAAAAATGTTAGGAATACAATTTTCGGGTTTCCAATGATCGGAGTTAAAATTTTAGGTGAACATTGGCGCGCCCGCAGAACTGATATCCGTTGGGGCTGTAAGGTTATTCGATTGGAAACCACAAGGCAAGCGTAGAAATCCTGCACACATAAGGTGGAAAGACCATCTAATAAAGATCACAGGATCACGCATATACAGCGTCAAACTGCAAATCTATAGGGAAGGCCTATGTGCAGCAGTGAACATCTTCCAGCTGTTGCAACGACGATATAATACTAGACTCCGCATGCACGATCTAAGGAACAAAAATTATTCTGCCAACTCGCTGAGGTACTACGTAAGCGAAGGGGACGGGGTACTGCGTTGTGATTGGCTAACTCAAGGTCTGTTCTGTCTCAACGTATGTTTACGGCTCACAGGATTGGTCGAAATGAGACGAATATAAGACTTTTTTGCCTAATGTGTTGGCAGACATCGGTCGCCTGTTATTAGGAGTCTAGTATTATATCGTCGTTGAGCTGTTGTGATGATGATGATGATGACGAAGTTATTCAGTGAACTAACCTCTTAATAAGAAGTAGCCACCCAAAGCCAGTACAACTGACAGGGGCGCCAGTAACAACGCCGCCCTCATGGGATGATTTACGTATCCAACGAAGCAGATGCCGGTCACGCTGCTGCCGTCCACCTCGCCGAACGCCATTGTCGCTATGGTTAGAATGAGAGGTAAGGACCACGCGACCAAGTGGAAGTATGCTGCTTTCTTGTCTATGCGGTCTTGGATTTTTCCTGTGTGGAAAAAATGTTAATAAACAATAAATAAAGGCTTTACTTATAAAAACTTGTGTTGCTTGGCTACCCATTAAATATCATCTGACCCTGTCATTTCTATTTCAATGAATAGAGCTATCTCTATTCATTGAAATAGAAAGTGACTTAAGAGCTATTTATGATAAGTAATGTCTAATCAATGTTTACAAGTAAGGGGCCCACAAACGAAACTAATACACTTATAACTTGCTACATCTCTTCTCACATAATCTACCACGGCTTCAAAAGCTGGGTACTCACTTAGCAGCGTAGCGCGTAACGTATCAGATACGATATCAACCTGCAAGTGGGTACGGCTCGTCCGAGCACACTGCGAGCCGCCTTTGTGTTTGTATGACTCGCCGAGAGGCGGTATCACTGCGAACTTACAGCGAGCGGTTCGCAGCGGGCTCGTGCCTATGTGCTCACTTGATGCCGTATCTGATACGTTACGTGCTACGCTGCTAAGTGAGTACCCGGCTAAAGGTATTGCAATAATTTTGGCCATCTAAAAAGAGTGTCCATGGAGTTTCTTGCCCATTCTTCTCCATAGAGATCTACTCCTTGGAATGGGCACCTACAGCACTTTCACAGTTATGATGTCTTGTAACTGAGACTGTAACACCATAATTAAGGAGTACATATATTTAATTATATTTTTCTCTCTGCAAATTCAAAAGTGCCTGTAACTGGTCTATTTCGATTTGAAACAAATCTAATGGTCACTTTTTTATTATTTTGCAAGGCATGTGTAAAATACGAGTGGTACATACGGCTACACATCAGCCTCTACAAAACCAGTATAATAAGACCGTTCAATGTACTGAAAGAACATACAAAGCGAAGACCACGAAAAATTGGCTTTGTATAGCTTGATGCGTAGCCGTGTGTGCATTTAATTATGTGTAAAAATAGAAGTAGTTACCTACCTAAAGCACGGAAGCTCATATGCCATGCATATGTGAATATGACGAACCACACGCAAGCTGCCATCATGAAGTAATATACCTGAAAACAAATAACCATTACTTGCCTTATTTGTCATACAATAATATTAGAGTAATAGTTACGCGTTCATCGTTCTACAAAAACTTTAAAAAAATAAGATCGTACCGGGAATTCTCGGTTTTCTCAAGGTATTTGTAGAGTTGGGAGCATGCCTTAAAGCAGCTATGGGTACTCAAAGTGTGCTCTGCGGAGCCCTGGAGCTTCGCTAAGCCTTTCTGGGGGCTCCGCGAGAACACAACTACCAAAGAAAAAATATCACAATAGACTGGATGCCGAACCTGATATAAGAATTCAACTGTCTTCGATCAAACCTAATGGATTTTTTTTTGTTTCATTATAGCAGAAATACACTTTCGTAATTTTTTGTTTTATTTTGGGGTTCCGTCAAAAATTTTGCTTTTCAAATGGGTTCCGCCACTAAAAAAGTTTGAGAACCACTTGCCTTAGAGGTAGCATTGAATTAGCTTGAGGCAAGTAGCTCATCATAGAACTGAAAGGTAAAGCCTCCTCATCACAATCGGCCATGATGGCCGTGTTTGCTGAACAGAAGGAGACGGCGCTATACTAAGATTCGAGATAGAATTATTTGCATCTTGCTTTCTAGTATAGCGCCGTCTCCTTCTGTTCGGCAAACACGGCCATCATGGCCGATTGTGAAGAGGAGCCTTAACAAGAGGACTGTCCATTTCTCTACTCGCACCATCTGGCGTAATAGTTAGTATTATAATAATAATAATATTCCACAACTATCACACAACGCCATCAGTCCAAAGCTAAGCAGAGCTTGTATTATGGGTACTAAACAACTGATAAACATACTTATATATTTCTAAATACATACATACTATAAATAAATTACACCCAGACACAGAACAAATGATCGTGCTCATCACACAACCATTTGTCCTGGGTGGGAATCGAACCCACGACCTCCTATTGTTTCGCAAAGGCACTACTTACCAATACAAAGACGACGACGCATGACAGATTCTCCTCTGCGGAAGGTTCGCCCTGCCGCCGCGTGCCATCCTTTGAGCACACGATGTCGTCTCTCGATCCCACGCCAAACTGAATGAGCCATCTGCAATCAATTATCATAGTTATAATACTAGGAGCAGTTGTTGGATCAATCAGTAAAGCCAACCTGTTTAAAATGTCATTCATTTTTTTAACAAATCGTTTAAAAAGTTATAGGACTGATCTGACCTAAGCAGCATTTTGTTTGCATATAAAATGATATAGCTAGTGAATAAACAAAAATTAAAAAGCTAGAATGAGAGGACTGAGAAAGATAATTATATCATAATATGTGAAAGTTACCGCTATATGTTTTATTATTATAAAAACTTTCATTTATTAGATTCAATGTAAAAACGCATTAGCGCCACTAACTTTGAATAATATACATTTACAATCGGGCCGCAGATTATTACTATTGTTGCGACATGTTAGTTTTATAATCATCATAGCAAATCTAATATGAATACAATGCTAGGTATGAGTTATGAGTATCTAGCTGTTTTGAAAGCCATTTCATTGTATGTATTCATCACATCCAACTAGAGTGTAATATCTAAAAATATTATAACAATGAGACAACAAAAGTATATATCAAATCATTGTTCTTATTCAAATATGGTGGATTATATATGTAGTAAAATAAAAATGATGTATGCAATAATGTGTAAACCTAGATAAAATGTTAAAGAGCCATTGTCACTTGCCATTTTTATTCTGATCATCCAACTTTGTACGACGCAGAAAAATCTGTAAATAGCATAGGTTCAAAAAGTTCGTAATACCCCATAGAAGCGACGGCGAAGCACACGTTGATATAGAAGATGACCAGCGCAGGGTACTTGTTAGCGCTTCTCCAGTCGATCAGGAACGTGGCGACTGTTAGCAGATTTAGGGCCAGACACACTCCTGCGCCCCACGCCACCAAGCGGTGAATCTGTTGATGTTCATCTTCAGTATAAAGCGGGTCGCGGCATGGAAGACCACATCCTGATATACCTGAAAAAGAGAAGAAAAATGTTAATATCATCAAAGATTTACCAGATTAAGCAAGGCATAGTTCAGTTAAATCTCACCTTCATAAAAATGCATAGGTTTGTCAGTATGTATTAGAGGCGGCAGACATTTCCCACTTGTATTAAACTTCAACTCTCTCACTGCATTCTCGCATCTCGAAGGAAATAATGTTGCATTGCATTTCAGGAAGGACGGAAAATATGAGGTATTATACAATATGGAACATGGCTCCATCGTAATCTTACACATTTCGTAAGAGGGCAGATAAACCATATCATTGCCCAGAACTTGTTCGCACTTCGGCATGAAAGTTGAGCAAAGCAAAGGCTGTATAACGGCCCAGCAGTTTGGCACGTTTATCAGTTCTCTATAGAGTTCCAACTGTGTCTGGATTTGGTACTGATTTTCATGAAACGTGAGGTGAACGCTCGTATTGCCGTATGGCAGCTTGGTTCCCAAGCAAACCGTCCTGTTGAGTGGTTCACATCGAGCTCGCCGCACACAACTGTCTAGCTTGATTTGTGGCTCCGGAAACCATTGTGTACTCTTGTCTGGTTTAATCAGTCTATAATTTGGCGTGCCGTTTATTATTTCAAGGCGTTCTGTAGCATTGTCGCTCATATCTGTTATAGCGTTTTTGTGGCCTCCGTTGTCGAATTGGCTCGCTCGACATGCTAATATGAGTAACAGCCAATTTAACCATCGCCAAGGGGTCATCTGGAACAAAGAAACTAATGTTGACTATTTGTGGTTAGCAATAACACAAGGGCAAAAGTAAAAAAAAATTAAAACTACATTTCGTTTCTCAATAATTCTTTATTAATGTAGGTAAACGACGGAATTAAATGAAACCCTTAAAATTTTCAAAATTTTATTCATTGAACATTGTTTTCCTTGAAATTCCTATGTTTACTAAGTTGAAACATAACTAATAATAACCCAAGTCCGACGAGTGTCCAAGGGAGAGGATGTCTGGTGGTGGTTGCGAGTCAGTACATTGTAATAAAATATTTTACGATCTATACAATCTGCCTTGGTGGTCCCTACACAATACAATTTGAGGCATTGAGCTACCTTAACTTTTTGGAACAACAAACATGATTAGAATGCTGTTTGAAGCATTCTGAGGCACCTTAGACCAGGTACTGACGATGAGTCTTTTTGGAAATGAATGTGTCATAGTTGAGCTGCTGCTGTGGTATTCTGACGTAAAATGGTTAGTTTGATGCCCAGGACTCATTATTGGGATCTGGCACAATCCTAAAGGTTGTGGGTTAGTTTAACTTTGAGGGCATTGTGTTTTAGTCATAACAATTTGAATCTGAACATGTTACATGTGAAATAAGTTTGCTACAGAATTTGCTAAGGAGAAATACAATTTAAAACCATTTACAGACTGAATTCTAAAACAAGCATTATTAGCTATATTTTGTGTCTATGTCAACCAATATGTTCTACTAATAACTTGTGCGTAGCGCCACCTACATAAAACTGAACTTGATGGTTGCATTCAAATTCTTCTATTTTTGTATCACAATAATGAGAACCTCTTCCAAGAGTCAAACATTAATATAAATGACTAGCTTCTGACCGCAACTTTGTCGCAAGAAGTTTTGGCCACCGACCCACTGAGTTGCCCGCCGGTTTCCGACTTGCTACTAAAAAAATGGGTTCGACTAATATGCATGGCATAAATTATGTTAAAAATTTAATTATACTGAAGCTTCCAAACAGAAAAAAAAATCAATTGAATCATTAGTTCCGGAGATTAACCCCAACATAAAACTGTAACTTAATAAAATGTTTGTAAAGATATGATTTATTTCTTAATTCTACAATTTTTTTTAATGCATTATCTGTATATTCTTTTCCTTATTTAAAGGAATCATAAACTGAGTTAATCATAACTAGATAAATTATATACCACTGAAAATTAAGAACAAAAATAAAAGGGTATTCCAAAAAACTAACTAATTCCTATAAATAACAATAATTGTAAACATGTACTGACAAACACGATAGGACAGGATGGCCCTTGGACAGGGTGTTATTTATTTATTCATCATTTATTTCAACCCCATATAGATTTTTATTACAATTGGATATCGGGTAAAACTTTATTTGTGATTCTTTATTTCTTTATTATTGACAAAACAAATTCAAAAAATACCAGGCTCTTACTATAAGAATGATGAAGATGTAGAGATGATCGCACGACGAATTTCAGCCAGGTGGTATCAGTGGGCCACGTTTCTAAGACCAACTTCTGCTCCCGACTCTGCACTGGATGACTCTTGACGAATAAATACCTGATACCATAATAAAACATGTAAATGTGTTGAACAACAGTATTAACTTACAACGAAACTGATTAACTTACCAATGGTTGCAGCATTTTGGGAGAGAACACACCTGTACAGAGATCTTACATTTTGTGACATAATATAAATTTTATTATGTGTTCAGCTTATGAAAATAAAATACAAGGCGTAAATAAAAATTATGTACAACCTTTTTGCTTCAACATCACTGTATTGTCTTAACACTTTCGAAACACGTTTCAAGTCTCGATTGTAACGTAAGAAATTCATAATAAAGTCTATGTATGATATTAAGAATAAGATGAAGACGGTCTGCTAGTTAGACACAGGCTTCCCGCCTCTTCGGAAGTTCCTGTTGGCCCCACCGCCCCGTCGACCTCGCGAGCTGCCGCGGGATCCTGAATTACCCCTCCAGTTGTTCCGTCCGCCATGACCGTTCATGCCACGGCCTCTGCCCCTTCCTTGCCCGCGTCCTCTATAACCACCTTCCCATCTCTGATTACGCATGTTATTGCTATTGTATCCATCATCTCCATTGTTGTCCTCGTTGTTATAGTTATCTTCTTCATAGTTTTGATCATATGATGAATCTTCTTCATTGTAATCCCCATCATTCTGTGAGTATGATTGATTATCATACCCTGAATCAAAATGAGGCTTATTAAATCCATTATCAGTGAAAGGTGGATGAGGTGGCATATTGCCCATTGGAGGCATGTTGCCCATGGGTGGCATGTTGCCCATCATGTGTGGAGGTGGAGGCATATGCATTGGACCCATAGGATGCATTGGGCCCATTGGAGGGCGAGAACCCATTGGTCCCATAGATAATGGAGGCCGCATCATGTTATTCATTGGTGGAGGCATATTATTCATGGGTCCTATATTATTCCTGTCAGGTCCATTGTTAAAGCCTTGATCATCATCTTGACTATTTTGATCATTAACATCCATTTCATTATCATAATAATCATTATCCTCATAATTATCATAATTATCTTGTTCATTATTTTCATTGTCCTGATCATCATTATCATTTTCAGGATCAGGATATTCAAATGGTTGGAAGTTATCTTCATCTGCATCTTCTTCTAAGTGAGGCATGACATCATGCAGCTCTTCTATTTCACCTGAAGCTATGTATTTTTTCAGTGCCATAGGTCCATCTGATATAGCTTTCTCCAACTTTGACCCAGGTTCTACTCCAATCAGTTTACCATATATAAATATAGCTGATGGTGTTATTTGTTGAAGAGGTATAGCCCCTGGTACAGATTCAACTAGAGCTTGAGTCAAAGCTTCAGTTGCAGCATCATCAGAACTTGGTCCATGGTTCCACTGAGCTTGGAAATTTCTAGGAATCGGTTTGCTGTATGGTACCTTTTTAACTTTTTTCTCAAAGTCCATTGGAATTAATGTGGTATCCAAATCCAAACCTGGAATGACTTTATCAGTATCAGAGGAAAATATCTCCACTTTATCTTCAGGACCCATACCAGGTATAACTGCTGGTTCATCCAAATCATGGTCATCCTGAACACCTGGTGGCAATGTGTTCAAGTTATACTTGTCCCTCATGAGATCTCCAGGACGGTTACGAGTCCAAAACTTTGATGTATGGTCATTGGAACCTGAACATAAAATGTGACCAAGAGGGTGCCAAGCCATTGTCCAGACTATAGATTCATGAGCTCCTTCTATACAACCAACTTCCTTATCAGTACCAACATTCCAAAATAAGATGGCTCCATCAGAACCTCCAGAACAAAACAATCCTTCATGAGTAGGATGCCAAACCACACTAGAGGCTTCTTTTTTATGACCTCGGAATATTTGTAACTCTGTGCCTAACTTACGAATATCAAATAATTTGAGTAGATGGTCACGTGAAGCAGTTATCAGCCAGTTACCATTTTCATTCCATTTCAGATCCATCACAGTTGATTTGTGTGCATGGAGTGTTGACAAAGCGGTCCCTGATTTTGGATCCCATAACTTTATAGGTTGCTGATTGTCTTTACTTCCTGACACAATGAGTGCCTTTGTGGGATGCCACTGGACACATTTGACATCTGCACCATGACCTCTCAATATTCTCTCTTCTTGACATCTATAGAAATCAAAGATTCTTAATGTTCCATCATCAGAACACGTTACAATTTTAGAATCACTAGGACTAAAACTAATACCTCTAACAGCTTCCTTGTGAGCCTGGTACATCTTAACATTGTTCATGTTACTTTGCCAATACTTTATGAAGCCTGAATGATCGCCAGTGACCATCCAGCCTTCGCCATGGGACCAAACCATTGATCTTACAGGGGAATCGTGAGCTTGAAGAATAGTTTCAAAATTAAATGTCAATCCATTCCACAATGTGAATTCTCCAGATGACGCCCCGGTAATTAAACGACGGCCTTCCGGTGTCCACGCCACGGCGAATATAGGACATCTCATTTTATTAGTAGCAGTTTTAACAAACCGGGTAGTAACAGCATTTATAGGGTTATCGGGATACGAGGGTGGCGGCAACAGATCAGGTGTGTACATAGCATCGGGCTGAAGCGCGTGTCTGTCCCGCCAGTCCCTCTGCCAAACGCGACATTCTAAAGCTTTTATTATAGCGGCATTATAATCTACAGTTTTTCGCATAACGGATTTACGTAAGCGTTTACCATCGAAATCATCTTGAGTCATGTTCAGTGGCCCTTGAGGTGGAAACCGCATCTGGTAGTTGAACGGCCTAAAATTATGGCGCATGTTGTTTCTACCGGGCGGACCCATAGGTGGGCCCATGCCCATGCCCATACCCATGCCCGGAGGAGGCATCCCCAAATTCGGTGGAGGGTGTCCGAAATCCATGGTTTATTACTTCGATACCTAATCAAACAAATAAGTTCATTACAATTTCGGCCATTGAGAATCTGCTACTATGGCCAATCATTTATGTTGTCATTCTTACCTTAGACTTATTAAAATACACTATAACATTATATACGCCGCTCTGCACAACTACACAACACACAAATTTCTTAATAAGTACCACCAAACAATGTTGTATGTACAAACAAAAACTCAGAACACAACGTTAACCTATTTGGAATGCTTGGCCAAGCAAATCAGCGTCAGCCATGTTGCTAAATGTTAGTGCTGCGAAATGCGCGACGCCACAGACTATATATGTTGCTCAAAGGAATAAAATCGACTAAAATATTATACAGCTTGGCCAGAACGGATTGAAACGGAACTAAAATTTTTATTTCTGACAGCGTGTCGTATCTTTGGTATTTGATGTAAACAAAGACCGCAGTTTTGTAAGATTTATTATTGTGCCATAAAACTAACGTAATAAGTGAAAAAAATTAAAATAAAATCATTCAAAGTGCTGGTAGCGCGTAGACAGTGGCGACTACCGGTTTTCTACATTTTTATGTCAAGCTGTACAGCACACAATAATAAATCTAACAAACCTGCGGTCTTTGTTTACATCAAATATCAAAGATTTTAAAACGTTGTCAGAAACAAAAAGATTAGTTCCGTTTCAATCCGTTCTGGCCAAGCTGTACTTCAAAATAGTACAGCTTGACATAAAAATGTAGAAAACCGGAAGTCGCCACTGCTGTCTTTGCGCTATTTTACTTTGATTAAGGGGAATGCTCCAACCAGCCCGCGAAATTCAAATTTTTTTACGTTTTTTGCAATTTGCAGGCCAGTGACATGTTGTAACTTTATAAATATTTGTGTTGCGCAAATAACAAGTATAATTTTAAATATAAAAAATATCAAAAAACTCGCTCCATCAGCTCTCACATAGAAAAGGTGCATCATGTTAAAATCTCCGAAATCTAACTACGATGCACCTTTTCTATGTGAGAGCTGATGGAGCGAATTTTTTGACAATTTTTATATTTAAAATTATACTTGTTATTTGCGCAACACAAATATTTATAAAGTTACAACATGTCACTGGCCTGCAAATTGCAAAAAACGTAAAAAAATTTGAATTTCGCGGGCTACATCGAAGCAATCACCTTAAGGGGGATGCTCCAACCAGCCCGCGAAATTCAAATTTTTTTACGTTTTTTGCATTTTGCGGGCCAGTGACATGTTGTAGCTTTATAAATATATGAGTTGCGGTAATAACAAGTATAATTTTAAATATAAAAATTATCAAATAACTCGCTCCATCAGCTCTCACATAGAAAAGGTGCATCGAAGTTAGATTTCGGAGATTTTAACATGATGCAGCTTTTCTATGTGAGAGCTGGTGGAGCGAATGTCTTGATAATTTTTTTATAAATCAAATAAAATTTTAAACATGTTTAACTTTTGGTGAAAGTCGCCCTTAGAATGGGAATTGTTAAATTATTAAAAAAAAAACTATTTTTAATAAAAAAAGAAGAAACATTTTATTTTTATAGCATGAGTACATTCCACAAAAATAATGTAAAGAAGGTGTTGTGTAAATAAAAATTATTAGGAACAATAAATAAATACATATTAAAAAAAAATGTAAGTAGGTATTCCGAGTGATAAAAATACGTTGTATAATTTGTAGGTATATGAATAGTGTATATTACTTATATAAAATAAAATACAAAATAAGTTACAGAGTTGTTTAGTTTCGATAAATATTTTTTAACTGGTATCGGTATCGTTATAGATTTGGTTCAGAATTTCTCGAATGTTACTCGCATGCTCCTCTTCTTCGGTCAAAGATGTTGAGTGGCAGCGATCCTTCTCCTGCAGCTTGTCAGTGATAAAGTCCAGCAGGTCGAGGTTACCATGATATGTTGACTGGAGCTGAGTGAGTATGCCGTGTGCCTCAGGCTGCAACATGAGTTGAGGGTCTGAAAATATAGAACATACTTTATATGATTAAGATACGTAGGTAGGACCTATAATACGTATCAGATTTAGCCTTATAAAATAAGGAAATTAGTCAAAATACTACGACTAACTTCCTCAATTTTTATGAATTTATATGTTAAATAAAGACTATTAAGGTTGAAGAGCGGTTAGCAACTTAAATCTCACTGGCTCAGCCTTTCTTGCACGGTAAGGAGTGATGGCATTATGACACGATGCTGCGTGGCGGGGTTGTGGCAAAGGACTTTGTGGGGACAACGAATAGCATGCCGCGGCACTACATAACTTGACACGGGGATCCGTCTCGACATTGAATGCCACAATTTCCTGTGGCAATCCGTGGCATCTCACAGCGTACCGTGCCACCCCTCGCCGTACCATGCCGTCATGCCTAAATAAAGTTGGTAATAAACGTCTACGGTCTGTATAAGTTTGATTGGCCCTTACGATATCTTTGTTTAGTACAAGTCTAGTAGATATTATACTAAGCGACGAGGATTGTCTACAAGTAAAGGTGAACGCAGACCTAGCCGCACCGCAGTCTCCGCAGTTCCCGCATTACGAAATTCTTTGAATGAAGTTCTATGAAATCTCGCACTCACCCGCATCGCAGTAGCCGCAGAAATGGCAGGAAAACGATGACTGCGGGGACTGCGGTGCGGCTAGGTCTGCGTTTACACTAAGGAGGATTTATGATGAAAATCACAGGATCGCGCTGGATGAAAGCTGCTTCCAATTGGTCCTATTGTAAATCTACGGGGGAGGCCTATAGTGGACGATATAGGTATTATGATGATGATGATGATGAAGGAGGATATAGGTAGGTATACTTACATGTCTCGGTGAGATACAAAAGCTTCGTCAAGAGAATCTCGTTCATCAGGACCTGGAAAGATATGTTAAAAAATTATGTTAAAACGTAAGGCATCTTCACATTTTCATTAGCATATAAACGATCTCAAATGTCTAAGGTTCAATAAGTTTAAGTTTTGTAAGGATCTGGAGGCGTCTGCCCTCCGCGCGTCTATGAAGGGCGCGTGGAGGCGCATCGCGCCGGGGCTAATCCCCGCTGCCTCAGCGGCTGTGACATACGGACGGACAGACAGACAGACATGACGAATCTATAAGGGTTCCGTTTTCTGCCATTTGGCTACGGAACCCTAAAATGGTTCTTTCAGTCTATTGTTTTTTTATTACAAAATAAAACTACCTATGTATTGGCCCTTTGGCCGATACAAATAAGGTATCATTCAAAATACACATCACTGACAGCGGTAATAATACTTACCTATCCCGTTTCATCTCATAAGAAAAAATAAAGGTTTAGGCGCATTTGGGCTAATTCTCATTTGGGCAACCGACTCCATAATGGACTACTTCTCATTTGGGCTAATTCTCATTTGGGCTACTTCTCATTTGGGCTACTTCTCATTTGGGCTAATTCTCATTTGGGCTACTTCTCATTTGGGCGATACTTTTCGAAAATCTAAATCAATATTCAAAAAAAATTCTATCTTCACGCAGTATCCCGTCTTGAGTGGTACCTACGTCCTAAAAATAACCCCAATGCATATAATTTTGGGATTCCATCCTAACAACCCCAAAACTACTCCGTAGGGGTCGAATTTCGCAACATCCTCTCTTAGTGTGAACTTATGTCCTAAGTAGAACCTCCTGTAAAATTTGAGACCTCTACGAACTATCAATACATCAATCCCGTCTTAGATATATCTGTCGTCTTGAGACTCCTAGCACTTGTAGTAACAAAGTTTCACACAAACGATCAACCACAGAAAAACCCCTTATGAGGTCGAATTTCGTAAAATTGTGTCTAAGGGTCAGCTTAGACCGAGACGTGACGCTGCGCGCACATTTCAATAGAGTTATTCAAAATGTAACTCTGTTAAAAAAAAACAAAAGATACACCTTTCGCAGCGCGACGTAGCGCGGTGTCCCGCTGCGTAGCCGCTTGATGCGATTCAAAATCTGACTTTGTTTACTACAAGAAAAGATACAAATTTGAAGTATCGTTGTGTCACGTCGCTTCGCGTTGCGTCTTGGTGTGAACTGACCGTTAGTGATCTACATCCTATGAAACCCCTATGAATAATTTGAAACTCCTAGCATTTGTAGCAATAAAGTTTAATATAAACTATCAACACCAAAAACAACCTCTTTCTGTTTTGTGTACATTTACGTATTATAAAGAACCGCCATGAAAGATTTGGTCGCCTAGCACTAGTAACTAAGTTTCATACAAACTATCCACCCAAAAAACAAACCCCTTAGGGGTCGAATTTTACAAAATCCAGTTTTGGTATCTATCATCAAAGTACAACCCCTTTGGGGCCGAATTTCGCAGAATCCATTCTTAGAGTTCACCTACGTGGAGAGTATAAGGAGGGCTTATGCCAAATTTTAAGCTTCTAAACATGTGATGTGGAATTTTGTTCAGGAAAACAAAAGGAACAAACAGAACTTAGACTTATTACTGTAAACATCCACCACATTGAAATAATAAAAGGAGTGCGACTTTGTATTCAACAGTTTGTATTGGGACTCATTTTGAGCGTTTGATATTTATTAATTTTGTAACAAAATGTTAAAAGTGCTAAGGGCGACGTGTGTACGCGACCAACGTGCGTTCAACGCAACGTCGACGTATGTACTAGCTCTTAAAATAATGTAATTGATCTCTTGAATGAATAAACAAGTTTAAATAGATAAAGACAGTACTTATTTTAATAAACATCCCCAAATTTTGGAAAGTAGCCCAAATGAGAAGAAGCCCAAATGAGAAGTAGCTCAAATGAGAATTAGCCCAAATGAGATGTAGCCCAAATGAGAAGTAGCCCAAATGAGAATTAGCCCAAATGAGAAGTAGTCCATTATGGAGTCGGTTGCCCAAATGAGAATTAGCCCAAATGCGCCTAAACCAAAATAAACACCGGTCAAGTCGTTATGGAGGAGAAGACGCGGATACACACTCACCGGATTTTATAAATTAATAGAGGATAAGCAGGGTAAGATACTTACAAAAGCAGTAGTCTTGTCCCACGCCAGCTTTGCAAACAGCATTTTTAATGCGATTTTAATCTTTGTGTCTGAAAATAAAACAAAATTAAACGTACCTGAGCAAGTTTCTAAGATTTAATTATTTTATAGTTATAATTTTATAAATGCAACAGTTACACTGTCTGTCTGGTAGGTACCTTTTCCGCCCTGAGGGCGAATCAATTTTGATAAAATGTTGGCACTTGGATAGACCACGACCTGAGATCGGACACAGGAAATGTTTATCCCAGCCGCAAATTCCACTTCCACGCTTTAGATTAGAAGTCGCGGGCAGAAACTAGTATCTAATAAAACATAAAAAGCTCACTTAACTCAAGCCAAAAAACATTTAGGAGGTAACAAATAGCAGTTAAAGAATCAGAAAGATAGTTTTCTTTCTTTAAATAAAACTTTGCATCCACTCGGACTTCTTCGTACATCGTAGATACAAGGATTTTTTACCGACTTCAAAAAGGAGGACGATCTCAATTCGGATGTTTATATTTTTTTTTAATATTTGTTCGTAAGTTTATTGATTGACAAACTGCACATGCGCCTTGCAGATGCAGCGGCTTCGTATGGCTGACCGCACCTAGTTCTGCTATAGCTGAGACAAGCTGGAAGTCCGAAAATATTTTAAATAAAAAAAAGAATTTAAAAACAAAAAAAACTTTTATAGACTTCGCGTGCGCGCCTTTGAAGGACCCATTGAATGTGTCTTATAAAGTCCTAGAATTTATTTGATTTTGGTTTTTATTTGCTTCAAAACCTTATTGTAACTATATTTATTCTAAACCTAAAATTTAATTTCTAACTTTTCGCAGAATAATAAATCCCAGTCAGTTAGTAAAAAATGCCCTGTCCAAAACGTTATAGCGACAGGCAAAAACAAAAAAAGAAAAGTAACAAATACTTACTGTATGTATATTATCTAAACTTAAGCGTGTTTTCCAAGGATTAAGCGACAGGACTTTCTGCCGTTATCACTTGCAGCTAACTACCGGTACTGATGCTAGAATCTAGACCAAAAGGATCACGCATGCGCTTTGTTGACACCTGCTTACCTGGTCAACCAGTGAGTATGAATGAATGCAAGAATACTAAGTACTATGGAACCAGGTTGCGTTCTAAATTAACATAGGTAATAGTGTGCCCCGAAGAAAGAGGTACCTTACGGTAATTTAATTTTAAGTACCATAGACAGGCATCCCTCTTCGCAAATATTTTTTTTAAAGAAACGAAAAATTCAGTTGCGAGCAGGTTTCGAACCTGCGTCTTCTAAAAATACCTTTTCGAAGACGCGACGCAGGCATTGTTGCGTATAAAAATATAACTTTAGTCAACCCTCTATTTACTTATGTGGTAACCCTAGGTAAGGTTACCTTACCTTACCTATGATAAAAGTCCGATATTGTATGTATGTGTGTCTGCTGGCCATCGAGTTGAGATATACAATAATACTTATTGACATTATTTATGTATTTTTTAAAGAAACGTCGCCCCACTCTTGGTAGGTATTCCTCTTGTGTTGCGATTGCGTTTACAAACATAGAAACATACACAAATACACAAACATCCAGAGTAGAACTACGTGTAGGTCATACAAATATTTATTTATTTGTGAATGCGCAGCACACTGCGTAGTAGTCGAGCCTTTTAAGAACCATCTTTTTATTAAAATAACCGTTTCGGGTCATCAGCTTTCAGTGCCTAGGAGAAACCAGAGAATTCTTGAGCTAGCATAATATAGAGAAGTAATAATAATAGTCCTCTTGATCGATTTAGGCCACGGCAGCCAATCTTAGCGGAGATGAGCCATCTGCGCGGGACATGTTATTGTGCACAGCGTGTGCGCAGGCATAGGTGCACTCTTTGTTCCGTTTCTCTCATGGTCCAATGCGGCAAACCGACACGACCGGAAAGGTATCAGCCCCCCTAGACAAGTCGCAAACTATAATCGTTAACGCTCGGTTCTCCCCAATAGATTTTCAACCTTATTCCTTCGAGTCTTTAGTTGAAAATCTATTTAGGATTTCTAAGCGTTAGCGACTGGAACGAACGACAACGCCATGAAATCTTCAATAGATTTTCAACTAAAGACTCGAAGGAATAAGGTTGAAAATCTATTGGGGAGAACCGAGCGTTGACGATTATCGTTTGCGACTTGTCTAGAGGGGCAGGGCCCCAAGTCTGCTAATTTAGTAATGACTCAATTGAATATCAGTTGGATCTCAGTAGTAGCAGCCTAGTTTTAAATAGGTACAGACGCCAGCACATCAAGCTACCACAATCTGTCAGATTTCTTTAATAGAATTTCAACCTTATCACAAGACCAGAAGGTTAATGTTTGATTGGTAAAATCTGACAGATTTGGGTAGGTTGACCTGCTGGCGTCTGTACATTTGGTATTCTGCTACTAATTTAAGACCAATGGTTTTCCAGTAACATTCCATTGAACTGCTATCAGAATATTTGCTAGTCTGCTCTTCAAGCGTGTAACAATTGTATGTAAATCGATTGTGGACTTTTCGTAGTATTCTACTTTCTAATGGCAACATCTATAACTGTTCAACTGAGAGTCAGTTACACTTACACTACGATTCCATTACGACTCTATTGAGCTTACTTACTTACATACAAGTTTTTGCAGAATACCAAATTTTTTCCAATCGTAATGGAATCGTGATTGAGTCTCGATTGAATATCAATATAGCATGTGAGTTAAATAAAATTAGCAGACTTGAGGCCAGGACCTAATAGTACCTACCTACTTTATGCCAGACACAGGAATCCAACCCAGAACCCCACGCTCAGCAGACGCGCTTGCGATCAGGAAACCAACGGGTTAGTTGAGAGGACTAATGTTCTATGTTAGGGGTTTTGGTTTCCGCACTTAGTCCTTCATGTGGACCATTGTGCGTGATAGTGGCCTTTGGTGGCTTATTCCAACCAGCCCACCTCCCTCCAGAAGTTAATCAGGTTCTTTGGTCTGTGAAGAACATCTGTGTAAGTCCTGGGTGTCCCGAGGGTTTCTGTCCTGATCTGTGTGACACCTGTGCACTCGAAGAGCACATGAGCGACGGTTTCCTCAGTCTCCATGCATGCCCCGGCACAGGGGGCTGTCCGTTATGCCTATTGTGTGGAAGTGGTTGTTTAGGGAGCAGTGTCCCGTTATGGTCCCTGTCAGCAGGCGCATGCCGGTCCTGTCCAGGCGTAAAAGACGTCTGGTTAGCCTGCCATCTAGGGATGGCAGGGCTTCCTTGGATTGCCTGCAGCCTGGTGTCTCCTGTATCTCTCTGCTTGTGTGAGGGTGCGCTCCTGCACTGAGGACTAAACTAAATATCAAAGCTAAGTCGATGTCGCATACCTATGGTCTATGTGAAAACAGACCCTATTTAAGACACAACAGAGTTTGTAGTACCAAAACAGGCAAATAATAAGTGTAATTTATTTCGTCATGAATGCTCCAAAATAAATGAAGGAAAACAACGTAGAGAAACCGGATTGTCCAAAAATTCGAAAACTGAAATGTTTGTGTCATTGACCCGTACACAATGGGATCAAGTGGTGGATTACACGCCATTCCCCATTCCAGTAGGAAACAATAATTTCTTCATCAAAACCTGTTAAACTCAATAGATTAAAAACAGTAATTTCGCAAGCGATCATAAAGGACCTTGAAGAATACGTTAATATTGTCCTTTTTCAAAAATTTGAAAGTTTTGTTCCCTTTTACATTCTATAACCGTATGAGGTCCAAGATGTCGAAGTTATATTGCTTATTGGTTGTGACTTCCCATTCACTCATTTCTGTGGGGCAACGGCAGATTTTTTTTTAATCCCTGTCTGTAAGTATGATGGCCCGGCTATTATGCTCTTTAAAAACTTCAAAAATAAATAAAATCAACTTCTAAAAGAAAACAAAAAGTGTAAAATAACCTTTCTTTCGTAAGTCAAGTGATTTTTTTCTTATTTCCTTGACTTTTTTTGCCACCGATTTCCGAATGAATACACTTTTTTCAAAAAAGTTTCAGTTCCTTTTTTCAAAGTCAGCTAAAAATCAAGACCTACAAGTATATTGTGCATAACATCATATGAAATAAATACTCCATGAGATGAGATGAAACAGATCTAATGATTGCATCATGAAATGCAATCACTAGCGATAGGGCGGAAGGCAGATAATTATGCCCTCCGCCCTAATATTTTGTTATATTATTATTTATAGAAAGAAAAGATATAAAAGGAAAACATTTCCGTCATAAATGATTTCTGTGTAGGTTTAAGCCGGAAACACATTATTAACACCCGACGAAACGTGATGCGTGTTGAGTCAAATCAAATGTATTGTTTTCTATGACCAGAATCACATTATGAACACCCGACGCGACGACACGCGCTCACTGAAAATCAGGCTTTAAGGTAATTCGATCCCTAATCACCCCCTGATAGTTATTTTGAAAATATACTTATTTCATGTACAGAATTGACCTGACAACAGATTTATTATAACTATAGATTTAATGTTCTGAATTTAACAAAAATGCACATACCTACATGACTACATGCAACATTATTTATTTATAGTTTTTAAAATAATATTTATACTCACGTAAGTTGTTAATATTTAATGAAGTTTGTATGTACCAGGGACCGAAAACCTTTATAAATTACGGTACAGGTATTAAAGAATTTCGGTTATTTTTCAGATTTAGGTTACCGCTATCTGGGTAACCAGACCGAAGAAAAATGTAACCTCTATTCAGGTTACCGTTTTAATACCGGTTAACTAAAGATAACGACTCTTTGTCACACACACATGCGATGCGCGCCCTGTGACTATTGCCGACGGCACGTTTGAAGTGTGCAAGATAGGGGTAATTTTTATTTCGGTAACCGGTATTAATACTAGTTATGTATTCACTTTTAATAATAAAGGTAATCTTTAAAATTACCTGTAAAAGAAAAAAAGGTTGTTACCGAAAAATACCGATATTGTTGATACCGGTTTCGGTTCCTGGTATGTACGTTATTTCAGATAATAACATACAGTTTCTGCAGTTAATTTGAAAGAAAGACTCCATAAATATTCATTTATTTCAAAATTTTAAATCACACAATCAAATTTAATAAAAAAAAATATTTCTGCTTATATACTCAAACAATAAATTAGCTTATTTTAATGAAACGAAACCCTAACTAGGTATTTAACCTTACCATTTTAACTTTTTACTTCAGAAATCCAAAACACTTCTTTAGTTAACTCAGTCTATCATTATACAAATCATTTTTTTGAGAACAACATTTAAACTAATAATTTACAAAATTACACCCGTATTTCTATGATAAAATATGTAAACAATATTATTCAGCTGCATCATATTTGACTGGAGGCCGACCCCACCATAGTTAGGACAGGTTTAAGCAGGTGATGGTAACCGTTTTTCTATAGTGATTTGGTGTCCATGAACGGGAAAGAGAAGAATTTCTATCTTGAGTCGGTCACAAACTGCCAATTTCGAGGAGATCTTGTAGCTTCTGAGTACGTTTGCAAGAATACTTTTCATTGCAAGCATCCCGAAGTGACGACCTGTAAATTAGATACCAATAAAATAAT
Organism: Agrotis segetum; assembly: GCA_036375495.1. NCBI lineage: Eukaryota > Metazoa > Arthropoda > Insecta > Lepidoptera > Noctuidae > Agrotis > Agrotis segetum. Next base: position 144,034 of record JAQSVV010000135.1, read on the forward strand.
TAAATCTTTAAAAATAAAAAAACCGGCCAAGTGCGTGTCGGGCCACGCACAGTGTAGGGTTCCGTAGTTGCCCATCAAAATACTTATGCGAACTAACTAAACTGATTCGCTGAATTTAATTTTAAAAAGAAGAATTTTCAAAATCGGTCCAGGAGTCTTTGAGAAATCGGGGAAAATACATAAGAAAAAAGATTACAACGAATTTAGAACCTCCTCCTTTTTTTGAATTTAGTTAAAAATAGTTGACAATAAAAACCTACCTATCCCCAAAAAACATACTTAAAAAAGCTGTAAAAATAAAGTTGACAAACCTACATTTGCAGTTGTCTCCGATACATTTTGTTTAAGAAAATATGATATCAAGTACATTTTATAAGTTGGTCGACTATTACTCGTAAAGTTGTAAAGCCTACTTAGTCATGATAATTTTCTTTTAAACTTCGTTATATGTACTACTATTGTGAATTTTTTCACACCCCCAGACATAACCGTTTAGCTGGTAGAGGGGGGGGACACTCGAATCGAGCAAAATTTAGCACTTTAAAGCTTAATATTTCACAAATGAATTTTTTTATCAAAAAACTGTTAATGGAAACTATCATTATTTTTTAAAGACCTATTTAATGATACCCCACACTAAGGGGTACGCGAGAAAAAAAAATCCTCACTTTACGTGTAAGTACTGGAGGTACCCTAAAAAAAAATATTTTTCGAGATTTTATTTTACCAATTTTTCGGCACAACGAATCCGTATATTTACACCAAATTAAAGCTCTCTAGTACTGTGCGTCTCTGAGCTAAACTGCGGACAGACGGACGGACGGACGGACGGACGGACGGACGGACGGACGGACGGACATGGCGAAACTATAAGGGTTTCTTGTTGACTACGGAACCCTAAAAATGAATTGTTGTTCGTTAGTCTGATTAAAACTTGAGAACGGCTGGGCCGATTTGGCTGATTTTGGTTTTGAATTATTTTGGAAAGTCCAGGGAAGGTTTAAAAGGTTTTTTTTTTAATCGTTTCTCAGGCGGTACGGAGTTCGCCGGGTCAGCTAGTTAATAATGAAATGATGTTTATTTTTTGCAAGTTGAATAGAAATAAACACTTATACACGTCGTCTTTTTAAAAACTAGATGACGCCGTGTTTCTACTTCCAATTCTAAAGAAAAACATGTAGTTCTACCCATCAAATAGACGATATTTAAATAAATAAAATATATTATACTAAGTACTCTAACGATATTGACACTTGTCACACAAAATATAAATATAATATAATATTTCACAACTATCACACAACGCCATCTAGTCCCAAGCTAAGCAGAGCTTGTATTATGGGTACTAGACAACTGATAAACATACTTATATATTTGTAAATACATACATATTATAGATAAATTACACCCAGACACAGAACAAATGATCGTGCTCATCACACAAATATTTGTCCTGGGTGGGAATCGAACCCACGACCTCCGGCATAGCAGTCAGGGTCACTAACCACTAGACCAACAGGCCGCAGTCTATGTAATATAAATATGTAATAATTATTGTGTTTTCAAAATATTGGACACACGTATTTTATCTTTTATTAATTAAGTGAATATTCACAACATATTCTGTATGTATGATTGATAAGGATAACATAGACACAACAATGAAAAACTGTTGTCTGGTTACGGTACACTGTAAAAGTTTCACTCGGAGTCCCTTCCACCGCGCATGTAACCTCTGGTTTAATTTTTCCTGATCTGTTTTGATACGTCCTTTCGACTTTTAAAAAATAAAATAACTTCCGGTTAAGCTTTATCTGTATAAAAATAGTTGTAATGCGAATGGGAGGCCATTCTTTGTATTATGCTTGTTCAATTACTTATAATATACTTAATCAGTGTTTTTTAACTGGAGTAGGTAAGGAATTTATATTGTTTTATTTTTTAAGTATTTTCCAGCCATTTTCAAGTGTTTGCTGACATTAACTGAGCAGCATTAAAAAAAGGTTTTTTAATGTCTATTTTCAGAATATGTAGAATTTGTTATCATGCTCTTATTATTTATTATTTACTTGCTTGTTTGATGTGTGTACGGGGTCTCAAATAAACGTTTTTTATTTCTTTCTTTCTTTCAACTTATGCTGCTCCAAAGAATGAAATTAACATTGGGGAAAAGAGAGTCGAATGGTCAAAATCGAAGGAATTGGGTCGATTTTTGGGCAACTCTACCTTGACCAAAAAAAAATTTCTTTCATTAAAGAAGAGCCTAAGAAACTTTTCCGAAATCTCAAAATTCTAATTTCCTTATGACTACCCATTTATTTAAAATATCTCACGCGTCAAAAACTAACCGGCAATGGTCAGGGTGTCTAAATACCTATGCAATTTTTCAGAATCATCCTAAGGTGATATTAGAATCATTGTAAGGTTCATCAGAATCATTCTAATATCACCTTAATCATTTTAATAATCATCGACACAACGTTTGTTACAATAAAATTATTCGGTGCTCTAATCTACTGCTTGAGCAATAGTGTATTATTTACCATTTTACGAATTGACAATTCATATTACAATTGTGCTAAAGGGGTCTTTTTAGACCCTTGGGATTATTTTGTAATTTATTTATTTAAAATTTGCACAAAATGCACAAGTAACATTTTTTGTATGCACAAGGCAATGTCTACTAGAGGTCCTAGCACAAGTAGTTTTCACGTTTTTATGACGTAAAGTAAACACAAAGACGTTAATTTGATGGAGTACCGATTTCCTCGTTCGTACACCAGGGCGCTTTTTCATTTAGATACCATACAATTTTCAAAAAAGTAGATTCCGATCAAAATAAGTAATCAATACTAATGAACGAGTTCGCGTAGATGAACTACTTAGTAATAAATGTTTGGTAAATTATAATCACATACTTTTGAATCACTTCGATCGACGCCACACAGTTCTGACGTGAACTCCGTGCATTAAATTAGTACTTATTGAATTTCTCATTTTGACCAATTACTTTAGCTGTTGACCGTACATACCTCAAGTACAGTCAAATTCGTGCTAGCCAATAAAACATGACATCACCTACCAATACAATTCCTACTGCCGTGGCTAAAAGGTATGTAGGCACAGGGATGCCTCGCCGTACAGTTTTCGGGTAGGAACCGGTCGGGGTTGAAGCTGTCAGCATCAGGCCCCCACAGCTGCTTCGACCGGTGCATCATCATCGGCAGCACCACACACCCCACCCCAGTCGGAACCGTGAATTTAGCTGAAATTTAATAATATAATTATTTTATGTCTTTTTTTTTTAATGTTACTAGTTGCCTAACTATTTATGAATTCCTCCTGTATCGAGGGTTCATATTAAATACAGACAGCTAGACCAGGAAAAACTACTCAAGCATCATCCTCATATTAGTCCACAATGGGTATCGAACCCGATACACAGCGTGCAAGTAATATTTTTGTCAAAATCAGTTGTTGTAAAGCAAAGAAAAAATTCATTATTTTGTAATCAAGTCATCAAAAATTTCGTCGCTTTAACCAGCGAAAACTATGTTACGCCGGCAAAACAAAAAAGGTGTTTATTTAACAGAATACGGCGTCACTGGAACGCAAAAGATATCCGAAGGAATATGGTGAAGTAGTCGACTGCCTCGGGCACCATGGCCTTTCCTGTAGCAGGAGTGCAGGTCGGTTGGCACGACACGCTAGCTTAAACGACATAATCCGTCGTGCTCTTGTCACCGCCGGGGTGGCATCCGTCTTAGAACCCAGTGGTTTGGCACGCGACGATGGGAAGAGACCAGATGGTATGACCATAATGCCATGGAAGCTGGGTAGGCCTTTGGTGTGGGATGCAACATGTGTCGATACCCTTGCGCCATCCCATCTTCCTAGTTCAGCGTGTTGTGCTGGCGCTGCTGCTGCAGGTGCTGAAAACTCCAAGCGGCGTAAATACATTGGCTTAGCTAGTAGCTATGTGTTTGAGCCGTTTGGGGTTGAAACCTTGGGGCCATGGGGTCCGAGTGCCCACAACGTTTTTAAAGATATCGCCAGGCGTTTAGTCGACTCTTCAGGTGACCAGAGGGCTGGCCTATTCCTAGGTCAACGAATTAGCATTGCCATACAACGTGGCAATGCTGCCAGCGTTCTGGGCACTGTTCCCGTTGACAGCGATGTGGACGTATTTTTTGACGCCCTATGAACTTTCTCTTTTATTTATTTATTTTAATTTTTCCTGTACATATTGCTAGTAAGTTTTTATTTATAGTTTTTAGGGTTCCGTAGTCAACAAGGAACCCTTATAGTTTCGCTATGTCCGTCCGTCCGTCCGTCCGTCCGTCCGTCTGTCCGCAGTTTAGCTCAGAGACGCACAGTACTAGAGAGCTGTAATTTGGTGTGAATATATGGATTTGTTGTGCCGAAAAAGTGGTAAAATAAAATCTCGTAAAATATTTTTTTTTAGGGTACCTCCTGTACTTACACGTAAAGTGAGGATTTTTTTTTCTCGCGTACCCCTTGGTGTGGGGTATCATTAAATAGGCATTTAAAAAATAATGATAGTTTCCATTAACAGTTTTTTGATTAAAAAATTCGTTTGTGAAATATTAAGCTTTAAAGTGCTAAATTTTGCTCGATTCGAGTGTCCCCCCCCTCTACCAGCTAAACGGTTATGTTTGGGAGTGTGAAAAAAATCACAATAGTAGTATATATAACGATGTTTAAAAGAAAATTATCATGACTAAGAAGGCTTTACAACTTTTCGAGTAATAGTCGACCAACTTATAAAATGTACTTGAATAAATATTTTCTTAAACAAAATGTATCGGAGAACATCCTCTTCAACTGCAAATGTAAGTTTGTCAACTTTATTTTTACAGCTTTTATAGGTATGTTTTTTGGGGATAGGTAGGTTTTTATCATCAACTATTTTTAACTAAATTCAAAAAAAGGAGGAGGTTCTAAATTCGTTGTAATCTTTTTTCTTATGTATTTTCCCCGATTTCTCAAAGACTCCTAGACCGATTTTGAAAATTCTTCTTTTTAAAATTAAATTCAGCGAATCAGTTTAGTTAGTTCGTAAGTATTTTGATGGGCAACTACGGAACCCTACACTGTGCGTGGCCCGACACGCACTTGGCCGGTTTTTTTTTTAAATGATTTAAAGAAGTTAATAAAAACTAGTGTTCAGGAATATGGTAATGTTGATTATTAGCCTGTACTGTAGACGATTTTACCACCATAAAAAAGGCTTATGAAAATAGAAAAAAGCTTCTAAAAAAAACCTTATAAGTAGCATATCATGTATTATTTAACGATTCAATTAGTACGTAAACTGCAGACGTGCGAAGTCGGAGCTGGCGACTACAGTCAGCCAAGATCGCACCTCGTTCGTGTGAAAATATTTGCACGCAATATTGCAACTACTTACTAATTTTGCCAGGTAAACTGATAATATTTTTCGAATCAAGTTAATACTTACAAAGCTTCAATTCTTTGTCAGTTTTTCTTCCAATTATGGGCACTACAGTGTACAGTCGCATCGTTTCTTTGATAACTCTTTCTAAATAGTCCATTTTTGAAAGATCTTCTTTGGTAGGTATTCTTTTAGAGTCTCCGAAAATTGTTTTTAATCTGAAAGGTATTAACACCGTAAATTACTAATTGCATCATTTGCGGTAGTCATTTTTTGTTGTAATTAGGCTGACAATCACTTTTTGAAAGTTTGTTTTTCGCTTATCGTCCGTCAGCTTAATTTTAATACTTAAATTAAGTTCCCTGCTTCCTTTTACTCCCTCTCCAGACCTATATCAATTTTAAGGCCATTTTCGGGACGTATCGGAGTGGGGCAAAAGGCTCCTACCAAACCTTGGTGGGCCAAACACTTCGTGCCGGTGGCTGTGGTGTGTGTGCCCGGTGCATGGGGAGGTATCCGGCAAAGCTGGCCGTGTGTCAGAGGGTCATGGCCATCCGGATGAGCCGGAGATACCGCACGATCTCCGGTGAAGCGGCAAACCTCCTTGCCGGATTAAAACCGTGGGATCCGGATACTTAAGCCCTCCAGCAAGTCAAGAAAGCAGAGGAGAACCGCCGCAAACGCCGAGGTGAGAGTGCTGGAAAGGCGCCAGGGCTTCCTCACCTTCAGCATGTCCTAGGTCCTCACCGGACACAGATGTTTCGGGAGGTTCATGTGTCGGATTGGGCAGGAAGAAACGCCTGGGTGTTACCACTATAATATGCGGTTCGCCTAGAGGACTCGGCGGTGGTGCCCAAGTGAGGTAGATCTTCAACGTATAAGATCTACGCCACTTGGGTTGAGCACCACCATGTCCTCTTACGGCAAACCTCGCAGGCCAGGCCGACTATATGACCAGTCCGACTATATGACCAGTCCATTGCTGTCGTGCCGTGCCGTCCCGTTGTCATGTTGTTATCGTCGTCGTTCTATTCTTGGCTAAGAAAGCAAACTTACTCTTTGTACACATTATCCTGCGCATCTTCATGGCATCCTAGTAGCAGTAACGTATAAGCTATCACAAGTGCTGTGGTATCATTTCCAGCGATGGTGATAGAATCTATGTGTTCACGCAACTCCACATTACTGAATGCTAACTTTCTTTCTAAAAGAAGGTGGAGTATGTCTTTTCGCCCTGAAACATGCGGGAAATTAAACCCATGAGGCATTAATAGATAAAAGCCAAGTATCATTTATAGATCTCGACCTCGGATATAACATTAATGATAATGTATTTGGCAGTAATCAACCTCATAATTACCATTGCTATCACTCGATTTATCAAAGTCAGCTATCTTCTTCTGTATAACCTGTAAAAAACAAATAAGATACAAATTAGTAGAAAATAAAAGCTATCGAAATATTTTGATGGCCGATCTAGTGAGATTTCGACAAAATGGTGACCATTAGGTTCTGGTAAAAAGAAATCATCAAAAAACGCATTGGTTTGACTACATCATCAGAATTGCAGGAAACAGATCGATGAGGATGCATAGAGCAGATAATGTGTTGTACTGTGAATGAGTGAACATATTTAAAGCTAGTAGAGTAGTTCCAAATTTTGTCTGTCCAAAGTCGCCAATGTACCCGGCCTATGTATTATCAACTCAGTCATCAAGGATCTTTTGGAACTTCTCTTATAAGTTCCATCGTTGACCTAAACCATCGTTTCCAAGAAATATCGCGTTTAGTATAAAAAGGTTAAGAGTGAGTCGGTAGGAATATGCACAAACAAGTACCTATTCATTTCATAAATCCTAAACAATTCGTAATAAAATACCTACGTACAATAGCCTATGTGAGTTCAAATAATCGTAAAAAGTTATAAAACATCAAATGTGGAAAAGTCTGCCTTTACAAAAATAATATTCATTATGTTGACATTATTTATTTTGTCAAAGTCGAATGTGCAATTTAATTTGCATTCTATATTCAAAATGCTAACTCGTTTTTTGGTATAAAAACTAATAGTCCAGCAACTCCACCACAACTTGTCAAAAACAAAAACCGAACCGGTTTTTTTTTTGTCGGTCATAGGAATCCCAGAACTCTGTCACATTCAGTTTTCAAAAATCGTAATGGCATGCAAATGATAATAATCATGCTCCATTCATGTTGCAGTTTTAATATATTTAGAAGGTGTTAATGAATCCTTCACGAAGTCGTCAAGTATTCAGTTCAACAAACTGATAAACCTTGCAAATAATGCTGATTTGCTGAGAAACGGATTGTTTTGTGGTTAACTATAGTTTTCATGTTCAGGGGTGAGTACTCAATAAGTACATACATATTTATGCATTCCACAAGAATGTACTTAGATGGTAGATTTTAGAAAGTTATTAGGGATCCTGTCGGGCAATGCAAAAGAGAGAGGAAGAGGAGTAGATGATCATGGAACATACCCGGGTCGACGGCGTATTGCGTTCCACGCTCGCCTCTAAGAGTGTCAGCACAATGACGGGGCCTTCCTTTAGAGGGCCAAAACCTGCCGGGGTCGCGGGACTTATGAATTACCGTGACCCCGGAACGTCAAGGACTATTGAAGGACACCGTGGATTTTGGTCAGTACGAGTCTGACAATCCCTCTCGCCCTGCTCTGGTTGAAAACTCGTTCGATAATTTTTCCACGCTAAAAAAAAAGGTTCAAGTTACTAATAATAATAATGAATTACCTCATCAGTGAACTTATGCGTGGCATCAATGCTCTCTTTCTGCACAGTGGCATGTGAGGTCAGATTGAAGAGAGCGTCTGGCTGCAGCCACGCCTTGAATAGCCGCATGTTGATGATCGACATGACGGTCTTGCGCGCGCGCAGGTACGGCGTGTCCGGGTTGTGCTGAACGTCCATCTTCTTGCCCATCGCTGTCTCTGTGGGGAAAATACCAATAAGTGTTGATTGGACTGATGTAGACCAATTGAGGAAGGAGTAAATATAGATCGAGAGCTGGTAGACTATTTTGGACTTTAGACTGTTTTTTTTTAACGTGGTAAAATCATCAAATGAGTCCTCCCACCCCGGGCAAGGCAGGGAAATCCACAGTGTCCTTCAATAGTCCTTTATGTTCCGGGGTCACGGTAATTCATAAGTCCCGCGACCCCGGCAGGCTTTGGCCCTCTAAAGGAAGGCCCCGTCATTGTGCTGACACTCTTAGAGGCGAGGGTGGAACACAATGCGGCGTCGACCCGGGCATGGTCCATGGTTATACAGCGAGTTGCCCTTTACTCGCCGCCCGCTTGCCCTCAGCATTTTTGGACTGTTTACAAACATTTTAATCTCACATTATTACTTAGGGATGTAAGTGAAGATATAACTTATTTAGTCCCTAAACCAATAGTTCGATAAACTGGGATAAAAAGTACCAAAAACAAAAGTTGTAAACTAAGAAAAAATAATATTAATTACTACTGTTTTAACTATTTTACTGTTTAAACATTAATCGTTATAAAACATTTAGTTCGATTTTTATGCTTCGATAAAAATGGACAAAACGTTTTTTCAATCACTAGAAATAAAAATTTTTGGTCACAACTAGCCGTCAAAATCGTGGTATTTATATTTTTGTTAGCATTTTAATGAGGTCCTAATTAAATCGTAATAATATGGTGTTAATTTTTATGTTTGCTTGTATTATTTGCGAAAGGTAGCAATGACTTTATCCTAACTTGAAAATTATAAATGTAAATAAATGCTAGAAGTAGATGTTTGTTTTTTTCGCTTTGACTCCTAACCTGCAAGACCAATTTTATTAATTTTAGTACAGAGATAGATGGGATCTTGGAGACGGTTATAGATCACAAAAATTAAAATCATCAAATAAGTCCTGCCACCAAGGTCGGGACGGGAGAGACTCTCTGACTTGTATAACTAAAATCTAAAATGAATAACGTGAGTGAATTGAAGAAGAAAACGTGTTGAGCCGAACTTAAGTAAAATGTTATACCAATGTATACCACGTTCAACCAAACAAACTTTTCAGCTTTATAATATAAGTACAAATAGAGTAGTGGCATTCGGTCATACAACATGTGGCATGTCCACTAGTCCCACCAATCCTTACTGGTCCCGCGTGGTGTATTATGGCCCACTCCCTCTAACAGAAAGGAGTTCTGTACCCCAACAATGGGTACATTAAGAGGATCGCCTACCGAGCGCTCGTCCATACAGAAAGAGAAAATATTTTTCTACCCTTTTAATGTTATCCTATCTCAATTATTTTTAGAATGCTTATCTGATATGACACAGTAAAAAAACTAGGTTTACAGGTTTTCTTTTTTTCAAAAGTAAGTCTTTGGCGCCTGAAACTTTCAAACTATTATAAATTTTGAAAAAAAGAAATCCTATTAACCTCGTTTTTTACTGTGTAGGAAGCATTCTAAAAATCATTGAGATAGGAAAACATTTACGGGTAGGAAAACGTTTTCTCTTTTAGTATGGACGAGCGCTCGGTAGATGATCCTCTTAAGAGGCTGATGATGATGATGCGGGTTAAAGCTAATAAATTACAATATTCTTACCAAAAACAATGTCCAGCATACAAGACGTTATGTATTCGTAAACGTCAAAGGGAGACTGTCCAACTTGCTCTTGAAGTCTCTCGACGAGCACGTTTCCTTGTTCGCCGAACACGTCTATGTAATCTTCTATAATACGGTTGTGGAATATCGGCAGTAGTAGCCTTCTGTGAGCCTTCCATAGGTCAACTGTAAAATATCAATCACGTTATAGAAATAAATCATAATACGTAAAGTAAACTTAAAAAAAAAAAAATGTCACTATCATTAATTTTATTTAAGGAAAAGTTTATGAAGTTCAAAGCAGTAATTCTGAAAAAAAACACCAAAAAAAAGAAAATTCTGAAAAATAGACTGTTTGATTTTGATTTTTTTTGTCAAAGATATTTATTGAAACAACCATATCGTGCGAAAAGTTGCAAGCTAGTTTGATATATTTAATGACTCGCTACATATAGTGAAGCAATAATTTTCCGAAACTCAGACCAAATGTGCACCTCAAGCGTTTGTAGCATGCTATAGAGGGCCTGTATGGACGCTGTGGAGAGCGCTACGTAGTTCCTGTCACGTATAATATCGTGTTATACTAATATTCCCCATTCAACTACGAGGCTATATTTGCCTTTAACTAACTCGGTACAAACTTCCACATAGACAAGCGTTACAACAAATTGTATTCCCAAAAATCGACGTACGAGTATTTTCAAATTTTTTCAAATTCAAATTCAAATATCTTTATTGCGAACTAAGTGTAGGTATACAATGTTTGAAGGTGTTAATCACATAAGTAGGTTCTTTGAACTTAGTTGCCCGTTAAGGCATTGCAATTTATAATTATATTATATTACAACTTATAATTATATTATATTACAATTTATAATTATATTATATCATAATTTATAATTAAACAATAGAATTTAAGCAATGTTATGTTAAAATTACATTTACTAAAGGTTTATTACATTTATTATATTAATTATTTAGGTATTAAGCATATTCTTGATACATTGTAAATGTCAAAAATCAAAATTAAATTATTTTTCTTCTAGGAATTTTGGCTATGGGATCAAAATAAATATTGGTAGGAATCGACTACGGGCTACGGGAAGCGCGTAGCGTTCGTAGCACACGAACGTAGACCCCGCTACGAGATTCCACGTTACCCAAACATTTCGCCCCTTATAATTCCAGAAATCGCTTACGTGTGCTACGGATTTTCGTAGCGTTTTCGTAGCAAGCTACGGGTTACGGGATTATTGCGGGCTTCGGTTTTGAAATATTCAAATAAAATAAAAAAAAACCGGCCAAGTGCGTGTCCGGCCACGCACAGTGTAGGGTTCCGTAGTCGCCCATCAAAATACTTATGCGAACTAACTAAACTAATTCGCTGAATTTAATTTTAAAAAGAAGAATTTTCAAAATTGGTCCAGGAGTCTTTGAGAAATCGGGGAAAATACATAAGAAAAAAGATTACAACGAATTTAGAACCTCCTCCTTTTTTTGAATTAAGTTAAAAATAGTTGACGATAAAAACCTACCTATCCCCAAAAAACATACCTATAAAAGCTGTAAAAATAAAGTTGACAAATTTACATTTGCAGTTGCCTCCGATACATTTTGTCTAAGAAAATATGATATGAAGTACATTTTATAAGTTGGTCGACTATTACTCGTAAAGTTGTAATGCCTACTTAGTCGTGATAATTTTCTTTTAAACTTCGTTATATATACTACTATTGTGAATTTTTTCACACCCCCAAACATAACCGTTTAGCTGGTAGAGGGGAGGGACACTCGAATCGAGCAAAATTTAGCACTTTAAAGCTTAATAGTTCACAAACGAATTTTTTTATCAAAAAATTGTTAATGAAAACTCACATTATTTTTTAAAGGCCTTTTTAATGATACCCCACACTAAGGGGTACGCGAGAAAAAAAAATCCTCACTTTACGTGTAAGTACTGGAGGTACCCTAAAAAAAAATATTTTTCGAGATTTTATTTTACCACTTTTTCGGCACAACAAAACCATATATTTACACCAAATTACAGCTCTCTAGTACTGTGCGTCTCTGAGCTAAACTGCGGACAGACGGACGGACGGACGGACGGACGGACGGACGGACGGACATGGCGAAACTATAAGGGTTCCTTGTTGACTACGGAACCCTAAAAAGGATTTCAAATGACTAGACCAATGGTCACATTGGTAGTCGGTATAGACATTAATGTGTAACTACAAAATATCATTAGGAAATGTCAACGTACATCAACACCTTTACGACTTGTTTGTCTTTTATTATGTTACTTTGTCAAGCTAAGAATTACAAGGAAATTGCATACTGTTGTGAGCATATAGACGGCTGCTGTTTATATTTGAACGTAGGAAGTTTTATCTCACAACAAAGAATATATATTCCGGGATTGGTTATTTCGTTTCCCATAAAAAAAATGTAGAATACCTGGAGCGACAAAAAGTCCATTTCCCAGCCAAGCCTGGAGAAACTTGTAACTGTAATCCTTTTGGAGGCAGTTTTCCAATATCTTCTGAATGTCATCCGGATCGAAGGACACTGAAAATAGCTTCACATCAGAATTGGATACTTTGTTTTGTGTGGATTATCTAAACACGATTAGATTTTAATAAAAACAGAATACTCGCGTTAATTACTTGTTCCGGGGTCAGAGAAAATTCCCGGGACCCCGGCAGGCTTTGGCATGCTAGAGAGGGGCCCCGTCACAATGCTGACACTCTTTGAGGCACGCGTGGAACATAACGCGCCGTCCCCGGGCATGGTACATGGTCGGACAGCGAGCCGCCTTTTACTCGCGCCTACGGTGGCATGAGATCGTCTGCCGATGTCCGTCGCCGTGGGCGTCTACCACTGCGGCTCGGGTGGAGGGAGGACGCTATCGTCTCCCTCACGTGGCCCGCCTCCTTCTTCGGGAGCATGACCGCTTCGCCGAAGAAGGCGACCGCTTCCCACTCCGTGTCGCCCAGCAGCACGGCCTCGACCAATGCCGGGCGCGAATCAGAGTAAGACTTAGAATAAGATTCAGAGTTAAAACTGATTTTTCATATGAGTGTGATAAAAAGATATCCATCTCAGGAGCAATACTATTTTATGCTTTGAATTCCCCGCTGCGCTCTGGATTCAAAAAACACTCTCGGCTTTAAAATTGTTGTTTGCACCGTTGGTGAACAATCTACTGTTGTTCTACACCTTTGCACCAAATGTTCAGACTGTTTATTGTTAATAAACAATGTTTATCACTACATAGTGTAAAACAAAGTCGCTTCCCGCTATCTGTCCCTATGTATGCTTAGATCTTGAAAACTACGCAACGGATTTTGATGCTGTTCTTTTTAATAGATAGTGTGATTCAAGAGTAAGGTTCAATGTATATAAAATGCATTATATAGTAGAGATCGTACCCATGCGAAGCCCGGTGAGTCGCTAGTATCTCAATAAATAAAGCTCTCAATTATTATTTAACTTTTCTAATTTAATATTTGTAAAATCATAATTACCCACGTAAAGCGATGGTCCAATCCAGATTGTACAAGCAGTTCCAACATTTTCTAACTTTTGAATCAAAGTTTGTATATTATTTAATATTCCTGAAATTAAAACACATATTTAAGAATTATACATCCGCTAGCAATGGTATATTATAATGTAGGTACACTGGTACTCACTTTCAGGCCCACCAATAAACCAATGGGTATGTCCTAAGATCGGGAGGTAACCAACAGTAGGTAGAGTATTAGAAAACTCGTACAGAACATTACGTGAATATCTAAACTTTATATAATACAGACTGGCTACCAAAAATAAAATTAATATGAGAAACATCCTGTACAACTATTAAAAAAAGTGAAGGCACAAACAAAAAAAAAACACTATTCTAATGAGGACGTGTCCAGATAATGCATAACATGAAACTGAAAGCCGTAAGCATGAAGCTATGGGTATAACGACAATGTCAATAGTACATACCACTTCAACTGCAAGACCACGTAAACAACATCTAGTCTGTGAATGATACAATAATGCACATAGACGTCATTCATCATAATAATTGTATACTAACATAATTAGCAGTAGTCACTGGACCTACTTACTACATTTTCGCATTGATTCGTGAAAAGATCGCAACAACAATCCAAATAAAAATTGGTTCATTAACAGGCTCTGTTGCCAAAAAGAGCAATGAACGTAACTTAATATCCAAGCAGTTAAAGTTGAAAACGCAAAGACGTACGTACGTACTACGCTTGGCGCAGTGGCTGAGCAATTGGACTACTGCGCTGTGTCGCGGGTTCGATCCCCGCACGGAACAAATATTTGTATGATCTGCAAGTAGTTGTTCCGGGTCTGGGTGTTTGTGTATTTGAGTTTCTATATTTGTAAACGCACCCACGACTCAGGAGAAACTCCTAGTGTGGAGCAAAGTTTATTTAGAAAATAAAAACTCATTATCATCCTCAGGGCGTTAATCCCGGTTGCTTCCTTGGCTTCCATCTCGGTGCCCGGGGTCCGCCTTCCTACCTAAACGCCTCCACTTCGCACGGTCTTGTGCATCTCCTGCCGTGAGCCCGTTAGCACGCATATCGTCCCTTACGACGTCAAGCCGACGTTTCTTCGGCCTTCCTCGTTTCCCTGGCCCCGGCGGAGGCGGCATGGCAAGGCATTTGTTTCCCACGTAATCTGGTAAAACGTGGCCATACCAGCGTAGGCGACTTTCTTGCGGTTTAGAAAATAAAAACTCTATTATCTTTAATAGATTTTCAAATGTATGCTCTAGAGTCCAGGGTTTTAAGTTGAAAATGTTTTTGAGATTGGAAGCGTTATGCGTTAACATTTATCGTTTGCCGTTTATCTAGGGGCTGGCACTCATTATTTGACTGATTCATTGTTTTTACCAATCCACCTAATCGAAATTGCTTTAACTTTTTAGGATTTGCATAATATTCTATAGAGGCATGAACTGCAATTGGTACGCACAGATAAAATGCCACAAAAATAGCTGTATCGACATTTTACCGCTAGCTTTTACCAGTGGCTTCGCTAATCCTCCCTTCTCTTACGCTATAAAGCCTGTGTTATAAAGGAAGAATAAAGCTGTCTACTGTTACTCTAGATTTTCGAGTATACAAAGTACCATTAAAGGGATTATAAATGACGGTTCTAGGGATATAAAACAAGTTTAAAAAAATTATTTATTTGTTATTTTTAACCGATTTCAAAAAAAGGATGAGGTTCTCAATATCGACTGTATAATATTACTTTGTTTCCTCATAATCTACGACATGGGCGAACCGGTTTTGATGCTTTTTGTTCGATACAGTTGGTGTCATCATCATCAGCTTTTACATTTTCCCACTACTGGGACACAGGCCTCCTCTCTGAGAGAGGGAGTAGGCCATAATCCACCACGCGGGCCCAGTGCGAGTTGGTGTATCTGTCATCAATTTGGTCCCATGAAAATATCTTTGAATTTATGTGTTTTTATTTTAGGAGCATTTTTGCTTTTAAGAACTAGGACTATACGTATTTGACAATAGTTTAGCTTGAATATTTGAACTAAAAAGGGTAAAATAACACTTTACGCAGTAAAGTGAAAAAATAACTTGGAAGTCTGTGGCTTTGTAAGTATTTGTTGCGACCGCCTTTTATTTACAATGTCTTATTTGCCACTAAAGGGACCTTTTTGTTATCGTGGTAAATCATCAAATGAGTCCTCTTTCACCCAGGGCAGGGCGGGAGGGACTGTACACTGTGTCCTTCAGGCGATCTTCGCAGTAGTGCTCTAAAGGGAGCTTAACTGTTCAAGTTTTACCCACAACGAGTTAAAATAATTCATTCGTTGCCTAATTTAGTCTTATTTACCTAAGTAAATATTAAAGTACCCGAAGTGGGTGTCTTACATACGAATAATTAAGTATAACATTAGGTGTCTAATAGTAAGAGACGATACTCGCCCGCGACAGAGCTTTGTTGCGCATCGAAACTATAGTGACCGCAGAAAAATATTGAATTTTAATTTTTGAAACGTGAGTACTTATTATTTTCATGCTTAAAATTTTAGATGGAAATCATTTAACTTTATAAACTATAATTATTTTATATTATATAATTATTTAATTATTATATAATTATGATATAATTATTATATAATTATTTTATATACCTTTTGTTTTCTTTTAACACTTTGAATGCTTGATAAATAATATTTATTTATTTATTCAATTGTTGTTAATTTTTTAAGGTATTTTTAAAATAGCTAGGTTTTGAGTTGAAATGTTATCGAAAATGATGAATTATGTGTTTTGTATTGACAAGTTTATGTTCGCAAATAGTTTAACAGTTCTCTTTTTTAAATAACATTGTAAAGCATGTAACTAAATTGTATTTGATGAGTTTGCAAGTTCTGAAATGGATAGTTTATTTAGAATCCAAAATTTTAGACAGTTTTTAAATTATGTTCGGATTTTTTAAATTAAATCAGTAATTTAAATGCGGAATATACCCAGTTTCAGGGTGGTAATTTTATATACTTACCTAAAGTTCTTAATACCATATCCTACGATGACACGTGTGCTAAATAATACGCAAATAAGTTGAATAATAATTATTACATTGTCACATTTATTAAAAATTTATTTCGGAATTACAATTTCATTTTCAAATTAAGTAAGAAGGTACATATTAAATACCAAAATTATATTTTCAAACTGTACTTAGACGTTTTAATTTTATAATTAGCTGACCTTAATTATTCACTGAAATAAATTAAAAATATTAGGTTACTTAATAAATTAGTATAGTGTATACCTTTGTCAAGATTGGCAATGCGTACTTTGGTAGACTATTTATTATTTTCTTTTGGATTCTCAGAAGACTCTCAAGACGTCCCGTAGCTCGACATTGCCGATATGTCAATGAAATGTAAACTCTGAAATGTTCAGTAGTTGTGTGAAATACGTCTGAATGTATTTCAGTCTTAATATTTAGGTTCAGTCTAGTTAAAAATAGATAAGGAAATTTAATTGCACCGTGTTTAAAAGAAAACAGTCATTTAATACTTAATGAGGTGTGAATTTTTAACTTTAGTAAATTTTAGTACCTAGGTAGTCTATTTAAGTAAATAAGACGTAGTTGTTTAAATATAAAATATCCGCGTAGTTCTAGTATGTTCGAATGGGTTCAAGAACTAACATAAGACCACTTGTTTGAACAGTTGTTAGGTAAACTATTATTTATAACATATTAAACAATTCTTTAAAAAATATACCTTTTAACATATACCTTTTAATGTTTCCTTTTGTCTTACAATAAACGATAGAACTATTAATATTGTATCCTGCGAGTCCTAGAGGTCTAAAAAGGCTACTTTAACAGAAACAAATTAAAAGCTATTAACACAACGGTCGCGGGACTAACAAATTACCGTGACCCCGGAACGTAAAGAGCTATTGAAGGACACCGTGGTGGACTTTAGTCAGTACCTGCAAGTCTGACAGTCCCTCCCGCCTTGCCTACCCTGGGTGGGGGCACTCGTTTGATGATTCAACAATGATAAAAAGTTATTAACATAACAAGAAATTTAAAATTGTCATAGATTACTAATTCATAATATGAACTGTATCTGCGACTCTTTACCCACAGAGAGTGATAAGTTTCAACGATCCAATCAGGCGATACAAATTTTATAAAGTCTGAACAGATGCGATCCGACGCCGGCAATGAGAAAACACGTTTATTAATTTGATCACAATTCATATAATTCGAAGACTTGGCTTCTTCGCTGCGAGTCGCGGGTTCGATTCCGATTTCCACAGTCGATTCATCCGCAATTATGAAACGTAGCGCACACAAAATAAGGTTTTCATTGTCCTATAAAAGGTATCATTAAAAACACGAAAACAAATCAATGGCACATCCTTATGATCTTGTCACAATATAATTATATGATGTATAAATTCCTTATTTATTCGAGGTTAAAGATCGTGAAAGAAGCTGTTCCGCAATTCGAAAAATTCAATTCGCCAAACTTGTAGAGAACGTTGCACTGCTGCACTGGACCAGTTTTATTAATTAATTGGCTTTACCATGATTTTGTCGGCTGGAAACGGGTTTGGAAACTTTTTGTTTACAATCTTTTCACAATTTTTAATCAGCGGCAGGGACGTCTTAGGCCTGGGACTTGGGCACATTAAAACAAGGAGCCTAGGCACCATTGAATTTGAGAGTAGTCGCAAATGGGAAAATTTTATCCTAACTCAACTTCTCTGACGGGGCCGCCCTCTCAGAGGGCCAAAGCCTGCCGGGGTCGCGGAATTATTCCCTTACCGTAACCCCGGAATATAACAGGCTATGAAGGACACCGTGGATTTTAGTCCGTAGAAGTCTGACAGTCCCTCCCGCCCTGCCCGGGGTTGGAGGACTCATTTGATGATTTTACCACGCAAAAAAAAAAAAAAACTCAACTTCTCCACTAATTATTTTTAGGACCCGCTTTCCCTTTACGTCAATAAACTCATCACTGATGCAACAGCAAAGGGTACACACACAGCAGTTATAATGTAAAGATGTACATTACAGCACGAAACATCTCATTACATCTTTCCATATTTCTATGTAAAAATATACATTATGGCTGTCACGTGTGGTCTCCTGACGATTTCTATGGAAAGATGTAATGAGATGTATCGTGCTATAATACATCTTTACATAATAGCTGCTGTGTGTGAAGCCCTTATGACCTCCGTTGTACCCATAGAATTAACAATATTGTTAAATAGCTGCGGATACATTTTGGTGCACAATAAAGTATTCGTTTCAATTCTAAACATAATGCAAATACAGGAAAACTTAATGTTTCTCATGCACCCAAACCTGCAATCGACACGTGTTTCTTCTCTCAGCTGGACACCCTCCCAAAGAGTGAGTAAGATGTTCTTGGTAATGTGCAGCTCGAGCGGTTTGGGTGCATGATATACTTAAGCTTTTCCTGTATGTGGATTCGTGGGAGAGTTGGCCTGCTTCCTGCATCTAAATTAGAACTTTTAAACATAATAAATACAAAATTATAATTATTCCATGACGAATTTCGATATATCAAATATCAAAATTCGTCACATGAAACGTTATGGTATAATTTAAATGCAAAGTAATGAGAGCAGTGGTGGCCCAGTGGTATCGGCCCCGACTTACGAGTTGTAGGTCGTGGGTACGAATCTCGGCAGGCGCATTACTTTGTGTAATTTATTTCATCACCACTGCTCTCAAAACGGTGAAGGAAAACATCGTGAGATCCACCAATCCGCACTGGGCCCGCGTGGTGGACTATGGCCCACCCCCTCTCACAGAGAGGAGGCCTGTGATCCAGCAGTGGGAACATTAATAGGCTGATAATGAATGAATGAATGAAAGTAACGACTGGTTCTAATAACATATCTTAATAGAATGCGTTTAGTTCCAGGTCTTCGCCATGATTATCCTGGCGCTCGTATTCCTAGTTTTATTCATCTCCTGGATATATTGGATCACCAATGCGCATCGTATGGACCGCATGACCAAGTCTCTGCCTATGTTACCCACTTTACCACTTGTTGGAAATGGCTCACTTTTCTTGGGGAACACTGAACGTGAGTATTTTTTTATTTTTATTTCATTGCAATCTAGATTTCCCTATTTGGGTGTCAATAATAAAGACTAATTAGCAAAAAAAGAGGACATGGAGATATTTGCCTTGCAGTGAGACAAATTAGGCTGAAATTAATGAAACTGGTACAAAATGGGCCCGGGCTATTAGTAGATGGCAACGAAACAGGGTAGACACCTTGTGCCTTGTTTCGTTGCCATGTTTTACAATGCCATTTTAAAAAAACAAGAGGCATGTAATATAAGGCCTTTGGCTAGGGAGTGGTTACATCATACAACACAGTACTGTTTACTATACACCAATAAACTGTCCTCGACATTACGCGACGACTGTGAATGAAAAAGAATAATGGTCACGGTCCATCATATTGTTGGACATTATGTCAGCATCCTTGAAGTTCCACTTAAAAGGTATGTCGTCTGTACAAATTGTTCACTGTGACACTTGAACTATTTGCAATGCCACTGCATTTATTGACAAAGGTGAGTGGGTACTTACTTACCAGGGCAAGTACATAATACCATCATAGTGCCTTCAACAAGTTGACGCAGCGGTTGAGAAACATGACCGAGCAAACAGATCAGTTCAAATAACCCTTTTGTTACAGAGATACTTAAAAACCTTTGGACTTTAGCAGACTTAGCGTTTAAACATAAACAGTCAGCGAAAGTTTGGCTCGGACCGAAATTATACGTGGGTAAGTTATCACATCTCACGTGTGTTTACTAAGTAAGAAGAATGTACAGCCTTAATTCAAACACAGTTCTCACTCAAGCGTCGCGCTTTTGCGTCACCAACAAACACGCAGGCTTTGCACAGCAAATATTATAGGATTGGGATAAAATAAACAAGGCCTAAAATTAAATGTGTTCGTTATGTTTATAAATAACCTTCCACGTATATTAGAATATTGTGTTTCTTTCTTGATTAAATAAAAGGCGTTAATTTAAGGTGACTGTACTAAGAAGTACAGTACGTGATTGAAAGGATGGTCGTCATTTTATATTTTTCCAGCAAAATACCAAATAAAGTGGCCAATGCTCTTTATTTACCTTAAGTAGTTAAGTAGGTAGGTACATACTTATATTTGTAAATTTAATAAACACTTTTAAATGTTTTCAGCAATTGGTGATCCAGAAGACGCCCAAATAGTATTGGAGAACTGTCTAGACAAGGATGTAGTATATCGATTCCTTCGGCCTTGGTTGGGTCACGGGCTGTTTGTGGCTCCAGGTAAATACACCGTGTTGTTTCATTCTAAATTCCAAATGTGAAGTAAGCGCGAACTCACGTACGAAGTTTGAATTTTTAATCTGTCTCTTTGCAAATATTGTCTCTGATACAACATTGCTTATAACGTTGCGTCTCTAATTCGTTTGTAGATACAACTATAAATATTTTTTTGAGTTATTCTAGAAGCTTCGAGTTGAACGTGCGTGAAAACACTTTTGTACGTTGGGTACTAGTTAACAAAAACATAAAATTATTATTTGTACATATTTCAGTACATACACGAACACGAAAAATAGATAATTATAGATATGTAGGGTACACTTAGCCTTAAGCCTTTAAGCCTTTAGCCCCTAATTACGACTTTGGTATCCAATAAGCGACTATTGAAATATAAATCCATAGACGTTTCGTTCACAGGCACACGTCCAAATACCAAAGTGGTAAGTTATCTAAGACTTTCGTCGTGAGAAATACTGATAGTATTAATGTTGTTAAATTAAATTAAAAATGGAAGGAGTAACTTCCAAAAGTTGCTAAGTAAAGTCCGGTCACAAACCCATTATTATTACCAGTCTCTGTCAATCCCGCGTAAAAATAATGAGTATCGCTTGCAGATGGCGGCCATTGCATCTGTGCAAGCGACGGCGACTTGTTATGTACCTAATAATAATAGGTCAATGTACGAAACTCCTCCTATTTTGTCCGGATCGAACTTTATTTACACATAAGGTAGTACACGAGACTTTACACGTGTTAAGTATTTAAGGAAAAATAGAAAACAAAGAGCACTTCATGAATCACTTTGTTTCTCGACTAAGTATACTTACGAGTTTAACACATACTTAATATATCAAACATTGTCTACTATTTATGACAATAATAGTACGTCACCCGTTCTAACTGAAATACCTAAATAAGTACCATACCACCCACACATCATAATGAAGGTCATACGAAAATAAATAACCCGTGCGAGAATAGAACCCGCGATACATGGTGCACTGCGCAGTAGGTAATTGCTCAGCAATTGCGCTCATTTCTTTTTTTGGGTGTCTTTATTTATTAGGTACACCGACAATATTGTACACATACAAAACAACAAATCCAAAAAAAAACTAAAATGCTTCTGTATGAGCCTGTAACAGAATTACACGCTGCATTTACCAAAATGGGGTGTAAAAATCATCAAATAAGCCTTGCCGAATGTAAAATCATCAAACGAGTCCTCCGGATAGAGGGAAAGAGACTGTTTAGACCAACGTTTAGACTGTATATAAACTTTCTTAGGAAATGAAAAATTCGATCCGCGGGCAGGATTCGAACCTACGGCCTTCGGATTCAGTACATCCGACGCGGATCGAATTTTTCCTTTCCTAAAAAAATCTTTGAAATTCGCTACGCATGCGTTAATGCGTTTAATATTTAAAAATATTGTATATAAACTGATTAAAAACCAGTCAGTTCCTACATATACAGCTCCAAGTCCCTGCCCCTATATACATCTCAATTTACTTTTATATTGCAGTAACTCTATGGAAAGCGCATAGAAAAGTCTTACTACCAGTTTTTCACAACAAGATTGTGGAGGAATACTTGGGCGTCATTGCTGAACAAGCTGATGTACTCATCGAGAGGTTAGACGAACAATCCGCTGGGAAGAAGTTCGATGTTCTCAAATATATCACTGCCTGCACCTTGGACATTGTTTTTGGTAAGTCGCGTACAAAACTTCCATCGTTTTTTGGTCAATGTAAAACGAATTTTTGCAGTGAACTACTAAAAGATACTTGGGATCTGGAAATACCGGCTAAGTCTCACTTAAAGGTATTTAACTTACCCAGGGTCTCAGATATATATCCAGCTTTCAATAAATAATCATCTCCTTTACAGAGGATTCGAGTATATTTTCAAAGGTAGTCTCAGTAAAAGAGGTAAAATACTCAGTCTCAATTAGTACATAAAGGTAATTATGATGTTAGAACCGAAAGAGTCATCTTAGGTATAATATAAATTGTCCCACTAACAGAGATAATTCAGGGTTAAAGTTTCTGGACCTCAGAATGAGTTCCAACTATGGAGGTTTCTCACTTATTCCTGTTCCACTTAGTCAGGATTCATGGCACATCTATTCCGAAACTGAATTTTATAAACGCTGTAATAGCCTTACACTCCATCTCACTCCCACAGAAACAGCGATGGGCGAACGCATGGACGTGCAACACTCCCCCGACACGCCGTATCTGCGCGCGCGCCACACCGTCATGGAGATCCTCAACAAGCGGATGTTCAAGGTGTGGCTGCAGCCCGACTGCCTCTTCAACCTCACCCGCTATGCCAAGCAGCAGAAGGATAATATTGATCTCACCCATAAATTCACCGATGAGGTAGGTTGAAGATTCGATATTAAAATCCCGTTTCATCAGTTTCCCAATTCGACAACTAAACAAACGACTTACAAAAGCAAGTTAAGAAGATAACTGCTGTGCTGCTAACTAATGTAAATAAATCAGGAACCTCACTCAGGGTAGATTCATAAAATATTTCGTATATTAGAAATACATTAGTGCCAGGAACCCAGCGCACGTACTCCCATTCCTGGGCAGTAATTGGACCGCAGTTGAGCAATCTACTTTGGTTAAGTTTCGACACCGATTCATTTCAATTTTTACCAGCCCTTTTCTCGTCTTTTCTTGCCCCTATAGCCATAATCGTTTCCAGGGTCCCATCTCTACACCATTTATCAAAATCGGTTCAGCACTTTAGGTGTGAAAGCTTAACTATCCAGCAATCTCACTTTCGGATTTAGTTAGGATAAGGATAGCTTTTAAATCTACGAGTATATTAGGACTTTAGTTGTATGTTTTGGGGCTTAATAGGCGGGATTCGAGTCGGAGCATTAGCCTACGACAAAGAATGCAAGCATCTCTACCTTGGTTTACCCAGGTTAACTGAAAATTATTTTTCATTCCATTAGTATTATAAATATTGAATAGACAAGGTTGGTAATTGGTATTATAAATACAGTAGAGTGTCGATTATCCGAACTAATTGGGGGACATGGGTGTTCATAAAACCGGTTTTTTCGGATAATCGAACTACCATATGTTTTTTGTTTGAGATGCGTTTGCTCTGGACTCTAGTCCAGGGTAAAGGGGACAGAAAAAGCCTACAATGAACCGAGCTTACCCAGAAGAAGCCTGTTCACTATTACGTTTTTTACGACCCAAGAAGTGAGTTTAGGTTTTTAAACTGACATGGTCACTATTATAAATATTAGGGTTTAAAACGGGACATTTACCATGTTTATTATTTGTTTTGAGTTTCCGATATTTCGGCACTGTTGCAAGCACCATGATCACTACGCTATTGCTGATTTTTGGATATCGTTGTTTTTCACTGCCCTAATGTGTTCCGAAATTCTGCAAGCTATAGTTCGAACTGTAGGTTCAAAAATTTCAATCGTGAGGATGGGTTTCAACTGTCGAGGGCCTGGAACCCAGTGGTCCAATTGTGTAAAAACCCAAAAAACACGGTAACTACTTCGCGAGCAGATACAGTGAGTTTTGTGTGTCGGGAACAATATCGTGTTGTGAGTGAGACTAGTGACAATGGTAGTGGAGTCGAACGCAAAAAACGAACGAGACGGAGGGTAGACCGATTTGTCTGCTCATAACATCCACCCGCAATAACTTCAGTTCATCCGTGATCATGGTGCTTGCAACAGTGCCGAAATATCGGAAACTCAAAACAAATAATAAACATGGTAAATATCCCGTTTTAAACCCTAATATTTATCCAAGAAGTGAGTTCCACCACTTTGCTGTGCACAGTATGAAGAAAGATTGTAAGCGCATAGTGAGACCTAGCAGTTCGGATAAGCGGTCGTTCGGTTAACCGACGTTCGGATAATCGACGCTCTACTGTATTGAGTTTTCAATTTTGTCGACTAGGTGCTATTGCACGAGAAACGACGAAAACATAACGTTATAACTTGCTTCGCACTTAATATTTACTAAGTTTTATCACTTTATTCACATAAATTGCTGTTTGAAGTATTACGCACCTATTAATAAAACATTGTCGTAAAAAAAACAAAATGCAAATGGACAAGTTTGTTGCAAATAATTTGTAGTGTTTGCGAATTTACGTTAATTGCTTGCGTCACAGTCATGTTCATGCTAACCCATGTAAATGAAACTTACGATAAATACAGAATGCTTGTTTTTGAAAAACGATGAAGTGTCGGTCGTATCGGTTTCAATAAACTTTTATTAGCAACCAAAGAAGACTGATTTTTACATTTTATTTATCCAGTAATTGGGTTCTATATGGCACTGGATTACAGCGCTGGATTGGCAATTCAGCACAGCGCTGGAACGGATGCCTTAACACAAGATTTCCGTATTTTACTCACAGCGTACTTGAAGTTTAAGTTTACGGCGTTTTTTGTATGAAAAATGGAAAAGCGCTTTTAGTGTACGACCCGGGAACTACTTTTTCATTAAATTAACGTCGAAGTTCCTGCTTGCTTTACGTCGCAAAATGTACGGAAAGTCATGCTAAGATTTCTCAATTCAGTGACGCTGGATACAGCATTTTCTTTTTTTCAGGTAGTCCAAAAAAGACGTATAGAATATGAAAAGAAGAAAATTAAGAAAGACAGCAAAGAACAATCCGGTAAGATTACCAAAAGTTCCATAAAATGTTCACCACTCATCATAAAAATATTTTGACTGCAACATTTCTGTTTTTTTTTCTCGGGTTCTACTTACTGTTATTTAGTATCTATTTTACATCATTATAATCTAAACTATTATAAATAAAAACTAACTAGTAATATGTACGAAAAAGAAAAGAAAAGAAAATTAAACATTCAAAGGGCGTCAAAGAATTCGTCTACATCGCTGTCAACGGGAACGGGGTGCCCAGAACGTAGCAGCAATAGCAGCATCAATGCCACGTTGTATGCTGATGCCTTATTCGTTGGCCTAGAAATAGGCCAGCCCTCTGGTCACCTGAACAGTCGACTAATCGCCTGGCGATATTTTTAAAAACATAATGTTCATGGAATATCTGGCCCGTTCTTCTCCATAAATACATATTTACGGGTAGGAATGCACAATTGAAATACTTTTACAGTTATTATTGATGTGACTGAGACTTTAGCTTCATTAATTTTGTCAATTCAAAAGTGCGTGTTACTGGCCCACTTGAATAAACAATTAAGTCACCCAGCCTTTCATTTTCTTCCTTGGGTGCAAGCGGGAGAGACTGTCGACTTATATTGTAAAAGCTTTGTATTCTGATAATAAAGAATTTTCTGTTCTATTCTACTACCTCTGTCTTCCCTATCTTCTATCTATAGAATATAATAAATCTGTAGAGAGGTAAATTCTGTACATGAAATATATTTCCCAAAATAATAACTATCAGGGGGTGATTAGGGATCGATACTGATGCAATCATGCAATTAATTAAATTTTGGTCTGTCTGCCTGTCTGACTGTATAGAAAAAAACCGGCCAAGTGCGTGTCGGGCCACACACAGTGTAGGGTTCCGTAGTTGCCCATCAAAATATTTATGCGAACTAACTAAACTGATTCGCTGAATTTAATTTTAAAAAGAAGAGTTTTCAAAATCGGTCCAGGAGTCTTTGAGAAATCGGGGAAAATGCATAAGAAAAAGATTACAACGAATTTAGAACCTCCTCCTTTTTTTAAATTTACTTAAAAATAGTTGACGGTAAAAACCTACCTATCCCCAAAAAACATACCTAAAAAAGCTGTAAAAATAAAGTTGACAAACTTACATTTGCAGTTGTCTCCGATACATTTTGTTTAAGAAAATAATGATCCAAGTACATTTTATAAGTTGGTCGACTATTACTCGTAAAGTTGTAAAGCCTACTTAGTCATGATAATTTTCTTTTAAACTTCGTTATATATACTACTATTGTGATTTTTTTCACACCCCCAAACATGATAGTGTGTATTCAATGTATGAGTCAATGATACTTGAAATAAAAATTATTATTATTATTATAAACATAACCGTTTAGCTGGTAGAGGGGGGGGACACTCGAATCGAGCAAAATTTATCACTTTAAAGCTTAATATTTCTCAAACGAATTTTTTTATCAAAAAATTGTTAATGGAAACTATCATTATTTTTTAAAGGCCTATTTAATGATACCCCACACTAAGGGGTACGCGAGAAAAAAAAAATCCTCACTTTACGTGTTAGTACTGGAGGTACCCTAAAAAAAAATATTTTACGATATTTTATTTTACCACTTTTTCGGCACAACAAATCCGTATATTTACACCAAATTACAGCTCTCTAGTACTGTGCGTCTCTGAGCTAAACTGCGGACAGACGGACGGACGGACGGACATGGCGAAACTATAAGGGTTCCTTGTTGACTACGGAACCCTAAAAAACTACTAGACGGATTTTGACGAAACTTGGTACAATTATTTATCATACTTCTAGGCTCGTTATAGTATACTTTTCATCACGTTACAATCATATAAATTGGAAAACGGGAGAAATTACTCCATGCACGCTAATCTTCGGAACTACTGGACAGATTTTTTTTGTATTGCTTTTAGGTCTGATGCAGAACTGCAATAGATCAGCTAAACTATAAGTGATACAAAAATAGTGCCATAGCAAAAATTGTTCCACGTGATGAGCATTTTCTGCTGAGAAAATAAATTTGAAGATCAGGAACACCTGATGTGGAACTCCAAGAGCTTAGCCACACTATTACATTTATAAGTACAGTAATGACGTCATCTTAGCAAGAGTTGTTCAGCCTGATGAGCACTCTCTGTTGTTGTATAAAAATTGAAGATCTGGAACACCTGATGTAGAACTCCAAGAGCCCAGCTACACTATAATATATGTAGGGTAAAACACCCAACTATTGACCCCTTAAGCGGTTTTCCTTGCTTCTTTGGCAAAATAAACTAATGTACGAGTTGCAAGTGGAAATTAATGTTTTTGGAAGATAAAATAAACATTGGAGAATGTAACTAAAACATTATTTCCAGTCATACAAAGGTAAAAAGTGTTATTTTTCTCGAGTTTAGCAAGAACAGGCCATTTGACCAGTTATTAACATGCTTGTACCAAATTTTCATCATGCAAATGACCATTTTTTGACCTCCTGTAGTATAAGAATAAACTCAAATAATTTTTATTATGAATGTGATACGAGGTTTTATTTGACAAAAAAACAAACAAAGCTAGTCATAGAGCCCTTCTCATTTTCTTTTTTCACACTATTTAGGTCTTCAGTCTTCAAATGCCGTCAATAATATTCTTGCACTTAATTTTGAAATTTTGTAGTTTTTATCACTTTTTGTTGTAGTTTTTATCACTTTTTGTCCAATTTTTCTTCTTTATTAGTAGTTATTAATTTCACTGTTCTGTATTATGCAGCAGATATAAAAATACTCGCCGGCAAAATATAAATTGAAAGAACACGGCTTTAGTTCCACAAAGTGAGTTTCAAAACCTTTGAATTAATATTTTCCTAATTACATAAGACGGTTTTAACTTTTTAAACTTATGTAAAAGACCTCACAAATGAGGAGAACATAGATACAAATAAAAAAACTAGCTCACACTTTGCCTAAACATGCAGGTTAGGGTATATTTTGTCATTTTATGCATTAAACCAACCTGTGGCTGAAGCATTGCTCGTGTTATATTCTGCAATTGTCCCACGGGACCATATACCGACATAAAAAGTATCCTGCGTCCTGGTACACCCACTTAACCAGGTTTTAAAATAATCTGCTTGCCAAATTGTGTCAAAATCCATTCAGCCGTTCACTTTTCCTATAATATTAGTAAGTCTAAAAGTCTAAAATATTCAGGAGGATCCAGAATGTGACAGTAGACCGAAATTTTAAGTACCTACCTCACTCAAATTATGCTAAGGTATTTTTTTATGTTTGTGATTATGCAGATACACACCTTTAGGGGTGCCAACGCCCATGGGCTTAATACAGATGCATTAAAGTTAAGCTACCTCACCATTAAAAATGAACTATACGTACACACCGTGGTGTCAGTAACTGGTATTCTCGTACATTTGGTAAATTACCAGCTATTGACATGCCATGTTAAAAAAATGGTTATTCATACATTTGAGTGTACCAGATATTGACCTCATCATTTTAACAAGTTAACGCTCATTAAAACTTGAAAATCATGTGGAAAAGCATTGTGTCTGTCTTAAATAACCAAAAAATACCAAACTCAAAGGAATGTATCGTGTAAAACTGAAATAAAATGACATTGAAAACAACCGTCAGCTTAGCAAATTGTTAAATTTCTTGATGATTTTAGGAGTGTATTTTGTTATCATAGGTTTACGGACGCATTATTGCTTTATTTAAATTTTCTGTGACGCCAATATATTACAAGATAAATTATATTTCATTTTCTGTATTCTTTATGCAGCACTGCAAGAAGATTTATTATTATTTTTGATAAAAACTGTTATGCGGTCAATAGTTAGTGGGAGGTCAGCAGTTGGGTACTTTACCCTATATAGAAATGACGTTGTTTAGTCTGATGGGCATTTCCTGTTGACTTACATTTGTAAGAAAACTGGAACGTCTGGAATCGTCATGGGCGTCCCGTTGTTTTCCCGTCCCCAGGCTCTAAGAATTCGACATCAGACGTTTCAGATCTTCGATTTTGACGACCCGTGCCGCTGGCATACGCAACAGGATCGGCGTACGAAGTCGCGGGCAGAAGCTAGTTACTGATACTGATACTGCTAGCCTACATCATCCCACTGCTGGGCAAAGGCCTCTCCCCATGACTTAATAATTATATTTGACGAGCCCATTGCCGCTGGCATAAGCAACAGGATCCGAGTACTAAGTCGCGGGCAGAAGCTAGTCGGGGAATAAAACGTGATGATTGTAATGTTATGGAAACAGTTCTAAAAACCCACATACCTACCTATTTTCGATTTACCCACTAATAGTTACCTACTCAAATATTTGGACCTGACTTTTTAATTAAACTGGTGCCTGATCGTTATATACATAAATTGTAAAAATCGTTAATTAAATTATATATTTTACATAATGTATTTGCATATTTGACACGAGAGTGGGTATAAGGAATGTTGGATTTTTGAAAGAAAAAATATTTGTTATAATTCAGATGCCTATGACATCATCTAAATTCACGTAGTTAATCATAATCTGTATTGTTTTATGTTAATTTTTATTGTGTCACTAAAATATTATTTAATTAACGTTTGCATATTTTAATCATTTATGTGTTGTTTACCTAATGTGGATTTTTGGACAAGCTTTATTTACTTTTATTTGTTTGATTAATTTATTTAGAAGATAAACAAACTCAAATCCGTTTGATATATTATCTCTAAGAGCATATTTTTATTAGTTGGTATGGTCCAGAAATTAAATATATCACAAAAATATATCTGATTAAAACAAGCAATACAATAGAATAATATGGACCATTTACTTTTATCGTTATTAATTCATACCTATTTGTTACCGATTATAACAAAATACTTTGGCACCCTATAATACTGTTACGAGCTGGGTATTGGGATAAATTAATTAACACCAATTAAAACCAAATACAACTTTATTCACAGACAAATCACAAATTAAAACAATCACAAAACACTACTCAACACTTTAACACTTATACGCACTCTTAATCACACGTAGAACTCACTTAGATATCGCTTGTATTTCACTTCGAGTCGCCTCGATCGTAGTCAAAACTAGACTGACTCGGTCGCCGATCGGCGCCCCTTTTTATACCTCGGCCGGACCCACTAGATGTTTCTAGAAGGTGGTCGAATGTTCTGGAAACATCCTTTGACTTCGATGTAAACCCATACCTTCTGGAACATTCTAGAACCATCTCGAAACATCTAGAACAGGGTAGAACTTTCTAGAAATTTCCTGACCGAACTTGAGTAGAATTGTCGAGAACCTTGTGGAACTTTCGAGAACCTCATAGATAGGTCTCGCAATTCGATCGACGTAACACTGCCCCCTCCTTAGACATGCTCGTCCCGAGCATCGTTAGTCCCGTTGTATCGCGCCAAACGGTCAACATGGACAATCTTGGGCGCGCCACGTAGACCCTTTTGTATCCGGTAGGTGACGTCGTTAATCCTGGTCACGACTCGGTATGGCCCATCCCATTTTGCTTGTAATTTAGGAGACTTCCCTTTGCTACGCACTGGGTTATGCAACCACACAAGTGACCCCTCGTCGAAACCTCTATTGTTTGTCTTCCGGTCGTATCGGGTCTTCATCTTTTCAGACATTTGTTGGCCGGATTGTCTGATATGCTCATATACATCGTTCAACTTGTTACGCAAGTCATTTGCATAATCGGTTACACTGCATGGAGTATCAGGAGGGGTTCCGGTGATGAGATCAGCAGGCAACCGTAATTCCCTTCCAAAGTTCGCGAAGGCTGGTGTCACAGCTGTACTTTCGTGAACTGCACTACGGTATGACAGAAGAAATGGCTGTATGTGCTTATCCCAATCTCTTTGCCTGCTTTCCACAACCTTGGCCAGGTATCTCTCCAACGTTTGATTGAACCGCTCCACCATTCCATCAGATTGTGGATGGTAGGAAGTCGTTCTAGTCTTGTGAGTACCCATCAGCCGACAAGTCTCCTGGAATACTTGTGATTCAAAATTCCTTCCTTGGTCGCTATGTATTTCCAAGGGTACTCCAAAACGACAGAAGACCTCCTGAACCAATTTATCTGCGACTGTTGTAGCTTCCTGGTTAGGAATGGCGAAGACTTCTGGCCACTTTGTGAAGTAATCCATGACAACCATGAAGTACTTGTTCCCGTTTTCACTTTCTGGAAATGGTCCTGCCACGTCTAGTGCTATCCGTTCCCACGGGGCTCCAACGTTGTATATCTGCAAAGCACCTCTGCTGCGTGTCTGGGGTCCCTTAACAGCCGCACAACTGGTACATTTCCGACACCAGTCCTCCACATCTTCACGACAATGGATCCAGTAAAATCGCTCACGTATTTTCAGTAGGGTCCTTTTTACACCCATATGTCCACCTGAACATCCGTCGTGGTAGAGCCGCAACACATCCGGTACTTTGGCTCTGGGGACAACCATTTGTAAGTGACAGTTGTCTCCTCGAGCGTTTTCCCATTTACGGCACAAGACTCCTTCCTGGATAACCAAGCTGTTCCATTGCGCCCAATAACTCTTAGTGATGGAACTCATCGCAGCTACATCACTCCACTTGGGTTTAGGATCACCAGCTTTAATCCAGTCGAAAATTGGTTTAATGTCTGCGTCATTTTGCTGAGCATCCTGTAAGGTTTCCTTCCATTCGTTACTGAGATCCGTTATTAGCATTCTAACAGGCACTACCTCCTTGGCCTCTTGCCTGTTGCAGTGCTTACAGTCTTCATGGCAAGGTCTTCTAGACAGTGCATCTGCGTTACCATGTGCCCTCCCACTGCGATGTTCAGTTACGAAGTCAAACTCTTGTAGTAGCTCAATCCACCTCGCCACCTGTCCCTCTGGATTCTTGAATTGCAATAGCCACTTTAATGCGGCATGGTCCGTTCGCAATAAGAATTTTCGTCCCAGCAGATACTTACTGAAGTGCTGCAAAGTCTTTACTACGGCAAGTAATTCCCTTCTCGTAACGCAGTAATTTCTTTCTGGTTTCGATAGAGATTTGCTGTAGTAAGCTATAACAACTTCCTGATTTCCTTTCCGTTGAGACAACACCCCACCAATTCCAGTATTACTTGCGTCTGTGTCAACTATGAAGTCATTTTCAGTGTCAGGATAGTCAAGAATAGGTGAATTGCACAGACGTTTCTTTAATTCCTGGAATGCGATGTCACAATTCTCGTCCCAACAGAATTGTTGCTTCTCTTCAGTAAGTTTGTGTAGGGGTTTTGCAATGTCAGCAAAATTCTTGACAAACCGTCGATAGTAGGAGCATAAACCTAAAAATGCTCTGACCTCCGTCTTGTCTTTCGGAACTGGCCATTCCTTGACGGCGACGATTTTCTCCGGGTCTGTCTGAACACCTTCCTCCGAAACTATGTGTCCTAAAAAGTTCACTTGTCTCCTGAAGAATGAACACTTTTCCGGACTTAACTTAAGATTTGCCCTTCGGATTTTCGACAGCACTTTAGTTAGGTTTTGAAGGTGGTCTTCAAATGTTCGGCCCACGATGATGATGTCATCCAAATAGACAAGACATGCGTCTCCGACCAGTCCAGCAAGTACTTGCTCCATCAACCTTTCAAATGTCGCAGGAGCATTGCACAATCCGAATGGCATGACTTTAAACTGCCATAAGCCCTTTCCTGTGGAAAATGCAGTTTTCTCCTTGTCTTTAGGGTCTATTTCCACTTGCCAGTAGCCGCTTTTCAGGTCTAACGTTGTGAACCACCTCATTCCTGTCAGCGTATCCAATGTGTCATCGATCCTAGGTAGTGGGTAACTGTCTTTTTTCGTGACGTCGTTTAACCGTCGATAGTCCACACAAAACCGCGTGTTGCCGTCCTTTTTCTTCACTAGGACCACAGGGGAACACCACGGACTAGATGAAGGCTCTATAAAACTGTTCTTCACCATGCGCTCAATCATCTCCTTCACTTCCTTTTCGCGAGCAACCGGCACCCTTCTTGGTCGTTGTCGGATTGGTAACTCATTGCCAGTGTTAATTTTGTGCTGAACCAGCCCTGTTCTCCCTATGTCAGCATCATCTGTAGAGAACATGTCGGCATACTGGAGTAACGTTTTCTTAGCCTTATCCATTTCTACTCCAGTTAGATCGCAGTTTTCCAGAAGTGTTGACACGTCAAATTTCAAGCGAAGCACTTTTCCTGACGGTGTACTTTCCATAAAGATCTCTTCTTTACCACATTTCAACACTCCTCGATCAACATCGATCTCACAACGATATTTCCGCATAAAGTCCAAGCCCAAGATGCAATCGTCTACTATGTCAGCCACGATGACATTATGCCAATATGCTTTATGACCTAGTTTTAACTTCACCTCCTTCTTGCCTCGGACGGTTATGTGCTGACCGGTAGCTGTCAGTAATTGTATGCGGTCGTGGTTGTTGAAGAAGTCCCCAAGGAACCGACTTGCTAGATTTGAATTGACGACCGTGTGAGAAGCTCCTGTATCGAGTGTCAATTTGCATGGTTTTCCGTTGACTTCGCCTTTGATGATCAGGCTGTTTCCGTCATGGGCCTGTGAGATCGAGATCCTCGGGGCTCTTTCCATACCAGCCAGCACCCGCCCCTCAGTCCTGGCGTTTACTCGTTTCCCTGCTGTAGCTGGGCAGTCTTATCGGCCCCTCTTCCCTGCTGGGATTGATCTTCTCTTGCTGTATTTCGCTTGGGGCAGCTGGACCGAAGATGACCTTTTTCCCCACAAGTATAGCACCTGGGACTGTACCCTTGTGGTCGGTCGCGTACAGGTGATTCCACTACTTCTCTGACGCGATGCGTGCGATGATCTTGCCTCACTGCTTCTACTTCCAACGCATGAGCCAAGGCATCCTTTAATGTTTCGTGATGCCCAAGTCTTACGGCGGCTCTGACTTCCAAGTCACGTATTCCGTCGACGAATGCCTGTACGAGATTACCATTGATCAGGGCAGGAGCAGACTGGTATGCCTTTCGGACCATCTTTTCAATTTCCAGAGCCCACTGCTGTAGGCTCTCAGCACTACGTTGAACACGATCCTTTAGCTTAGCGCGAAATACGTGCTCCAAGTGCGCTTCGCCATACCTGGATTCCAACGCTTCCAGCAGCTGATCATAAGTCACATCTTTGCCAAGAGCCTCAAGTACGGTCAGGGCCTGGTCTCGTAAGCCTAAGGTGAGCGCGGTCATTGCTTGCTCTTTCGTCCACCCATTCGCCTTCATAACGGCCTCAAACTGCATCTTGTAAGCCGACCATGAAGATGTCCCGTCGAATGGAGGCACCTTAAACCCTCGTCCCGAAGGTGCAGCAATCACTGGACACACAACCCCGTCTCCAGTCCTAAGTTCACCCAGAGCCTTTTTCACCCCGGCAATTTGGACCTCAGCTTCAGAGATGTCCCAACATCCCGATGAAGAGGTGGATACCTTCTATGAAGATATTGAAAAAGCCTTTACCGATACACCATCCCATTTTCATACCATTATGGGTGATTTTAATGCTAGAGTTGGCCAGCCGCTCACGAATGAAAGTTGCATAGGTAGTTTTGGCCTTGGCCTGCGTAACAGTAGAGGGCAAACTTTGGTCAATTTTCTTGAAAAAAAGAACATGTTCGCTATGAATACTTTCTTCAAAAAGAGACCTTCAAGGAAATGGACTTGGGCCAGCCCAGATGGAAAAACAAAGAATGAGGTCGATTACATTATCAGCTCACATAAACATGTAGTCACAGATGTCTCTATCCTCACTCGTTTCAAGACCGGAAGCGATCATCGTCTGGTGAGAGCGGTGTATAGGTTCGATCTGAAGAAGGAAAGAACAAAAATGATACGAAGATCTAATCCAAAATATGAAAAGCCAGAAATACTTTCCCTTCAGAAAGCATATGCTTTGGAATTGGCTAACCGATTCCAAGGTCTTGATGAAATGAACCTAGATGCTAATCAGCTGAACGAGTTGTTATGCAGGGCTATATCTGAAACGACAATAAAACACCTAGGTAGAGCGCGGAAAAAAGAAGGAAAATTAACATCTGAAACTATAGGTCTAATCGACAAAAGAAGATCAATGCAACAACACAATACAAACACAAACACAAACAAAACAAATGCAATAGAGCAAGTTAATCGGCAGATAAGTAAGGCAATTAAAAAGGATACTCGTCAACGCAACACAAAAATAATTATAAACACAATCGAGCAGAATAGAGGGCCGAAAATCTTCAAGAGGAAAATAAATGCAAGTACACACCAAATCCTTAAACTTAGAGCTGAAGATGGTCGGATTGTTACGGACCGTAGTAAATTATTGAGTGTTGTAGAGAAGTTCTACGGAGAACTTTATGCATCAAAATCGGTAGAACCATCATTGCCGAGTCACGACCCTAGAGCTCCGCCCGTGGAAAACCGAAGCCCAGATAGTCTACCTAACATCTTGGCTTGCGAGGTAGAAAAGGCACTTTCGCAAATGCAGAGGGATAAAACACCTGGTGAGGACGGTATTACGGTCGAATTGTTGCGCGCTGGTGGTCAACCTGTGCTACAGGTTCTCGTAAAACTTTACAACGAAGTCCTATTTGATGCTAAATCGCCACAAGCTTGGAAGAAAGCGATTGTGACTATCCTCTATAAGAAAGGAGACCATGCAAACCTTAGCAACTACCGTCCTATATCTCTCTTATCTCAAATTTATAAACTGTTTGCCAAAATTCTGTGTAACCGTCTCACCCGCCAGTTGGATGAAAGCCAACCCGTTGAACAAGCTGGTTTCCGGAGCGGATTCTCCACGATTGACCACATCCACACCGTGAAACAGCTGATGGAGAAGAGTTCAGAGTACAATCGGCCTCTGTGTTTAGCTTTCGTCGATTATGAGAAGGCATTCGACAGTGTCGAGCACTGGGCCGTGTTTAATTCTCTCCATCGCTGTCAGATCGAGGCTCAATATGTAGATGTACTGAAGGAATTGTACGAAACGGCAACAATGCAAGTCAGGCTGCATGATCTTACTTCTCCAATACCGATCAGGAGGGGAGTGCGACAAGGAGACACTATTTCACCTAAACTTTTCACTAGTGTTTTGGAAGACGTGATGAAAACACTTAAATGGGATCAACGTGGTATTAACATCAATGGTGTCTACTTGTCGCATCTTCGTTTCGCGGATGATCTGGTTTTGTTTGCTGAATGCATCGAAGACCTACAACATATGCTTGAAGAACTTTATGATGCTTCCTTAAAAGTTGGCTTGAGAATGAACATGTCCAAGACCAAAGTGATGTCACGAATTTCGGATGACACTTGCTCTGCTGTAATGGTTGATAACAAGTGTCTGGAATTGGTTGACCACTACGTTTATCTGGGACATGTTCTATCTTTTGAAAAGGAGCATTCAAATAAAGAGCTTTCTAGGAGAATTCAGCTCGGGTGGGCGGCATTCGGTAAGCTCGAACATGTTTTTCGATCCAAAAAGATACCCCAATGTCTGAAAACTCGTCTCTTTAACCAATGTGTCCTGCCAACGATGACTTACGGTGCCGAGACATGGACGCTTACAAAGGAGACTGTGCACCGAATACGAGTTGCACAAAGGGCCATGGAGCGAGCCATGCTCGGCATTTCTATTTTAGACCGAGTGCGTAACACCGAAATCCGTCGTCGGACGAAAGTCTATGACGTCGGGGATAGGGCGATATGCCTCAAGTGGAGCTGGGCAGGGCATCTGGCTAGACGCAGAGATGACAGATGGAGTAAGGTTTTGACCGAATGGTGGCCAAGGTTCGGCCAAAGAAACCAGGGCCGCCCAAAAGCCCGTTGGGTTGACGATATCGTCAAGATCGCGGGGAATAAATGGATGCGAGAGGCACAGAACCGAGAGATGTGGCGGAAAAAGGGGGAGGCCTATACCCAGCAGTGGGTGATTCCGGGCTGATATGATGATATGACTTCAGAGATGCGGTTCTCGTGCTGATTGACTTGCTCTTTAACCACTTTGAGCTCCTTGCCAAATGTCGAGTGCAGGTCTTTGATCAGGTACATCTGCTCCTCTTGGCGACGGGCCTGCTCCTCTTGCCGACGGGCCTGCTCCTCCTTATCCTTCTGGAGCTGCTCTTGCAGCAAGCGGACCTGCTCTTCTTTGTCCTTCTGTAGCTGTTCCTCCAGGCGGCGAGCCTGCTCCTCCTGGCGGCGGGCTTGTTCCTCCTTGTCCTTTTGTAGCTGCTCTTCCAGGCGTCGAGCCTGCTCCTCCTGGCGGCGAGCCTGCTCCTGCAGCAGCGCCATAAGCGCAGACAGGTCTGGACCCGCTGGTGCTGAAGAGACTGCAGATGGACCAGCGGCTGGTTCCGACGTAGGCTGAGCACCACCCGGCGTCTGTATCGGGGAACCTCCAAACCGCCTCTGGTCCATGTCTTGCTGGCGCTGACTCCTGGTACGGATACCGTCCGTGTCGTCCTTTGGTAAAATTGGCATTTTATCCCTCACTTCTGACACCAAATGTTACGAGCTGGGTATTGGGATAAATTAATTAACACCAATTAAAACCAAATACAACTTTATTCACAGACAAATCACAAATTAAAACAATCACAAAACACTACTCAACACTTTAACACTTATACGCACTCTTAATCACACGTAGAACTCACTTAGATATCGCTTGTATTTCACTTCGAGTCGCCTCGATCGTAGTCAAAACTAGACTGACTCGGTCGCCGATCGGCGCCCCTTTTTATACCTCGGCCGGACCCACTAGATGTTTCTAGAAGGTGGTCGAATGTTCTGGAAACATCCTTTGACTTCGATGTAAACCCATACCTTCTGGAACATTCTAGAACCATCTCGAAACATCTAGAACAGGGTAGAACTTTCTAGAAATTTCCTGACCGAACTTGAGTAGAATTGTCGAGAACCTTGTGGAACTTTCGAGAACCTCATAGATAGGTCTCGCAATTCGATCGACGTAACAATACATACAAATATTATCTATACTATCCAACTCTTCGAAAACGACGTGTCTTATTATAGGTACTTGTTGTTGCTTTTAGCCTTCGCAACCCCGATGTTGGGCAAAAACCTCTCTCACGGCTTATTTCGGTATACTTTCCCCTTCTCCTTTCAGAAGGCAAACTCCGCGCCGTCCTCGACTTACTATTTGGTAGAGAAATAGAGTTCACGGACGTCCAGCTTCGGGAGCACATCGACTCCATCACGATAGCTGGCAACGACACCACGGCTCTTGTCATTGCGTACACCATCGTACTGCTTGGAATACACCAAGATGCACAGGAGAAAGTACTGCTTGAGTAAGTCATTACTGTCATTACTCACTATGTACCTACCCTACATTAAACTCAAACTTTGCTCGAAATAAGTTATATCAATACAGTTAATCAAAATTTCAACCAATACAAACAAGGTCAGTGACCCTCTTTGCATAAATGGTTGAGATTTTTTAGAATACGATTTGATATTGACTAAAACTCACTATAACTTTATAGTGAGTTCCTCGTCAGATACTATCAAGCCCGATTTAAAAAAAAAATTAGGTAGTTGTGTTTTTGTCCACATGGCCAGTTTCTTTCTAACACTCCTTTTACCATATTTAGGGACCTTTTTATTATTTGACGGGTGTAGTGGCAGTAGCTCGGTACACAATATTTGAAAATGAAATTATTTTAAAAATATGTAAATAGAATAGATGTAGGTAAACAGAGAATAGAAAATTCTCACTGCTAAGACACAGGCCTACTCTCCGTGAAAATAAAACCATTTCATTTTTCAAATACCTACATATGACATTCCAATGGTTGCATAAGTCCGGTCAACCAGACTAACAACCGAACTACTACACTATTTTGACGATATTTTAGTCAATTAAATCAGGCACTATAAATACATATTATGTAAGATTTATTATATTCCAGGCAGCAATCAATCTTCGGCACGGAGAAGCGAGGGGCTACTAAAGAAGACTTACAACAGATGTACTATTTGGAGCGAGTCATCAAAGAGAGCATGAGGCTTTATACCGTGGTTCCACTGATCGCGAGGAATATAGAGAAGGATATTTATTTACGTAAGTAAAACACCATCAAGAGAAGTAGATGAAATAATAATATATAATAATAATAACAACTATCACACAACGCCATCTAGTCCCAAGCTAAGCAGAGCTTGTGTTATGGGTACTAGACAACTGATAAACATACTTACTTATATATTTCTAAATACATACATATTATAGATAAATTACACCCAGACACAGAACAAATGATCGTGCTCATCACACAAACATTTGTCCTGGGTGAGAATCGAACCCACGACCTCCGGCATAGTAGACAGGGTCACTAACCACTAGACCAATGCAAACCAGGCCAGTCAAATGGTGGGGTTCTGTACTTAGGGATGATTTCGAGGCAAATACAGGTGTATTTTTTTTGTGAATCACCCTGTTTTGGTACTTTCAAACATTGGGTGGGAACTTATACATAATTAACTTATAATATTCCCACTGCTGTAATACAAGCCTCCTCTCTGTGACAGGCAATGGGCAAAAATCCTACACACGAGTTGGTTAACGTCACGGCATGCCAGCTTCCTCAAGATGTTTTCCATCACCGTTTTGAGAACAGTGGTGATGAAATAAATAACACAATGTAACACACTTGGTTGGGTTCGAACTTACTTCACTGGTAACAAGTGGGATATAAAATCACGTTTGTCGCCAATGGGGACAGTCGGGATTTTTTTCCCATTTGTCACCAGTGGTGATAATAAAGCCAGTGGGGGCAAATGGGAATAGAGCCTACAAGTCGTAGCAGGCTGCTCAATACAATGAAGTGAAATTTGCTGTTAACTAACAGAACTTATTTGATACGAGCATGCGGGCAGCGAATAAAGGGAAACTCGCTGCCCGACCATGGACCATGCCCGGGTCGACGGCGCGTTGTGTCCCACGCGCGCCTCAAAGAACTTCAGCATAATGACGGGGCCCCCTCTCAGAGAGCCAAAGACAAAAAAAAATGAATTTACCAATTTAAAAAAAGTCTAACTTATTCTGCTTTCACTGTATAAAGATTTCTTTACAGCCACTTGTGGAGTAACCTTGCCGGCAGGCGCTGGAGCAGTAATAGGAGCCTTTGCCATACATCGGTCTGCAGCCGCGTGGGGTCCCAAACCGGACGAGTTTGACCCGGACCGGTTTCTGCCCGAACGGTCGCAGAACCGACACCCTGCCGCGTTCCTGCCCTTCAGTTATGGCACAAGAAACTGCATCGGTACTAAATCCTTACTAATATTATAAAAGTGGAAGCTTGGATGTTTGGATGAGTGGATGTTTAGTTCATCAGTCAGAGCACCAAGCTACCGGTGGAAATCAAGCCCTTGAACCAACCACCAGAAAGATGTTCAGAATAGAAGCTATTGGCCATCAAGTACAATGACCAATGGTCCACTTCGATTCTGGGTAGAATTAGTTATAAGTACATACAATTTTTATTTTCATTGCAACATTATTTGTGTAGTCTCTCCAACAAAAGATATTCACAAGTAATTAGGAGGCTACAGCGTGCCCTATATTATACTACCTAACAATAATTAAGATAGGTTATAACTAGTTTTTTTTTTTAAATGAACCCCTAGTTAACAAAACGCCCCATCTTTAGCAGTCCTTACTGCTTGGAACCAAACGCGAAGGATGGCCGCTGTTGGCGTACAGCATGGCCCTCGGCCTCGGCCATGCTATATGTTGCCACTCTTAACCATCCTAGTAATTACCCATCTTTTTTTCAGGACGTAATTTTGGCATGCTTATAATGAAGAGTATATTATCAAGTGTGGTGAGATCATACAAAATAGAAGCAGACGACATCGGTCCCCTAAAAATAGAAATGCTGCTGTTTCCAATCAATGGGCATCAAGTTAAAATCACGAGAAGAACCTCTTAACTAAGTATTAATAGGTTAAAATATTATTTACCGGTTTTATATTTGTACAAAGGAAGAGAAAGATGAAATATTAGTGTATCGTAATGAATAACGCTATAACGTGTTGTAATATGCAAGATTATTAGATATATTTTTGAAAAAACTTTACAATTCGCGACCCTGGCGTTATTCCGTAAAAATATTTATATTTAACTTAATAAATATTGTTAAAAATAAACGTAATTACGAATAACAAATGGTATTTTCATTGTTCATATTTCGCCCTTCTTAGTTAATAAGTGGCCCCTGCTCACTTCGCTGGGCAATTTTACTAGAGATGATTTATTATTTTGTGTGATTTTAAGTACTGAGTGTTTTGTGGGCTGAATTTTTTTTTGCAACACATTATTTACCAGTACTACACTATCGAAAAATAATAATGAGCGCACGCCGATATACGAACGCCTTCATGAAAGTAGGTACTAATAATTATTATTCTCGGACTTGATCAAATTTTTTTTTATATTTCTCGTCAAAATTATTAACAATCAAATATACACTGATGTAGACAATGAAAGAATTTCAAAAATAAAGATCGTGAAGTTAGGCCTCATAGAATTTTCGGATCTGATGATAAGTTTCGGAGACAGATTGCGGAACTCTTCAATAAATAACAGCAAATCAAATGCGATTAACGCTGATATCGAATGTCGAGCTATGTAGTATAATAACATCACGCCTTCGCTCTCATATGGGGGGCTTCCCTACCTAATTGGTATGATTACGAGATGTAAGAGGTCAAAAGTGCATAACAAAATATCAAATTCTAGTGCGCATATTATTTTTAGTTAGTATGAAAAGAATTTACGTAGAATATGTAGGTATCAAAATTTTAAAACGTTAATGTTTATCTACTCCTAAAAGTAGATTAAGAATGGTTGACTTGACTTCACATATACATAATACCTCCTTTCCTACTATTACTAAGATGAATGATTTCAATAAGCCTTTCGAACTTGAACTTTACTATAACTATATTTACAACACTAGTCATCACTCGGTCTTGAAGTTGTTGTTGATTTCGCAATCTTAGAAGTTTGATTTTCTTCATCACCTGGTTCTGGCGACGGCGGCGGCGCCGGTTCGTCTCGCTCCTCACTAGTGCTTTGTTCCGGAGGCAGGGTAAGCACCTCAGGTGTCGAGACAGTCGAAGAATGAAATTCGACGACATCCTCATCTTCACCATTGAGTACGTCACGGGAGTCATCCACCCCACAAGTCATGAACTTGGAGTATAAGCTCAAGTCCAAGAAGCCTACACCGCATGGCCGGTCCACTAGACGAGATGTCATCATGCCTCGTGCAAAGCCGGAACAAACGATGACGGAGCCGATATCGTCCTAAAATGTAAAGGTTTGAACACTGTTTCCAGTTCCATGGCAATCGTTGATGAGCTCAAACCTTTCGTTTACGTACAGTTTTGTTCACAAAAGGCGCTTATTCTTAGTTTTCATAAATTGCATATTTTATACATATAGGATATTTTTTTAATATTTGGGACGAGTTTCTATAACTAAAATTCCTTCTTAATTAGGTCTCAGTCAGTTTTACCTAACCCAGCGATATCTACCACAAATATTTTAGAACTAATTAGTAAAAAATATACATTTACTTACAGGACACAATGCTCCGAATTTCGGCGACTGTAAAAAATAATCAATGTGTTTTAATTAAATCAGGATTACTCTAATGGAATTGAGCTTTCTTTAGTGGTAATTTTCCTTTCATATTGACATTTTCACTGAATTCCTATAATTATCACTTAAAAAGAAGAGAATAATTACAGGCCCTGAGAAAATGCCCAAACTAGGGACCCAACGGAATACATGTTCCAACATACAACCTGAAAGAGATACAAGTAACATATACACATAAAACATATTAATTTAAAAAAATATATATAAAAATATTACCCTGCACGGTGACTGCTGAATACAAAGAAATTTCTCCTGATAGTTGAACATCGCCAAACATCTTTCTTTGGGTAATAGCGTGACGTCCACACGGCGGAGTTGAATCAACAGCGGTATAAGATAACCCTGGAGATGATCAACATTTTTATTAAGTATTTCAAATATACCAAGTAGGGGTATTTTCGGAGACCTCTCGCGCCCGGCATTGGTTGCGGCC
Source organism: Agrotis segetum (assembly GCA_036375495.1). Lineage (NCBI taxonomy): Eukaryota > Metazoa > Arthropoda > Insecta > Lepidoptera > Noctuidae > Agrotis > Agrotis segetum. Next base: position 187,821 of record JAQSVV010000135.1, read on the forward strand.
ATGCTGCGGGGCGAGACGGAGTGGGAAGCGGTCTGCTCCTTTTGCGAGGCAGTAATGCTCGTGAAGGAGGAGGCGGGCCGCGAGCGAGAGAGGACAGCGTCCTCCCTCCGCCCCAGCCGCAGTGGTAGACGCCCACGGCGACGGACGTCGCTTGATGATCTCCGGCCACCGTAGGCGCGGGCATGCGGGCAGCGAGTAAAGGGCAACTCGCTGCCCGACCAAGGACCATGCCCGGGTCGACGGCGCGTTGTGTCCCACGCGCGCCTCAAAGAGCGTCAGCGTAATGACGGGGCCCCCCTCTCAGAGGGCCAAAGCCTGCCGCGGTCGTGGGATTATTCCCTTACCGTAACCCCGGAACATAACAGGCTATGAAGGACACCGTGGATTTTAGTCAGTAGAAGTCTGACAGTCTCTCCCGCCCTGCCCGGGGTTGGAGGACTCATTTGATGATTTTACCACGCTAAAAAAAAAGTAGGGGTATTTTAAAATATTATCAAAAAATATAAGATTACAAATACAATAAACCTTCCTTCTATTGGAGTCGAGTAAAAAATGAAGCTTACTACAGTCCTTAAACAGCGTAGATACTGTAATTACCCGTTCAAAAGCATAGATCTCATAAGGAGAAGAACAGGCAAGAATCGAATCAAACGAATTCGAATCTAGGAACGTCGCTCTTGTGATGTCTTTAGGTAGTCAAGCTAAGAATACCTTCGATCAAAAGAATACCACTAAATGTTACCACGCCAATGTCTGTCACACCTGCGCTTGTTTTCACAATCGTTCGATCCGAGATTTAATTCGGAGTCTTTTTTTATGTAAATATCGAAAGTAAGAGAGATAGACATATGGATTTCCTAATTGTAACAAAATAATAATTATTGTACCGAATCAAAAAGTAACAGTTCAACTTACATTCCTCCTACTGCCCCAACCAAAATAATTGCAACTAGTATCCGAGTACAAGCTGTCGTCTTTCGGAGTAGAAACACCGTAGCGAACACGATTTATCAAAAAATCTGCGCCTGGTTCGCGCGAATGAAAAGAGTATTGTTGGTTTAGAACCAGTAACGCAACATTGTCCACCAGGCAATCCATCCAACGATGGGAAGTGTTGTAACCTAAGATAGATTCAAATAAATTATCATCATTGATCATCAGTCTATGTTCCCACTGGACACAGGCCTCCTCTCTGTGAGAGGGAATGGGCCATAATCCACCACGCAGGCTTAGTGCGGGTTGGTAGATGTCACATGTCTTCGAATTGTTGGTTCTAGGACATGCCGGTTTCCTCACGTATTTTTTCTTCACCGTTTTGAGAGCAGTGGTGATGAAATAAATTACACAAAGTAATGCGCCTGGCGGGGTTCGAACCCACGACCGACTCGTTAGTCGGGACCGATAAACCACTGGGCACTTGGGCCACCACTACTCTCCTGGAATTAAATTGTGAATAAAATTAATAGATTTAAAAACCTAAGTTTTTTTTCCTGAAAATAACACTACGGGGCTGAGAGAGGGGCCACTCAAAACGTGGGGGCGTATATTATTTTAGGGATTATGGGATAATTTACATGACGTGTATACTCGTAAATCGTGGGTGTAACTTGCAAAGTTACACCAGTGGAAGAAATGAGGGGAAGGTCTTTGGTCAGGAGGGGACAAGAAAAGGCCAAATTATAAAAAAAAACACTTATCGATCCGTTTCTGGTGTACATATTATAAACACAGGGTTTTATTAGGGATTCGTACTCAAAGGTTAAAACTGGACCATAATAGGCTATTACTAAGACTCCGCTGTCCGTCCTTCTATCTGTCCGTCTGTCACCACGCTATATAGCTTATGGACCATGATAGTTAAACAATAGAAGTCACAGATATACATATTTTCTTTTTCTATATCTGCTATAACTACAAATACCAATATTTTCTACTTTGATAGTCTTGGTCTTGTCTATGTGTGTGCAAATCAACATCGCAGATTTTATTGTGTTGAATTTTGGTACTTAGATACTAAGTTAGTACCTATAGATTAGAACAAAGTTTGAAACATTTCATACCTTTATGAACGCAAAGATGGTGAACCGGTCGGAAGACGCCAGTGTTTTCCAGAAATTTATGCGTGCCAGCTACCACGTTAAACTTATATCTCTCTCCGTGCACACAATTCGCTGGTGTGAGAACCACGTGCGCCTCTATCAGCACTCCCATACAAAATATCATGGCGTGCGATAAATAATGGACCTGAGTACAAAAAAAGTACAAAAATATACAAATACACTTCTCGAAAAATGATAAAGGATTTGCTCGGCTAACGGGCTAACCTTATCAAAGTAAAAAAAAACATTTTTCTTTAAAAGCTCTCAATTTTATTTCATAAATTAGTAGGTAGGAGCTCGTGGCTAAATAATCACAGCAGCACAGGCCGATCTTTCGGGTTAAGCCGCGCTTGGCGATAGTTTCCTCCGTGCCTCGGAAAGCACGTAAAGCCGTTGGTCCCGGCTGTCATTTGTAGATCTTTGACAGTCGTTACTGTTAGTCAGAAGCTCTAAAGTCTGACAACCAGTCTTACCATGGGGTATCGTATTACCCAGTTACTGGGTTGTGGAGGTCCGACGGGCAGTCGCTCCATGTAAAATACTAATATCCAGCTGAATCTGGTTTGACTGGAAGCCGACCCCAATATAGTTGGGAAAAGGCTAGGCAGATGATGAAATTAGTAGGTCGAACAGAATATTACATTTAGACGCGAATGATTGAAGGTTTTTGTGAGTAGATAGATACCTTAGGTAGGTGCTTTTTTTTAGTGTGGTCAAATCATCAAATGAGTCCTCCCCGGGCACGGCGGGAGGGACTGTCAGAGTTGTACTGACTAAAATCCACCGTGGATTTTAGTCAGTACAACTCTGACAGTTCTTCAATAGCCCATTATGTTCCGGGGTCACGGTAAAGGAATACCTAAGTCCCGCGACCCCGGTTAGGTAGGTGCTAATGACTTATTGACCCACCGGCGGTAACTTCAGGAGTCGCGGAATTATCTCATCAGGTAACTTTGGACCTGGAACGTAAAGGGCTATTGAAGGATCGCCGTGGATTTTAGTCAGTACAAGTCTGGCCAATCCCCCCCCCCCGCTCTGGAGAGGAGGACTCAGCGCTCATGTACACGACGCCGCCGCCGCGCCGCCGCCGCGCCGCTACCGCGCCTCTAGGCTGTGTACACGGTCGCTACCGCGCCGCCGCCGCGCCGCCACCGCGCCGCCACCGCGCCGCCGCCGCGCCGCCGCCGCGCTGGCACCGCGATGCCATTCGCTAGTGTTTTATTTATCTAACAAAGGAGATGTCTCATTGCGGCCATATAATGTTTTTTTTTTTGATAATTCAAGGATAACTTCTTCGTTTATGAATCGGTTTTGATGATTCTTTTTTTATTGGAAAGAAGGTATTTCAAAGGCGGTTCCATGATATGGAGATTAGGGTTTGATGATGGAAGACCAGAGAAATCGAGTGGAGCTAAATAGTAAGAAATATCTGCTTTCCAACAAAAAAAGAATCATCAAAACCGGTTCATGAACAAAGAAGTAATCCGCGAATAAACATTTAAAAAAACATTATGGCCGAAATGAGAAACCTCCTTTTTCAGATAAATAAAACACTATCGAATTGGATTCGCGGTGCCAGCGCGGCGGCGGCGCGGCGGCGGCGCGGTAGCGACCGTGTACACAGCCTAGAGGCGCGGTAGCGGCGCGGCGGCGGCGCGGCGGCGGCGTCGTGTAAATGAGCCCTCATTTGATGATTCTACCACGACAAAAAAAAAGAAAAGAAAAACACCCAGTGACCATTGACATAATTTAATCCCATTTTACAGGGGCAAAACCTATAAAAGAACCCTATTTAACTAAATAAAGACTTACAACATATTGGGCTTCCGTTACTTCCGCTGGTTCACCAAGGAATGTAGCAGCATTTTTAAAGTCCATATCCACTGTAAAAAATATTTGATAAATGTTGATTTCGGTTCAATTAACATTGTTATCGATATTGAGGATAATTAATTTTCTAGAAGTGGGCATTTACACAAAGTGGCAATCCCTCCAATTTGGCCTGCACCCATTTTTATTAATCTTGTTTCACTTGATCTATTGTTTCATAAAGGTCTCGCGACCACAAGCACTCACGATAAATAAATAAAAAAATTGATTAAATATTGAAGTAAGTATGTGGGAAATCAAAACTAAAATTATTCGAGCGTTACAATTTTAATTAATTTTATTCAACATTCTACACGATCATTTTCTTTGCGCGTCATAAGCCGCGTACATACCGCCTAGGTACATACATACCGGGCCATCGGAGACCAATAATTAATGGGTTTTGCTGGCCTTCTTTGGTCCTATCTGGCCACTTTTGCGAACTCTAACGGTCGTTCGTTGGCGTTTCCTGTCGATCCGAAGTGTGGATATAACATCAAAGGAATGGGCATTGTTCATTTTTTTTTATATGTTGTAATTGAAAAACCATTTCTAGGAATAGCGTCACTAATCATTAGTAACCAATCAAAAATGAAAAATGTTCATATTTGATTGATATTTTTGATAAAATACGCTTGACCTTCCTTGGCCTTCAAATGACGTTATTTTTGGCTGTACCGTTTTGTATCGTTGCCTCAGAATATAAAATGTAAGTGTCAAGTGTCAAATTAAAAATGTCAAAAATGTAAACAAAGAATATGTTTAGTTTTTTATATATTTTATGATTGTTTCTGCAACATGCCTCATAATTTCTTTATAAGATTTGCGAGAAAAGTGATGCCGTGATGTAGGCGTGTAATATTGCAAGGTTTATAAAATGTACCTACTGTTGCGAAGATAACTTTGATGTAAGTAAGATATCAAAGCTTTAGATACCTTTGTATATTCATTAAGTTAATGCTAAAGTATTGCTCAGGAAAGCGAACAATAATGTCACCGCGTCGACAACTTTCCGTTTTAAAAAACCTTTCAAAAAAGATTTCAAAAAGAACAATGCCCAAAACGTCCTCACCCTTGTAGCACCTTAAAACCTATGTCAATCGAAAGATCATGACCGTCTTATCATTTTATTGTTCTACGGCGAAGCTGAAATGTGCATCCGAAAAAAGTTATATTGACATGAAGGAACCGGAATCAGTCACAATACTATGTTCCCGATCACGATGGTTTTCTCTTTAATTATTACCGTGGAATGGTTTTGTTCGTTCGTGGCTAATTGAGAAGCTCGCGACTAAATAATTACAGCCGCATAGGCTGATCATTCGGGTTAAGCCGCGCTTACCGAGGTCGGTCTTTGGATGGGTAACAATCTGTCATTGATTTCCTCCATGCCTCGGAAAGCACGTGAAGCCGTTGGTTTCGGCCATCATTCTAGATATTTGACAGTCTTTACAATCAGAAGCTCTAGAATCTGACCACCAGTCTTACTATGGGGTATCGTATTACCCAGTTACTGGATTGTGGATGTTTGATAGGCAGTCGCTCTATGTAAAATACTGATATTCAGCTGCATCTGGTTCAACTGGAAGCCGACCCCAATATAGTTAGGAAAAGGCTAGGAAGGTGGTGGATGATTTTGTTCGGAATTTTCAAACAACTCTTTGGAACTAAATGGTTACTTCCGCACGGAAACAACTCACGGAGCAGAAAAAAGTTCTATGAAGAATTCTAATGAATATCGTTAGTGTGAAGTAACGTAAATGAGAGTGGCGGTACAACTGCTCAAGGCCAAGAATACCGCCCCAGGACCCCACGGCCTGCCAGGGACAGCCTGGGTCCTGGCCTCGGGGACTCTCTGGCCTCGATTGGGCTCTTTAGCGCGTGCTTGGCGAGGGGCCAGTTCCCGCTTCGTTGGAAGACGGGGAAACAGGTCCTCATCCAGAAGCCTGGGCATCCTGCGGATTCTCCTTCCGCATTCCGGCCCATCGTGCTGCTCAACGAGGTGGGCAAACTCTTTGAGAGAGTAATTGCAGACCGCCTCGTCGGGCACCTAAATCGGGTGAGCCCGAACCTGTCGGAGAGCCAGTTTGGCTTCCGCAGGGGGCGCTCTACGGTGGACGCCATCATGCGCGTGAGAGCCCTCACGACGTGGGATGCAGTGGCCCGGGGCAGGGTCGTCGTGGCGGTGTCCTAAGACATCTCCAACGCTTTCAACACCCTGCCCTGGAGTTGCATCAGGGAGGCACTCCGGTATCACCGGGTGCCGACCTACCTCCGTCGCACAGTCGAAGACTACCTGACGGACAGAGCCGTCATCTACCCCGGTCACCGGGGAGAGTAGAACCGGCGACAGATGTCATGCGGTGTCCCACAGGGATCGGTCTTAGGACCGCACCTGTGGGACATCGTTTTCGACTGGATGCTGCGCGGCGACCTCCCTCTAGACGTCAGCGTAATATGCTACGCTGACGACACGCGCGTCCTGGCGGAGGGAGTAGCGCACCAGGCGGCGGCGGACTTGGTGACGCGAGCGGTTGCGACAGTCGTCGAAAGGATGCGGAAGTTGGGACTCGAAGTGGCGCTGCACAAGACAGAGGCCATGTGTTTTCATGGCCATCTGAATGCGCCACTGACAGAGTCCCACATAACGGTGGGGGGGGTTCGCATCGGCGTCGGAGGTACGATGATGTACCTGGTACTCGTCCTCGACAGCCGATGGAACTTCGGGGGAAATGTTCCCCGCGTTTGGCCCCAAGGCTGAACCGGGCAGGAGCCGCCTGAGGGCGGCTGATACCTGTGATATCGGTGAGCCAAACGCCCCCTGCCGGAGGTTGCACGCTGGCGTCGTGCGATCCATGGCACTCTACGGGGCCCCCGTTTGGGCCCTGAGCAATCGGACGCGGCCGGCAAAGCTGGTCACATGCCAGAGGGTCATGGCGATCCGAATGATCCGAGGATACCGCACGATCGCTGGCAAATAAAAAAAAAATTACCCCATGGGAAGACTGGTGGTCAGATTCTAGAGCTTCTGACTGTAAAGACTGTCAAATATCTACAATGATGGCCGAAACCAACGGCTTTACGTGCTTTCCGAGGCACGGAGGAAACTACAATGACAGATTGTTACCCATCCACAGACCGACCTCGGTAAGCGCGGCTTAACCCGAATGATCAGCCTGTGCGGCTGTAATTATTTTAGTCGCGAGTTTCTCAATTAGCCACGAATGAACAAAACCATTCCACGGTAATAATTAAAGAGAAAACCATCGTGATCGGGAACATAGTATTGTGACTGATTCCGGTTCCTTCATGTCAATATAACTTTTTTCGGATGCACATTTCAGCTTCGCCGTAGAACAATAAAATGATAAGACGGTCATGATCTTTCGATTGACATAGGTTTTAAGGTGCTACAAGGGTGGGGACGGTGTCCATACATTTTTGAACCTTGTTCTTTATTGTATTTTTATAGTAGGGGAGGCCAGGATTCTAATTTGCAGTTACTCGAGCATCATGGCGACCTATTGGATTTGAAAGAATATTTCTTTATAAGTTTCTTACAAGTTTTCTATTTTAGTGAGGGGGAGGGCGTGTAAACAGTTTTAAAACTGTAAAAAAAAACAGTTGTACAGAAGTACTCGGGCGCGTCAGCTATTTACAGTGTAAACGCGCTTTTCTTTTTCTGATAACCAATACATATTAATCGGACGATTAATTCGAGGGGGCTGTCCGTGGCAAGCAATTGAAAATCTAAAAAGTGTCGTATTAAAATGTCTGACGATTTGGATGTGCCACAAAGTAATAATTCATATTTCTATTGGTAAATCCAATGATATTCTAATATACAGATATGTTATACGCTTACAAAACAAAAGAAAAAACTGTTCCGCGCCGAGCGGCAGTTTTTATTATACACATACACACTTTTTATTCACACATTACATTCCACTACAAGTGAAAAGGATAGCTTGATAAAATGCAATAAGAAAAAAGTGACAGCGAGATAAACAAACAGCGACACGCGTCATCAATCCCCCCGAACGTCGGCATCATAGACTTGCAATTGTCCCACGCAGGACATTTTCTGGTCTTCACTTTTTGCGCGCTCATAACATATCTGTTTACTAAAATATCATTGGGTAAATCAAATCAAATCAAATCAAATCCATTTATTCGCATAAAACATGGTATACAAGATGGTGGAAACAGTTTTAGAACATACATGTTTTGCTTTTTAGGTATATAAGCATGCAAATTTTACAGTAATATACTCTTAAATCAATTTAACAATAACTGTCATCATCCGATTTTATACTCTAGGAACTCCTTGACACTATAATAACCTTTAACAGACAGCCATTTGTGTAATTTTATTTTAAATAATCTTATATTTTGCGCTTTAAATTCTTCTGGTATCTTATTGTATACCCGGACACACATAAACATGCAGCTTTTATTATATTTTGCAAGCCTTGGTAAAACATCTAGCGCGAGCCTGTGGGGTTCGCGACGGCTTCGAGAATATACATCGCTTGCTTTAGTGAACAACTCCTTGTGCCTCCTCACAAACATACAAATTTCTAATATATAAAGGGACGGCAACAATCAAGATAACAGAGTACAGCTAGCGTGGAAGAGATATTGGTCACACAAGGTTGTCAAAAATCCTCGGGTTCCTCCCAAATCTAAGAAAATATTTGATTTCTTCATTTTACCTATATTGACGTATGGATGTCAAAATTGGAGCATTACTAAACAAAATATGCGAAATCTAGAGCCCTGTCGACATAGCATGGAGCGTAGCATGCTCAACGACAAGTTAAAAGACAAAATCAAACTAGAGACATTACTAAACCAAACTAAAATCAACGAAATCACATATTGCATAAGGAAATTGAAATGGAGATGGGCAGGTCATATGTTGAGGAGTACTAATAATAAATAGGCTAAGGACGTAACCAAATGGTTGGTCCAAGATATAACAAAAGAAAGAAAGGATGGCAACGCCTAAGATGGGAAGACGACTTTTGAAAGATGGCTGGTGCTACTTGGAGGAGGATGACCCATAAACGGAAGGAGTGGCAAGCTACAGGGGAGGCCTTTGCGAAATCGAAAGACAATCTCAATATCGGTGTCTAATAATACATATTATATAGATATATAAAAGAGAGGGAAAAAAATGTAAACTTGATTTTAATATTTTTGTTTTGTAAGATTGTTAAATAAAGGCTATAATAATAATAATACTCGATTGCACCCCAAAATTTGTCGTTTATTCTGTATTGTTGGTCAACGTCCAATCTTGGTTTTTTTTTCTCGAGTAATAATCTTGGTACATGGTACGTGACACTGCAAACTGGTATGTATACCAAGACATTGGAACTTATGCTTGACAACCCTGGAAAATACTTGTCACTTATTTTTTAGGGTTCCGCAGCCAATGGCAGAAAACGGAACCCTTATAGATTCGAGATGTCTGTCTGTTCGTCCGTATGTCACAGCCACTTTTTGTCGAAATTATAAGAGATAGCTCTTATAATTTCGACAAAAAGTTGAAACTTTGTAAGTAGATGTATTATGTGAACCGCGTTAGGACTTTCACACAAAAATAAAATAAAAACCAATTTTGGGGGTACCTCCCATACTTAGAATTGAAACTCAATATATATTTTTTTCGCCTTACCCATTCGTGTGGGATATCTATGAATAGGTCTTGAAAAATTATATTGAGGTAGTACTATTATTCTGTGATTGAAGTTACAAACATAATTATTTTTTTCTAAACTGAACAGTTTGCTCGAGAGATACTTCCAAAGTGGTAAAATGTGCCCCCTCCCCCCCCTCTGTAACTTCTTAACTAATGGTGAACGCACATTGAGCCGCACCGCAGTCTCCGCAGTCCCCGCATTTCGAATTCTTTGTATGAAATTCTATGAAACCTCGCACACTGAGCCGCACCGCAGTCTCCGCAGTCGCCGCACGCATTTGAGACGACCGAATTCCCCAGCCGCAGCTGATGACGTCACCAACGTCGGCCCGCACGCAGCGGACGCTGCGGCTAGCGCGGTGCGGATGACGTCATCCGCATTTTTTGTCTGCCTCGTCGTCTGTAACTTTTATTGGAATTTCATAATCTTTGCAGTATTTTTCTTCAATTCTTAAAAACTACAGCTTATGTATCAATAAAAGTTCTCCTGACAATTAAATGAAGTAAAAATAATATACTTCGTAACGTTTCAATAGCTTTGTTTAAGTGATAGCATTTTAATAACTGTAAGTAAATTCTACTAAACAACTAGAAAAAAGCCCCAGCCACTAAAAGCAATATTACGCTACTAAAAGAGGAGTCAAAACCAACAATTTTAATTAGTGAAAAATCCACTAAGTTGGCAACACTACAAAATGCGTGCGGCGACTGCGGAGACTGCGGTGCGGCTAAGTGTGCGAGGCCATTAACAAAATGCGATGAGTGCGGGTACTGCGGAGACTGCGTGCGGCTCAATGTGCGTTCACCTTAAGAGAATAATAAAACAAAAATGATTATTTGATGTGCATTCCCATGCAAACTTCAATTGAAAATTGTTTTGAACGAGATCGAGATATTAGTTTTTTTTTTTAATAAATCGTAAACTGCAATTTACCTTGCAAAGTTACAACCAACTACAAGAACTTTACTTGCTGCTACGGAACCCTTTATGGGCGAGTCCGACTCGCACTTGGCCGGTTTTATATTTTTTATATTTTCTGTTTTCTGAGGCAAAGATACAAAACTGTGTACAGCCAAGGTTTGAAGAAGGTGTTAAACATTTGAAGGGCAAGGAAGGTCAAACGTATTTTATTAAAAATATCAATGAAATATGAATATTTTTCATTTTTAATTAGTACATAATGATCAGTAACGCTATTCCTCGAAATGGTTTTTCAATGGGGAAGGCCAGCCAAAGCTAATTGTAGATGGCGCCACCATAGCTTGTACCTAATCCGACCAATGACGTAGTATTATTTTGAAGTACCTTTAAGATTTAAACTGATTTGAACCAATGACGATGCTTGGAACAACCTATGCTAGCGCCATTAGTTCCCCAGTTGCCAACCCCATTACAGCATATTAAAAAAAATGAACAATGCCCATTCCACCAACTTGGATGAATTTCATTTTCTTTCCCCGACTCGTCTACGCTTCAGTGGAAACCAGACCACGACATCACAATGTAAAATATTGATAAGAATGCTTTGTTTTTTTTGGTGCATCCAATGATATTTTAGTAAAATATCATTGGGTGCATCACTATTTCGAATTTTGACATAGCTATGGAGCACGGACCTGAGCATTTTCTGACCAAAATTATGCTATACCCATAATACTAATAATATATCCTTAGTATAAATGATGGCTCTTTTATTTGATATTTGGCTAGTAAAGGCTTAATCCATTATTTATATCATTGAGACTTTATCAATGTTCTCAATAGTCCATTAAAGTTCAATACTTCTTGTCTATGAATTTTGACAGCAAAAAAAATACGTCAAAACGTCATGTAGAGCATTGAGTTACATTTCCTGCAAAGTGAAAATTTAATGCATGAAATCCAATGGATGATAGAGAAAACCAGACTCATTAGTAGGAGAGGGACAGTGATGCGACTATTTAATTATGCCTTCTGTGTTCCTGATTAGCCTGTCAGACTGACGTTTACCAATTTACCATTCACATTATCATTCACGATGAGGGATTTCGATTATTCGATTATGTTTACGTTATTTTATCAGAATTGTATAAAACAATATTATTAATTATATCTTTTTACTCCTACGCAAATATTGTGTATATTTAACATTACATTTAGGATACTGTGATTGAGATAACATAAAACTGTGCAGTATTTGTCGACGAAGTGAAACATAGTGCGACGAGACGTTTTATCGCGAATAAATATTCCATAATGAACAGTATTACTAATATATGCCTGAGTTTATTCAGTTTAGTGATTTTATTAAATGTGAGACTCTGTTTTTCACAATATAATAAACCATGGAATGAAAAATATGAAAATAATAAGTGCCCCAAGCTGTATCCCAAGAATTTTTTGAATTATATGCCAGTTGGTAAGTTTCTACCACTTCGTAACTTCGTAATTATTAATTTAAAATTGCATTCAATAATAATTACTATGTCAGTACAAATTATTTGTAATTTTATGAAGTAACAGCTGTTGAGAAATGGCACATCTTCATTCTACTAAAAATTTGTCTTAAATACAAATAATTACTCAATTATTACAAATTGTATCTAATTAGTATATTCAGGTAAAGAAAATGCTATTTGTTTAAATAAAATTCTGCCTCTAATTTATTTGCAAGATTTAAGATTATTATTATTACTTATTTATAAAAATAAACACATAACACAATAAAATTAAACTAATTGCACTGCTATTACACAAGTTTTTTTCCATCCCTTAGGTAATCTTACAGCAGGCAACTACACAGAGAAGCCAGGTCTTAAAGGTTTGAAGCAATGTGTGATGGAATGCTGCCTCTCGGAGTCTTGCAACATAGTATTTATCTATGACCTCAGGTGTTTCCATGTGGAGTGTGTGAGTGATGAGCTCTGCCTCCCTCTGCAGAGGACGGGCAGCCGGAAATGGGAGGCATCTCATGTGTCTATGATACTGGTCAAGCCAGTCCTACCTACTGGTAACTATGCATCTCAACATTTTATTCTTAATTTTTTATTTTGCAAGGATTCCATCTACATATCTGTGTAAAATGGTGTAGGTATTACTCAAAACAGTTTGTTAAACATTGGCCTGGTATCTAAAATCTAATAATGTTATTGTATTCTTATTATGTATTCTTATTAAAAACAATAACATGAAAATACATAGGTAGTATTGATCTATTGATGAAATAATTTTTCAGCTTTATGTCTAATGCAACATAGTATCTTATTGACAAAAATATGACATATTTCTATATTCTATCAATAAATGTTATTAACATGTCCAACATCCCTGATAGTGATCAAAAATATGTACCTTTGTGTGATAACAAATAAGTTAGTGCACGTAATATCATTAACATCACTAGTTTTAGTGATTTGATAAGAAAATATTTATTTTATCATGTTTTTACAGAAAACTGGTCAGACATATTGGATCAGTCTAGCTACAGGCCAGTCAACAACAATTTTTCACCCGAAGAAGAGTCAATATACTCTCCATATACAAGTCACCATAATGAGCTACTCAACGATGATGATGATTCCAACTTTTTGTCACGCTTCATCAACAACTTGCCTACAATGGATGATGATGAAGCCAGATCCTTTGATAAATACCGAGATAATAATGACAGTGACATGATAATGGATGCTAGTAATTTTCTAGAAAAAATCCCTTGTGAAGTAGGTGTGGGGGACTGTCCGTTTAACTCAGAGTGTATACCGCTCGGGTTAAAACTAAGGAATGGAATCTGTAAATGTGTGCCAGGTACAGAAGAGAATGCACAAGGAGCTTGTGTTCAAACACATAGACCGTTTTCCAAAGGGCCAACAGGAGATGCCATGAAAAAGGATGATGATGCTGAAGCTAAAAGCGATGCTCTGAAAACTGAAACATCATCACCAAAGAGTGTTCAAACTTTGACTGTTTCTATTTTATCTAAACAGGTAAAAATTAACAGCATAATATTATCAATATTATAATCTAATTTACAATGAGGAAAAATCTTCTGCATTATAATTTCCTAATCCAATTAAAGATTAATAACATTTAACTGAAATCAATCAATGTTGATTATAAATTGATAAGACCAGCGGGTTTTAAACTGCCACTTTCCTAATTATTCATTTCATGGATTTCCAGCAAAATCATTTGGATTCTTTCGTTTCATGAGACTTCATAGAGTGAACTAACTCATTCTTTTTTTTTTTGTAAGGTACAACTGCCAGACAATGAAGTGACCTTGGCTGCTTACACTATTCCTGACGAGAAGGCGACAATGAGCCATTACAACTATGTTTGGACACTGGTCGACCAACCGAAAGGAGGTTTTACAGGTACTAAATAAGATGTTGCTTATTATGTTTAAAATACAATGAGAATAATACAATGTTACACAATGTATAAGATGAAAATAAATAATTATATAAGTACAGCTAACAACAAGACATGCTAATTTAACAAGGATCAATGTGCATCACGCAATTAGTAAATACACGTACACACGACTACACATCAAGCTATACAGCTACACACCAGTTTATCGTGGTCTCGCTATGTGTTACCTTTCCGCACATTTAACGGTCAGCTATTCTAGTTTTGCACAGCTTGATGTATAGCCGTGTGTACATACAAGCTGTACAGTAAACAAAAGAGATGTCTAGGCAAGCATTCATTTATTTTTTAAAAGGTATTTTTTACCATGTTCAAAAATAAATGAAAAAAAAAACCTTTTAACAAATTGATACCTAAATCCATAAATGTCGCTTTTGTTGATCGTACCTTTTACGCGAGTTTAAGTTTGTATATGATACGATCAAAAACACCCTGTACCATGCAGCTACAAACCCAACATACTTCTCAATGCGTAATATAAATAAGTCAAACAAAATTCTTCACTTTCGTCATTCATAACAGGAAACATGAACCAAAACGGAGCTAAAGTGACGCTGACAGATTTGACGGAAGGCCAGTACCGGTTCAAAGTGACGGTGAATGGTACCAACTCGTACGGGGAGGGGTTCGCCAACGTGACGGTACTGCCGCCCCACCGCGTCAACACGCCGCCGCAAGTCGTCATCACGCCACAAACTCAGACTGTGAAGCTTCCCAACACTGTTGCTGTACTTGACGGCAGTGCCAGCAAGGTAAGCTATTTATTTTCCAAGCCTTTTAAAAAAAAAAAAAAATGTGGGCAGCGAGTAAAGGGCAACTCGCTGCCCGACCAGGGACCATGCCCGGGTCGACGGCGCGTTGTGTCCCACGCGCGCCTCAAAGAGCGTCAGCATAATGACGGGGCCCCCCTCTCAGAGGGCCAAAGCCTGCCGGGGTAGCGGGATTATTCCCTTACCGTAACCCCGGAACTTAACAGGCTATGAAGGACACCATGGATTTTAGTCAGTAGAAGTCTGACAGTCCCTCCCGCCCTGCCCGGGGTTGGAGGACTCATTTGATGATTTTACCACGCTAAAAAAAAAAAAAAAAAAGCCTTTTAAAAAAGACTTCTCAATTCTTCAGCATCTATTTTTTTAAAGATGGTCCCATGATCATAAGGTCAGGTTCTGATGATGGGGTCGTACAGTGTAAAATTACTGTTCACAAAAGTCAATTAAAAGTCGGTTATTATTTTTTTCAATGTTTTTTCGCTTTTTTTTAGCTGGGAAACCCATTTTGATATTGATAGGCGGAATAATATATTATCATTGCATTTACACCACTCCATTCGTTGCTTATTATTTCTTGTGTGACCGTTTGCCGCAGTGACGGCAGATGGCTGCTGTGTTGCGTGTCGCGAGTTCGATTCCTATGTGGAACAAATATATGTACGGCCGCTGTTCCGGGCCTGGCTGTTTGTGTATATGACTTCAAATGTCTGTAAACGTATCCATAATACATGGAAAAAAACTCTCGCTCGACCCGAAAATATTAGAGATATAGCTATTGTGCAAACCATCCTATATAATTATGCCCTTATCCACAACTCCTATGATAAGCGCAGAAACCACAGCGTACCATTTGCTATTGCATTTGCCATAAATCACCAAACCGGAATACGATAATGCATACGTATATTGTATATTTAAGTTTTCGTGGCCTAATCATGCAATCCTCTGTAATTAATCATAGCTGGTCATTTATTTGAAGTTCAGAGAGCTAACAGACTAATAAACATGGGACAGCACGGCTGGCGCAGTGGTTGAGTGATCGACTGCTGCGCAGCCTGTCGTGGGTTCAATACAGTTTTTATCAATACTTATACAAAATGATACTATGTGTAGAGAAAAATTAAACATATATTGGACCTCTACGAGCCTTAAAAGCTAGCGACATGTCCAAGCAAAATTGTTGAAAAAAGCGCGGATGAAGGAACTTTTCATCAGTTTCAATCTATGGGTATGGGTATATTATATAAAAAAAAGAAAACTTTCAAATACCATCCAAATCATTACATTTTACTATTAAAAGAGTATAAAAAATATCTAATGTTTTGTAATATATTACCCACTTGATTTTGTTACTTTTTAACTGGAAATATATTTTATTTCCATTGCCATAAATAAAAAATGTGGGTCTGATTAAAGACTGCGTCTATCACCCCCCCTTCTTGCTGTCCTTCTCCCTTCGTCTCGTCATCGTCTCGCACGGGGTCAAATGCCCAAGGTCATTATCGTAAATACAAGCCTTATATCAGTATTCTGTCTTCCACAACAGGATGACGACGCTATCATATCCTGGCATTGGGACCTAACATCAGGTCCCATTGGCTACCAGCCTCCACTACAAGATGGCCCCACTTTAGTGCTGAATGATCTGAAACAACCCGGCAACTATACATTTAAGCTGACAGTTGAAGACTCAGACCACGTGAAGAATTCAACAGCAGCTAACATTACTGTTTTGAATCATACGGATTATCCACCTGAAGCGAATGCGGGTGAGTTTCATGCATTTTTTTATAGATATTAAAATACACCACAATTTCCACAGCATCTTAGCGATGGACCGTCGCGGGTGTAATTACCGTAAGAAACAAATATTTAAAAAACCTACAGTAGTTATTCAGGGTGTGACTGTTTGTATATGTTAGTTTAAATGTTTGTAATTGCATCCTCGGCAGAATTTTACAAAAAATTTCATCAAGCTATCATGAAATGTCATCATCATCATCAGCCTATAATGTTTCCACTGCTGTGATACAGGCCTCCTCTCTGTGAGAGGGAGTGGGCCATAATCTACCACGCGGGCCCAGTGCGGGTTGGTAGATGACACATGTCTTCAAATTTTTGGTTCTAGGACATGCCGGCTTCCTCACGATGTTTTCCTTCACCGTTGAGAGCAGTGGTGATGAAATAAATTACACAAAGTAATGCGCCTGGCGGGGTTCGAACCCACGACCTACAACTTGTAAGTCGGGACCGATACCACTGCTCTCATGAACTGTAGTAATAGCAAATATAGTTAGGTATTTTTCGTATATCGCGTGGCCCCAAGATTTAACTCCTCGCTTCTCGTTCGAGTTCAAATCCAGGCTACAAGTATTGATGTATCATTTTCAATTTACATGACTGTACTTTCTAAGTATATCTTAGTGTGCAATTACAGTGGCAGCGGGGCGGGCAGTGGAATCCGCTGGTGGGTAACGCAAACACATAGTTTTTGACTGAGGTGATAGTTTGTGACACCAAGTGCGGGCGGGGCGGGTGAGTGGAAATCTAGTCTGTTTCGTGACCCACCACCCACTTCCGCGCCACTGTAATTGCACACTTAGACATCACTGACATCTGTGACGGAAAACATCATGAGGAAACATGGAAAAAAAATCTAAACCATGTCAGATTTCCGTCTCACAGAGAGGAGGCCTGTGTCCCAGCAGTAGGATCATTTATAGGCCGATGATGAGGCCAGCCATGTCAGAGGCTTGTGGTGTTTCTAGACGTAAATTAATTAATTCCAGCTCCAAAGTATAGCCACATATATTTCAAATAAATGTTTTTTTCGCCTATATCACAACTGCGTTCCTTAACATACCATTACCTTCCAGTAGCTATTACTTAAAGCTTTCATTTTTGTACAGGACAAGACGTAATAATATATTTACCAAACAATAACTTGACGTTAAACGGAAGTCTGTCCACGGACGACCACGAGATCACTTCTTGGGAATGGACGAAATCTGCTGAAGATGAAAATAAAGCCGTGGACATGCAAAATACACACTCGCCTTATCTACAAGTAAGTTTATTAATTTTATTTGTAACTAGCTGTGCCCGCGACTATGTTCGCGTGGATTTCGGAACTCAACAATGCATTTTTTGTGGAAAAGAAGGGATTTTTTCTAAAATAAAAGTAACCTCAGTTACTACTTATTACATTAGTTACATGCCTGCCAATAGTAGTCCCGTCAAAATCTGCCCAGCCATTTCGGAGATTGGCTATTATAAACAGACAGACAAAAATTGTAAGGTGTAAGTAACGTATATACATACATATTTGTATGTATGCATTAAAAAACGGTTATTTCAATAATACTAACAGACACTCCAATTTTATCTGTACCTATGTATAGAGTATAGATGTATAGATAAATGTTTCATTTTGTTAAACATATTTATTTATTATTCTTTATTCTGACCAATGCCCTGTAAATAAATACAAATAGCCACGCTTCAAAGATATTAGCGGCTATTGATAAATTGATATGAAATCCTGATAACATAAACTAAATAAACAATGAAAACCCAACCGCATAAAAAGCGAACTAAAAAGATGTAAAAAAGATTATTATTCATAATAACTTATAAACGATAAACACTATTTTTTTTAAAGTATGCTGTGCAGTTTGATTTTGAGAATATGGCATTGTGGCCTTTTAGAAAATAATTTAGGGCCAATTGTTTGATCAGTAGTTAAGGAAAGTATTAGATATAATGCTATATCTTTTTGATTAATTATAAAAAAAAAATATAGGTAGTCGAACGAACGCTGTAATCTTTTTAAACTGTTAAAAGATTACAGCTAAATGCTATATTTTTTAATATTTTACTGGCTTGCAGTGTTGTGTTCCGATTATTATTTACGTTGAGCGCCGTCAGCCATTATAAACATAAATACCATAGATAAGGCTTAATGAAAAAACGAGGTTTATAATCATATCCCTTTGTTGTTATCACCTCTTATCAATCTAGCGCATGGTGTGCAACAATGTTTCCTCCTTTTATGAAAATATTCGTCCTACTCTTATTGTTTGCGCACCATTAATGCCTATAAGAGTACCTTATTAATTTTATCTAAACCATAAGAAACAGATTAAAGCCGGAAACATTATTTAACACGCCACGCGACGCAACGTGTCGACACCCTATGTGCAGTGAACGCGTGTCGTCGCGTCGGGTGTTCATAGTGTGATTCTGGTCATAGAAAACAATACATTTGATTTGACCCAACACGCATCACGTTTCATCGGGTGGCGTCGGGTGTTAATAATGTGTTTCCGGCTTAATTGCAAATAAAAACCTATTTGATGTTTCTTGGAAATCTATGTAGGCAATCATATAATTATATGTATTAGTTGGGAAAATTTCCCTTCCTCCTACGAAATTCCTAAATGTCCCCTTGGGAAAATTTTGGAAACACGCGTGTGAAGCTGTCAACAGCTTGTACCTGCTACATGGACACTGTTCTCATTATTTCCAGCTCTCAAATTTATCTGAAGGCGTGTACACATTTGTGTTGAAAGTGACGGATTCCTCAGGCCAGTCTTCCACAGCAGACGTGCATGTTTTCGTCAAACCACCGACCAATACCCCGCCTGTAGCCGACGCACAGGCTGAAGCCGTAAGTACTTCGAATAGTTTGAATAAAAATATACCCTAATCTGTGGAAGCTAGGGTCGACATTTAAAATGTCGTACGGCAGAAAACTAACGACACCTTACAATATTTCTCATGTTCACCGTTTAGGTGCCAGCCCAATCTAATTTATACTTTGAAATCAGAATGACAAAGTTCAAAATTCTACAATAATGTCCCAACATTTTAATCTATTAAATCAATTCGATTCAGTTTTGCGCAAGCGTAAAAATATGTATAACACTGTACCATAGTAGGTATGTGATAATTTGTAATCTGAAATCAGGCTAGTAAATCATAATAATTTCTAGCAAGGCCAATAGGATTTATTAATTCAAAGACACGGTTGAGGCATTGGCTGAACGATCTACTGTTATGCAGCATGTCACGGGTTCGATCCCCGCACGGAACAAATATTTGTATGATCTGTATCCTTAGCACGAATTTTCAGTATTTGAGACGTAAAGTAAACTGTAACTTTGACAATATCAAATTGTCAATTTTCAAGGAAAAAGTTAGTTCTTTTTTCGCACACCAGAGGCGCAGTTCTATTTTTTCATACAAAAACGCTGTAAATACTGGAAAGACGCTGTAAAGTAAAATGGTGAAAATTCGTGCTAAGGGTACAGAAAGTAGTTGTTCCGGGACTGGGTTTTTGTGTATGTAAGTTGAAATGTGTTTAAATGTAAACAGTTAAAAAATGCTCGTCGGTCCATGATAATTTTCTTACTAACTGTACATTTTTCCAAATACATATATTAAAAGGGCTATATCATGGAATATGCATGCTTGTCATGGTGTATGGTTACTAAAACAAGTACAAATATTACTCTTGCTAAAATTATGGAGGAAGTGTATAATATAATATGATAAGATATCATAATCATTGCATGTCCATATCGGCGATCTATGCAAGTTATCTCAACGGATATCCGAAATAATGGCTCGCTGTAATATTGCACAGTACAACTGAGATTAAATTATTATGAACTCTGGAACATATTTTATAATATGAAACACTATTATTATTTTAATTTGGATTTCTAATGCTAGTGCTACACTAACGGGAAAGTGTATAAGACGGGGACGCGAGGCATAATGGGGCATACACTCTAGGCATACTTAACACAACACTTACGTAGCGCAAACGCCTATTAACAAATGGCGTCCTGTTGGCGGTTGCGCTACGTCAGTATTGTGTTAAGTTAACCTTATATGAGTGATTTCCCATCATACCGCTCGTCCCCGACTATCTATACACTGTTCCCCAATGGACGTTAATTCGAACATTAAAAGTCTATTATAACTATAATTAACGTCATTTGTCGTTGGTGTGCCCCCCCTCATAACAAAAGTTATGTCAGTACCGTCTTTATTACAGTGTACAATCGATAAAGTTGAATTATGACCCACCATAAGCTTATTTTCTTGTAGACATTCTTATACAATTAGGTCCACATTTGCGTTAACATGCGTCTCCATGGTAACCACTTTGATCTTTGTTATTTTGACGGATTCAAACGATTTATTGTCATAATGGGTCATGATTCAACTTTGTCGACTGTACGGTACTTTAGTTACTGCAAATCATGAGCTTGTGTATAGTTCATATGACTTTTACAGACATTTATATAAGGTTTGAATTACAATAACAGATGCACGCTCGTGAAATGCAATCACTAACTTCAGCTAATGAGGACTTCGTTAGGCACTTTTCCCGCTGCGTGCAAAAGACTAGGTCCCTTGTTACAAGTCATTTGAAAAAAACATTATATTAGGTATATTAATAGGTATCCCTTGATATACCTACATACCGCCAGCAAGAATTCTGTCAAACAAACATAATTTTACCTACACCGGCAATAAATATTGCATTTCGACTATTAGAAAGAGATAAAGCATTATTTTTGTCACACACTACCGATGTGACTTTGTTGCTAGTTCCTCTTTCGCTGTAGTTGCTTAATAGTGAAAGAGATAAAGGGCCTTATATACGCCACGATCCGTCTGTTACTTGATCGCAGACACACAAAAACCGTACCGTTTTATACCGTAGAATATCATACCTATATACATCGATTTCTGCCAAAGATACTCGTAGCACGTCTTTGAAGTTCCGTATTAAACTAGTAAATAAATCGATCGGAATGATCAATCGTTTCGTGTGCGAGCGATGGGCTTTGAGCGATGTATTGTGTCGAAATGTATACACAACGACGATATAATACTAGACTCGTAATAACAGGCGACCGATGTCTGTCAACACATTAGGCAAAAAAGTCTTATATTCGTCTCCTTTCGACCAATCCTGTGAGCCGTAAACATACTTTGAGGCAGAACAGACCTTGAGTTAGCCAATCACAACGCAGTACCCCGTCCCCCTCGCTTACGTAGTACCTCAGCGAGTTGACAGAAAAATTTTTGTTCCTTAGATCGTGCATGCGGAGTCTAGTATTATATCGTCGTTGTGCGTACAGTTTTGAGTGATCTATGGTCACATTTCCGATCGTTCGTAACGACGGGTCGTTCTGTAAATGGGGCACTTTACATTCTACGAAGCCTAGTCGCTAACTCTTAGCTCCACTTCTTCCAAATCTTCGGCAATGGCACAAATAACTTAGTTGTAATGAAATATACTTGCAGTTCATATCACTACCTCAAACGTGGATCATCCTGAACGGTTCCGCATCGCACGATGACCATAGGATAGTCGCGTACACTTGGCGTTGTCTCTCCGGTCCTACTAACTCTAACATTGTCAATTTTAACGAGTCTGTCGCCAATGCTACCGGTCTCACGAAAGGCCAATACATGTTCTCCCTGACTGTACTCGACGATAATGGGAACTCTGCATCTGATAATGTCACCGTCACCGTCACTCAAAGTAAGTGTGTACATTTACAACTCTTTTTTCTTGTAAAAATCATTGTTGCACAAATGCAGATTTTATTACTAGGTGGTAAGGTCGAGATTTCTGTACAGTTTTTTTGTTAATTTTTTATGAGCCTCCAAATCAACCTAAAAAAACTGCATTGTGCAATGATCTTAAATAAAAATTATTTCCACTTCTGCATTAAAGGTTGCATGAGTTTGAATGAACTTTCATATACTAATAATGTGAATGTCATGTGATTGTCCATAATATCATACATAAAGGTGCGTCGATGGTTCCGCTTCGTACCTCCTTATGAAAATATAAGCGACAATGAGCACTTGAAAAAAAAAGTGCGTAACCTTTTAGTTACATTATTAGACCATGTAAAAATATACACTAAAAATATAAAAAATATACACATGTACTAAAGCATTTATAACTTCCAAAGAAGTACAGTTAAACTAGAAAATGAATGCGCTTCGAAAATCTTCGTGTTTTCGAAAAAGCAGGAGCGTTGCGACACAAAAAACCTCACGCAAATAAGAGCAATGTATCTAAGTTGTGTATGTGCGCTAGTATCAGCTCGCCTACTCTTGCGTGTCTATATAAAAGTGTTATCTCTGTCTCTCTTGCCTACACTGTTCACATTTGCAAAGTTTTGTGGCATTGCATAGAGTAATTAATCTAGATTTACCTACGGTAATAAAAAATAGGCTACGTAGTTCTTAGGTAAACGACACCTCTCTATACTACGAAGATAGGCGATGATTGCCGAAGCGCATTATTTTCTCTAGAGATCTGTATCGTTAAAGGAGTCTTTAAAAACCTCAATAAAAACCATTCCACCTACAGACAAGAACAGTCCTCCAAAGGCAGACGCAGGCGGCGACTTGGTATTGAACCTTCCAGTCTCCGTGTTGATACTGAATGGATCCAAGTCTTCGGATGACTTCAGAATAGTCTCGTGGAAGTGGAGTCGCTCTCCGTCCGGACTTGCTGCTGGGACGGTCATACTTAACTCTGATACTCAACCCGTACTTATGGTAAGTGATAGGTTTATTTCTGACTAGCTGACCCGTGCCCACTTCGTTGAGCGGTAAAATATACATGATATGTTTATAATTTATAGCCTATAGCATTCACGAATAATGTAGCTTTCGACCAGTGAAACAATTGTTAAAATAGGATCATTACTTCCGGAGATTACCTACCCTACATACAAACTTACAAACAAATTTTACCTCTTTATAATATTAGTATAGATAAACATTGTTGTATTAAACTTTTCAGATAAAGATTTTTATGCGCTATAGACTGTAGTAGAATATTTAATTTTGATAAACTTCAAATAACATCTAGGTACTCGTATAGCAAAAATGAAAATGCAATTGAAACTACAAATTGATGGATTTTATTAATACACAATAAACATTTTTTTACTTGTTTTTTTTTCTAATCACTCTGGTCATAGGTAAAATGGCCTTTATCACTTTACATAGTATATAAGAAAAACCTAGTATTATTTAAACTCCTTTACAGCTAACAAACATAGAAGCCGGAAGATACGTCTACGAGCTCACAGTGACGGACGATCAAGGAGAGTCGGACAAAGACACAGTGAGCGTCCAAGTGAAGCCAGACCCCCTCGAGATGAACCTTATGGAGCTCACCCTGAACATTCCAATATCGACCTTCACACAGAGCCAATTAGACTCACTTGTACAAAAGATGGCGCTACTCCTGAAGGACGATATTAGAGTGAATGTTACTAAAGTACATGGACAAATTGATTCTGGGAATACGCAGTTGATTTTCTTCCTTTCTGAACAGGTGAGAAATATGATTATTTGTTTTTCCTTCTAAATAATAGTGAAATGATTCTTACAGGATATTTTCCTGTCGTTCAGCATTAAAAAATGACAATTTAAGAAAATAAATAGAAAATATATTTAGCGAGACAAGTAACGGCTGACGTGACATGTAACAGGAGCAGCAAGGTGTAGTGATCATAAAATTTTGAATCCATGAACCGTCCGCACGGGGCTTGACTCGACCTCGAAGGCCTAGTTTAATTTATCACAAAGTAGTGTAATAGTCTGTGTCCAGAGGCCTTACCACGAGCTCTTAACGCGATCCAGTTTAGGCTGTGGGAAAGAGACAGAGCTATATAAGTTGTCTAGCTATCTCGTTCCCTGAGCGTAAACTGAATCGCGTTAATAGTTCGTGGTAGGGCACCAGGTCTACATTGTCCTGATTACTGAATTTTGTTCTTACAGGACAAGGCTGTAGAGGGCGTGCGGGCGTTATCCTTGGTGCGTGGAGCGAGCGGCGGCTGGCAAGCGTGGGGCGGAGGCTCCGTGCGCTCACTGCGCTGCCTCAGTACCTGCTCCGGCCGCGGCGTGTGCGACCACGCCACGCGCACGTGCCGCTGCGACGCCTTCTGGATGCAGAGCCTGCTGGCCATGCTAGACCCCGACGCGCAGCCCGACTGCGGTAAGTACGCTGCCTCAGTACCTGCTCCGGCCGCGGCGTGTGCGACCACGCCACGCGCACGTGCCGCTGCGACGCCTTCTGGATGCAGAGCCTGCTGGCCATGCTAGACCCCGACGCGCAGCCCGACTGCGGTAAGTACGCTGCCTCAGTACCTGCTCCGGCCGCGGCGTGTGCGACCACGCCACGCGCACGTGCCGCTGCGACGCCTTCTGGATGCAGAGCCTGCTGGCCATGCTAGACCCCGACGCGCAGCCCGACTGCGGTAAGTACGCTGCCTCAGTACCTGCTCCGGCCGCGGCGTGTGCGACCACGCCACGCGCACGTGCCGCTGCGACGCCTTCTGGATGCAGAGCCTGCTGGCCATGCTAGACCCCGACGCGCAGCCCGACTGCGGTAAGTACGCTGCCTCAGTACCTGCTCCGGCCGCGGCGTGTGCGACCACGCCACGCGCACGTGCCGCTGCGACGCCTTCTGGATGCAGAGCCTGCTGGCCATGCTAGACCCCGACGCGCAGCCCGACTGCGGTAAGTACGCTGCCTCAGTACCTGCTCCGGCCGCGGCGTGTGCGACCACGCCACGCGCACGTGCCGCTGCGACGCCTTCTGGATGCAGAGCCTGCTGGCCATGCTAGACCCCGACGCGCAGCCCGACTGCGGTAAGTACGCTGCCTCAGTACCTGCTCCGGCCGCGGCGTGTGCGACCACGCCACGCGCACGTGCCGCTGCGACGCCTTCTGGATGCAGAGCCTGCTGGCCATGCTAGACCCCGACGCGCAGCCCGACTGCGGTAAGTACCTGCTCCGGAAGGTTAGTGTGCGATCACAACGCCGTTCTTCGAGTCCAAACATTCGGCAGTCCGGTTGGATAGCATTTAGGGCCTCAAGTCTGCTAATTTTATTAAACTCACATGCTATTGATATTCAATCGAGACTCAATCACGACTCGAACAAATTTGGTAGTCTGCAAAAACTTGTATAAGCTCAATAGAGTCGTAATGGAATCGTAGTGTAAATGAAATTGTCTCTCAGTTGATCATTTATAAGTATTGTCATTAGACAGTAGAATACCGATAAAGTCCACAATCGATTTACAATTGTGACACGATTGAAGAGCAGACTAGCAAATATTCTGATAGCAGTCCAATGGAATGTCACTGGAAAACCATTGGTCTTAAATTAGTAGCAGAATGCCAAATGTAGTTAAAACTGCTACTGAGATCCAATTGAGTCATTACTAAATTAGCAGACTTTGGGGCCCAGTACTGCTGTCCCCGTTACGAGTAGTAATCTTTTCATGACAATGACTCAAGTTGTTAAGGAACCGTGAATGAACCCCAGTCCGTGTGGTCCCCAGACTGGTCGGTGGTGTACGCGAGCCTGGGCGGCGTGTCGCTGCTGCTGGTGCTGGGCGCGGCGCTGTGGGGCGGCGGCCGCGCGCTGCGTCGCACGTGCGCGCCACGCAAGCCGCGCGCCAGGCCCAAGTACCGCCTGCTGCCGCTCGCTGACAACGAGGAGAAACCATGTAAATATTGTACGACCTGCTCACAACTTATTATTGTTTGTACTTTCATCATCATCCGTATCATCTATCTCTATTCTACCAAAATAAGACCAATTCCCAGTTGATCCGAATTATATAATTCGCTGTCGGTCAATCTATGATTGATCCAATTTACGATTAGTCCAATACCCGATTACCTGTGTAGTTCCACCTGTTTTAATGACCCAATTTCCACTTCTTGTTCCAGCATGTTTAAACCACACAAAAATGTCGACGACAGCGTAAAATCTCGCAGCTGGAACATATTTAACTACTACATTTTTCTAAGTCATAGAAAAATCGTAAAGATTATCCCGTCCATTTATTATTCCCTTAACGACGATCTTCAAGAGTCGCCTTTATGTTTATAAGTTAGTATAATTGAAGCTCCTCCTGTTTGAAGCCGGTTAAAAAGAGAAGACAACTTTTCTTTTAACTTTGCCCCTTATTAGAAAGAAGTTCGGCGAGAATGGACTCATATGATTTAAAAATAAAGGAGGCGTCGTTCACTTGCAAGTCTATATGAATTTAAAATTAGAGTTTAATAAAGGATTACTCGTATATAAAAAAATGAGTTGCTAGGTTATGTGAATTAAAAGTTAGAATAAATTAAATCTATTGAAAATAAGTTATCGTGCAGTTTAGGAACGCATCGCGTTGCTTGATTGATTGCATTCCAACCTCCATAATTAAACAAATTCATCACCCACTTATGCTTTTGCATGTTTAAGTTTAGCAGTTTTTTTTTTCTTGTTTTACTTAATGCCGTCGTTGCTATGGTTACGTTAGTTACTGTTAGTTTAGTTCACAAATAATTTTAACTTTTAGATTTTTAGGTTATTATCTTCTATCTTGTATAACTTTTTTCTCCCAACTTTCACAGCTGACTATCCATTTGCATTTTTGCTAGTTTTGTATAGTTCTATAAGTAGTACTAAGTTTTATTACTGTATGATTCTAATATCAATGGGTCCCAATTTACATAGAAGTTCGCCATTCTTCTTTCTCTGGTAAACAAACATTCAAGCTCAAATACACAAATATCCGTCAACTGTATCGTAACAAAAACTCTTCCTCTTTTACAGTCACGAGCAAAGACGTATCAGAAAGCGAGACAGATTCGGACGTGCTGTTCGAAACGAAAAGCAAGACAACGTCATTCGCAACCCGCGCGATGAACGGTGAGGCGCCACAAGGCAACGGATGGAAGAAAAACGGTCACTTCAAGTCCTCACGCAAAGTGAAAACGTAGCTCATCGCCTTCCGACTGAGCTGTCTACGTATCCAGTCAGCTTTTGGTCACTGTAAGTAACCACTTACAACATTCCCACACTGACATTTCATAAGAACACGTTGCCATTCCAATTTGTGTACAGTATTGTGAATCCATAGTTTAGAACAAATGCTAGAGTGTATTGTAATCGCCTAAATCATCGTTTAGATGTTAAGTGAGCCATCATCAACGTTAAACTTAGTGAGAGAAAGTGTAAAGTAAACGAATACTTATTGATATGTAATTTATTAAACTAACACCGCGATTGCAGTATGAGCCTGTCTCACCTGCGTAGGGCTGACTATTAGGCTGCTTTTCCACCAGAGATGCGCTATGCTACGTTGCTAAGGATGCGTTTGATATCCACCAATCATACTCATTATGTGTGTGTGCGTTATGAAAACAAATGAATATGATTGGTGGATATCAAACGCATCCTTAGCAACGTAGCATAACGCATCTCTGGTGGAAAAGCAGCCATAAGCTAACTGACCATGTAGTTTTGACACAATTTTATCTAAGCAGTAAACTTCATCGTCCGAAATTAATATTGTATCTCAATCTAAATCCTGATCATACGGATCTTTCACGGCTAATAATGATTGAATATGGAATTGAATTGGTAAGTTCGGTCGTTGATTGCTTACAGATGAAGATCGGTATGAATATTGTGACCGAGACACCATATCAATTTTCGGCGTTATTTTGATCAACACCACGAGATCCAATAAAAAATATTTTTCTTAACGCCAAACACACTATCAACTAATAACACTAGGTATCATAAAGTATAAAATAATAACACCATCATAAATAATTATGAAATAGTTTTTTTTTTCAAACCTATCTTTAAAAAAAAATAGCACCTTATCATATTCCGGCAGCGTTTTACCTAATGTGCAACTACTCGTATTAAATCAAATAAGCTTTAAATATTACATTCTTCGTAGTTCCGAATTGGGTCGGACACGTTACAATAATAGTAATAGAAGTTTTGAAGTAATTAATAATACTAAAATTAATACATTGGCAGCAAAAACATAATAATATACTCTTACACGATGCGAGGTGCCCATAACTGAAGCATGTAAAAAAAAACAATAAGATTTGTGCTTTCTCAATACACCTTAGAGCTTATGCACAACACGTTTTTTAAACGCGCCGGTGCAGCGCGTTTGACGCGATACGCACGCAAGTCAGACGCAGCCTAAAACAAATGACAACAAACTGCTCTGATAAAATAGCGCCGTCGACGCGCGTTTAAAAAACGTAGTGTGCATAGGCTCTTAGATGTAACTGCAGTTTCCGCATACTGATATGAAAAAATGCATAAGTAAGTATGTATCTAACAAACACTTTTATTTCACTTTCGGTCGATTTTCACATCGAACGTCTAAATGGAAATTCAACAAAGCTAGGCGTTGGAAAGGATGCGACTGGTGACTTGCCGCTCGGCTTAACCGACCCATGTAAATGTTCTATTACCGAAATGCTAAAATCAGCCTTTATTTTAAATTCATACAGTAGCTCGAAATCTCTGCCAGCGTATTAATTTTAGTAACCTTTGTCTTGTCTGTTTACCATTGATGAAATAGAAAATAATCAATTTACGCTCGATTAAATCTTATTAAAATGAACTCTATATAATTATCAATCTCCATAAAAAATGGCTATGAAAAAATTGTATACATAATAACTTAGATTGTAGCTTCTACACTAGGATAGGTTTTTTTACTTACAAACGTTACATAAAGAGGGTTACTATGTGCGCGGAATTACAGCTACCGGCCGTAAATAATGCACATTGGAAACCTTTGGTAAGATTTTCTGCTAGTTTCGGCTTCCTAGAGCTGTATCTCTGTCGTACACTATGTGTCGTTTGTCGCTAATACGGCATTCGTTGAAACTTGTAGTTAGAGCTTCGTGTGAGAAAGCGCACTTACTACAAATCCAAAACTAGTCTAGTCTATCTTTTCAAAAAGATAGAAATGCAATCTTTATGGCCGATACTTGTAGTTTTATCCATTAGCGTATTATATTCTTGAATCTGAGAGAGCACATTGCAAGCACAAACTATACATACAAATAATTAAATTATATATTCGGCAAGATAGGAACCCTATTATGTATAATATATTTTTTGTATTAAAATTGAATCGGATACAAAATGTCTAAAATTGTTATTAGTCAGAATGTTACCTGAATCGTAGGTATCAAATCATTTGTAAATCTATAAAAGTAGTGTTGTAATCTATACATAGAAATTATGTAAAAAAGATTCTTTAGAAGTAGGCTTAAGGATAATTTTATTTACTTATTTATAAATGTGCGAATAATGGGACAGTTGTAATGTAAAATAATTTATGTAATTTTGTGTATTTTTTTATTTCGTTTATTTATATGTAACGCGTTATGTAAATCAGCATTTTCTTGCAGTTTCTACCATAACGTCAGATTTCATATAAAAAAATATTTTAAGAATCTTTCGTTAATGGCGTATAGCTATAGTATAATCAATTTACATTGCGTGTTTTATGATTTTATATTTTTATTATAAAATCCGGATGAAAATGGCCACTTCTTGAATGAAAACTTATTAGGCAGTTATTAATGCAATTCATAATAATGATATACATGAAAGCTTTATATGGTATAATAAGCAGATTTGTGTCAATTTCCGTCAGTATGGAAACAATTATTTTTACTACGGAACCCTTAAAATAAAATCAGTAACACTTTTTTAATCTATTTCGATGGGATTGCTGACTTTGAATAATATGTATTTTTTTAATTACTCATACACCAATAATCTTATCGTTTGTTTATAATATTATGTCTCGAGACTACTTTAATATAAGACGGTTTCTAAATTAACCGTGGCAGTCATTTTAAACAAGAGCCCACGACCAGCAATTTTCGCTCATCAATTACGAATAGAGCCGTTTAAAATTGATACATTAATATTTAGGCTAACACAAAACTGCCTTGTGACGGCCAAAGTAACTAAATCAAATAAAATAAACAAATAAATTAAATCATCTATCTATTTCCCACAAAATGCAACGTTTCCGACTAGTACTGCCCACTTAGCCGAGATCAGGGCCTGCAGCCAACCGCAAACGCTGAGTAGGCTTTAATAGATTTTTAACTTTATGTACTAAGCTATAAAGTTGAAGACCTATTGAAGATTTCATAGCGTTGTTCGTTGTCGTTCCAGTCGCTAACGTTTGTGACCTTACCCTTAGCACGAATTATCACTATTTGAGACATATAGTAAACTGGAACTTTGATAACTTCAAATTGACAATTTTCAAGGAAAAAAATTGTTCCTTCTTCGCACACCAGAGGCGCTGTTCCATTGTTCATACAAGTAACGCTGCGCTGTAAATACTGGAAAGACGCTGTAAAGTAAAAGAGTGAAATTCGTGCTAAGGGTACTGTTGTAATTTGGCTAGGGGCTAGGGGGGCTGATTTGTGTAAGTAATCTATCATTTTTAAATGCTTCTGGCTGTCAAACGATACGATATTGTTTAGTTCGCGAGCTCTCGTAGTATAAGAAGATTCACACAATTTATATAGCGGTGATGTCGGATGTGTGTGAAGTCCAACATAACGCATAATATTTTTTAAAGTCATAATGAAATATATCTCGAAATAACTTATTTTTATCTACACTCGCCATAAAATTAGATTTGCTTTATTTTAAGCATTATAATAAAGTTATTGTATATTAATTATGAATATTTTTAAAATTATTGTATTGTATTAATTTAATGCGTCATTATTATTATAGCAAGACGTTAAAGTGTGACCAGCTTTTGGTATACTAATTTTCATAATTGAATAATCTAGTCGTGCTAAGTGATAATATATTAGATTTTAGTACAGTTTTGCGTATGTGTATTGTTTATGTATCATGTTTTTACTGTGATTTTGACGAGTATTTTATTATTTGAATGTACTTAAGTGGTTTGGAAATAAATTCGCATTTATGCTTTTATGTCGTTTGTTATTGTGTGATAATTATATCTCAATCCTAAATGGCGATAGCTTATGACCTCAATTTGAGGTCATCGCCGCATGTAATATATAGTAAGTTGCTATTTACTATAATGTTAATCTAAAACTATTATTGATTTACCACATTAAATGTTGTTCTTAAAAAATCCAAATTTTTCTAGAAATTATTTTTGAAAGGTTACATTTTTTTTAAATTTAGATTTTCCCGCGACTACTCTTTTAATTTAGAATTTTAATCAATTAAATGTGTACACGTGCTGCCATCTCTTATCAAAAGAGCATTATTATTGTTTAAATCAGAATCATTTTAGAGATGCTAGGTATGTTATCAGTTTCTCGAAAAAAATCTAGTCACTTTGGTTGTCATTAAAATCGGTTTAGTCATGTTGAAAAATAAGATGTATGAATGGCCGTATAGCATATACAGGCTTTTTTACCCGACTGCGCGACGCAAAGGAGGGTAATGTGTTTATCAGTCTATGTATGTATGTATGTTTGTTTCTATGTGGCGTTCTAGAGACCAAATGCGTAGGCCGATTTTGATAATTTTTACGTCAATCGATTCGTCTTAACCTTGCGAGTGTCACTAAAGACATGACAGTAATCAATATTCACCACAGCGACAACCAGACGCCATATTGTCAAAATGAAAAAAAAAATGTCGATGAACTATGTCATGTGGGGTATCGTTGAATAGGTATTTTAAAATCATCTTTAGGTTCCCTTTACCATTTTTCATTTTAAATAATAGTTTAGGATATATATAACGATTTAAAGTTGTTTAGCAAAACAATAATTCTCTGAATAATAACTAAAAAGTATGAAATAAAAAAAAAATATTTAACGAAAAACAAAAAACCCGACTGCGTTAAGAAAACTAAAAAGAAAAACAAGCCCAGTAGTTAAGAATTCACTCATTCACACTCACAGTCGGGGCCCGTTGGGAAGATTTGATTGGTATAATTTGAATGGGCCCCGACTGTGAGTGTGAATGAGTGAATTCTTAACTACTGGGCTTGTTTCTTTCTTTTTAGTTTTTTTAACGCAGTCGGGTTTTTTGTTTTTCGTTAAATATTTTTTATGGTTATATGTATATGATGGCAGAGTAGGAATTATTACCTTATCAGAACCCAAACCCAACGTTAATTCACATTATTTACACATACTGATACAAATGTGAAGGCCCGAGATTTGCCGTTGTTAATAGTTGTGTGGGGGGACGTTTGATTGAGAAAAAACAATGACACAATTTTTCACACTTTTATCAAACAAAAACTTTGTACAAGTATTTCTAAGACACTTTCAAATATTCACTATTGACTGATTTTTTCTAACGCTTCAATAAAAGTTAATAAAAGATGCAAAATAAAAATCAAAGCATTTTTTACAAGTAGGCCAGTTACAGGCATTGTTATAAAACTTGGACACATTTTTTAGATCGCCAAAAATATTACATAACCTTTGTTATACGTATATCATTAATTTTGAGTTGGTACAGTATGTGAGAGCGATGTAACAAGTTAAAAGTGTCCATAGTATAAATTAACACAAAAAACAATTCAGGAAACAAAATGCAAGGCAAGATGTAGACGTCAGAAAGGCATGCGACGAGACCCGAAGATATGAGAAAGCAGAAGGACGCCAAAACATTCGAGAGGTTTGCTGGAGTCGGTTAACATGAAAGGGCTTGCGAAGTTGATTGCATTGTTGCCAATAACGAAATAACTTTTCTTTCTCTGTGCACTGTATTGCAGTTTTGTTTCTGAAAAAAAGAAAAAGAAAATGTTCAACATTTTTGCGTAATATAGAAGCTAATAACTTAGGGTCTCGAAATTTTTAGGGTTACGGAGCCATATGGCAGAAAACGGAACCCATATAGATTCGTCATGTCTGTCTGTCTGTCCGTATGTCACAGCACAGCCACTTTTTGTCGAAAGTATAAGAGCTATCTTGTCGAAACTTGGTAAATAGATATATTATGTGAACCGCATTAGGATTTTCACACAAAAATAAAACAAAAACCAATTTTACATACTAATACTCAGAATTGAAACTCAAAATTTTTTTTTCGCCTTTCCCTTATCTATGAATAGGTCTTGAAAAATGATATTGAGGTTACCAACATATTTTTTTTCTAAACTGAACAATTTGCACGAGAGACACTTCCAAAGTGGTAAAATGAGTGCCCCCCCCCCCTGTTACTTCTAAAATGAGAGAACGATAAAACTGAAAAAAAATAAAAATTAGTTTGAATTTAATCGAGTAAGTAATTAGTTTTTTTTAATACGTCCTTATACCGTAATCCGCAATTTACCTTTCAAAAGTAAAACCAACTGTGAACGTTTATATTATGTTACTTGCTGCTACGGAACCCTACATGGGCGAGTCTTACTTGCACTTAGCCGGTTTTTTAAAAGTAGGTACCGACTTCGTCGGGAAATATTAGTAGTGAGTACTACTCACTACTAATATTTCCCTTTCAGGATCGAGCTCGTAAAACGTCCGATCTTAGCAAAAATAACAAGTATATCATACCTTAGACTTAGCTAAGAATAATTCTAGATTTTTTAGTTGGCGACTCCGAACCATATCTGTATCGCGCGGTAACGAAACCATAGCGAAATCCAATTCGACGACAACGCCATCTATCGAGCTAGTGGACAACTTTGATCTGAGGCGGAAACAATAGCAGAATAACAGTCAATCAATACGCGGCGGTTTCGCACGTTTGCAATCTACCGATTTGGTGGAAAAGCATGTTGTTAATAAAAAACTTAATAAACAAAAAAAATAACCTCTTCAAAAACAACCACAAAACTTTTCTTTCGGAAATCGGTGACTTTTTTTCATTAATTTCATTGTCTTTTTGCCACCGACTCCTTAAATAGAAGTTTGGTAGTTTATTTTAACCTTTTTAACCGACTTCAAAAAGAGGGAGGTTATTTGTGGTTGTTTTTGAAGGCGGTTAAACTTTTTAGATTTTTTTTTATTTTACTCTTTTACAACGTTTTCTTACATTTGCACTAGAATTTTGAAATCCGTAGCACCGGTAATAACGTCGTTAACATTTCTTTCATTCATTCCTTATCTTAAAAACTACTGAACCAATTTTGATGAAACTTGCAGTATTCCTTTAGTTGAACGATACCCATATAGTACAACAAAAAAAAAGAATGACTAAAATCGGATTGTAGTTCCGGAGATATAGCGAACACAAACATAATTTACTAAATCAGTCGATGCAGTCCTTACTAGAGGAGTTGTACCTTCGATCATCAGCTAACTTACATGAGATGATGATTTCCATACGCAAGTACTAAATTACTTTACCTATAAGATTTGCAAAAAACTATGTGTGAGCCAATAAAATTTGAGGGTTGCCCTCGATTTCGAAGATCAAATCATCAGATCCTGACTTGGTGATTATGGGACCTTATAAGTTATTTCTTTCAAATAAAAAATAATCGCGTAACATCCACACAAAAAAAAAACATACCGTCGAATTGATAACCTCCTTTATTTTGTGTCAGACTCGTACTAACTAAAAGTCCCACCCTGTTCTTTCTGTTGCCCTTTGCGTTCCAGGGCTTTTCCTGCTTAGACAGTCCCGCAATGGGTTTCGTAAAACCCTAGGACAATGCTTATGTATGTCTTTTGACAACGGGGAGGTAAGTTACGCCACAGAATATATTGGTTAAGCTAACGAGTAGAAATAAGTATTTAAATGCATTAAATTGTAACCTCACCAAATTATTTAAAACATCTCATTTTGTTGAAATTGCCTTCACAATGTCATCGTCATCAATAACTTGAAGATCTCAAATTTTCTTTGGAGGTCTACTCAAAAATGCTGGATGGCCTCTTAGAGATTCGCACCCTGCAACGAAATTAGTGGTTATTATTTTCTTTTCAGCAGATTGAGCTCCATAATTTCTGGCTGGATGGAAAAAGGCATTAGTAATTATTATTTTTCAATCTTGTTTGTCATACATTTTTCAGAATAAGATCGCCTGCAATAGCCTCGTTGTGGAAGCATACGAATACTAGTCAATACCGTTTAGCAGTTTTGCTAAATGGTATTGACTGATACTAATATACTTTAGCGTTGCCATTCCCAATCGGTAGGTATCTGAAAAGACACAGTAATAAGTTAACTCGCCTATCGTGTTACTTATAAAAAAAACACAGCCGTCTATGTTTTCTCGCGGTAAACGATAGAAACACTCCCGAGTAAACAGTCTGCAACACGCCTCGCGTATTCGGTCGTTTTTTTTTTTGACGTGGCGTTTCGTTGCGCAACAATTCTAAAAGGTTTATGCTACTGCATCTGCGCAAGCGAGACTCATTATTATGTATTTACGCGAGAATGACAGAAACAGGTAATAATAATATAGGTCAAAGTACGAAATTCCTCGTGCTCTGCGACCGGACTTTGGAGCCTAGACGGCTCACGCACCGTGTGTATTGCCGGGCCGCACAGTCATGGTGACGCTACACAAAAAAGCCTGATAGTAAGACTGAACCTATCTAGAGTGCGGGCCACGACTAAAGAGTCTAAAGTCCTTTCGAGGTGGCGTGTGTTAACGTCATTACAACAAATTGTTTTATATAAATGTGGTAGGTACCTATATTACCTATCTCGAATTCTCTCTCGAAATCGAAATCGAGTGGTGGTGCGGTCTCTCTGGGTAGGTAGGTACCTAAATCAGACTGTACAAGAATAAAAAGATTCCGACGAATTAAGAACCTCCTCCTTTTTTTGAAGTCGGTTAAAAAGATGAGCTATAAGCAATAAAAAACCTGGAATAACGATTACAAAGCGTTAGTAACACCAAACTGGTAATAACGTCGAGAATGTGAATAAGGTCGATTATTCACCGTCTCGTCGGTACACCATTTTGCAATGTTGTTATCACAATATTTTTCCATCATCTTCTATTATTTCTTCATCATCAACTTCTTCAATATTTTCTGCTGTTGACCTAGGACCCCAACCAGTCCCAACCGAACAGGAACCTTCTGCTATTGTGATCAAGTTTAAAATCTATGTAAGAAAGATAGATTTGAATAGTCTGGATCTGTGTAGGTAGGTAGGTAAGTTACCTACATTAAAAAAAAATTGGACGGTGCTAAAAAGTCACCCTGTGTAGGTATACATAATTACATATAATATTATAAAGGTGGCGGACTCATTAATTTGATTCTCAGGAAACACAAATTTAATAAGTAAATACATAAATCAATTACAAAACAATATCGTACCTGTATCAATCAAAGAGCCGACTGTACCCAACGATGCTGCACCTAGTTTTGACAGGTTTTTTGCTTCACCTATATGGGTACACTTTTTTATACACACCTAATTAACCCGTTGAAGCAAATAATTACATGAAGTGGTACAAAAGTAATTAAGTACTTAGAGATTCTAGCAAAAACAGAAAAAAAACCGTCTACCGACATATTTTACTTTTATTTAAGACTTGCAAAATCCAGAACAAATACTTGTAAGGCATACAAATATTTGTTCCGAGAATCAAACCCGCGAGTCTCAGCGCAGCAGTGAATTGCTCCAGCCTCTGCGCCTACCGGGGCCTTTATACCAATGGAGGGCTATAATATCGGAACGGGTTTAGGGGTTAAGAATAATCATCGTTTAGAGCCTATAAAAGTATAAATAGTCCCACTGCAGGGACACCAGACTCCTCTCTGTGTGACGTCGTGGGCCATAAACCACCACGTGGCAGGCCCAATGCTAGTTAGATCTACCAACCTGCATTGCGGGCCCCCATCATGTCTTCGAATTTTTGGGGTAGGTACTAAACATCGTGAGGAAACATGCCGTTTTGAGAGCAGGGTGGCATAAAAAAAAGAACTTTCTAATATTTCTGTGAGTGGTGATGGTATAATTACAATAAATTGAAATTACCTATATAAATTAAGGTAATTCGACACTGGCTGATTAAATAGAAAATAAAACAGTCAGTACATACAGTTTGCCTTGGGTTCGATAGGAAATTTCCATAAAAACCTTTGTGACGGTAGGAACAATAATTAACGCCGAACAAAGTAAATGCCAATGTTTCAGAATGAAATCAGCTTTTGAATCCTATATTAAAGTACAATGCAACTCACCCTTTCTATTGTTCAGTAGCTGTGTGATGTCTTGATCTAATTTTATAATTTAAACTAAAAAAAAAACGTTGCGGACTGGCAGTATCTCGTCGACGTTTGCCCTCGGAGCGACACAGGTCTACTGTGTTCTAGAATTTTTTTCGTTACATTAAAATGTCCTTCAAACTCACGGTCGTCGCTGTGGTATTTAAATTCAAGTACCCTCAAACTTTAAAAAACTTTAAAAAAACCGGCCAAGTGCGAGTCGGTCTCGCGCAGGAAGTTCCGTATCGTCTTTATAAAAACGTTTGTTGAATGAGAAACAAATATTTGTTTTATTTAAATTATTAATTTATAAAGTGATGATTTAAAAAAGAAAGTGTAATTTATAAAAGTACTACCGGTTCTTTCAATACTTACTTAAATTTGTGGTTAAAAGCAAAAATCATAATTTGCCTGCGTAGTACTATTATTTATTCTGTGCTGTAGGGCATGCCTTTTCATCTTTTATGAATATTTCCAGCGTCTACCTGTTGCCGTCACCAATATCGGCTTAACAAGTAAAATATTACGTTTATTGTATGGGAGCCCATCTAAATAATTATTTGATTATTCTTCCTTTTAGTAGGTATGTATTGCTATAGCGGCAACAGAAATACATTATTCGTGAAAATTTCAACTGTTTAACTATCACAGTTCATGAGATTATAGCTTAGTGACAGACAGACGGACAGCGAAGTCCTAATAATAGGGTACGGAACCCTAAAAATGTGCCACATAGTAGGTCCCGTACTTCACAAACATACGGTGTTGCTATTTCAATTAATGATAGTTTAAAAGGTATTTATTGTTTTGCGATTGCTTGATTTGCGGGTAGGACGTTACACAACACGCTTTAGTGGGACCGCATACTATAATGCAGGAGTTACACTAACGGGAAATGGTGTAAATAAATTATCACAATGCGTTTGCATGAATATTTTAAAGTCCGTTAATGCAATATTCCCCCAGTATAAAAAAAAAAATGTCTGAAAATTCATTTAAGATAAAAATCACGAAAATTCTCGTACATACATACGGTTTAGCCAGAACGTCTTGAAACGGAACTAATGTTTGTTTGCCGACTATTATTACCTACTATTATTATTCTTTTTATATTATTTGATGTAAACAAAGACGCAGGTTTGTTAGATTAATTATTGTGCCATAAAACTGACGTAATAAGTGAAAATAAATAAAATTAAATTATTCAAAGTGCTGGTACATATATTATCTAGACAGAGCACAGTGGCGACTTCCGGTTTTTTACTGTTTTTTGCGAAGCTGTACGTTTTATAGCAGAGATGCCGCACACAGAAAGAAAAGTTCTTACAAATCAGAAGACACTCGGGGTACATTTTGTATTGTACAAATTGCTAGATCAAAGTTCTGTGACAGATGTTTTACAGTATGCAGTCGCGCTTACTCGTATTTATTGCTTGTATCAAGTATTTAGTAGTGTGGTAGTGTGTACATGCCGTAACCTGCACACACATGACGCGCATTTTTGATGGATTGTCAACTTTATGACATTACGTTCAACTGTGAAAAGACAGATATGGATAGCTTGACGGGCTGGAGTTTGTATCTAAATGTTAAAAAAAAACAATCCATCAAAAACTGACAAAAATACGTAGGTAGTTTGACTGTTGGTCAAACAAATATCTATTTGATTTGGGCGGGAATCGAACCCGTGACACGCAGCTGAGCAGTCAATCGCTCAACCACTGCGCCATCGCGAGACGACAGTTTTCCTCAATATCAATTTAAGAAACTGGTACTTAATGATTATTATTAAGTCTATTGTCTAGAGAAGCCATGACATACTAGTTGATAGGAACCATTTGCATTAAAGGTCATAATAAAACACGCAATACTGTTATGAACAATTTATTTAATATAAAATTTATTGCTTTCTTATCGTTAGTGATCGGTCGCTAAAGTTCATTCGTACATAAGTGATTGAACACTTCATTGATTATTTTAGGCAAAACAGGCACTCGACCACAATAAGTAGGCACCAAAGGGCAAACAAAAATGCACACAATGCGATATTCTTGCTTCCTAGTTGTAAAGTCGCAATTCATGAGAGCAAGCGACTTTAACGTCATTAACAATAAGGTTTGAATTGCAACTATTGACGCTCGGAAAAGTAAATGCTTCAACTGTATTTCATCCAAGTTGACTTTTTCAAAAAAAAAAATGTATCTAGCCTTTTTAATCGTATTTCTCTCAAGAAGTAATCAAATTAAAGTTATTCTCTACCAATTGGAATCGGAAGATATGACCCATAATGGAAGTTGACAAGATGTTTTTTTTTATACACCTAATTTAGGCGTGATTATATAGAAATAATGTGCGCATTACCAATCCATTCATTCTGTCTCGTGTTCTAGACGGTGCAATCAATGGCAAAGCCTACAGTCTTAATATTAAAAAATTGAAACTAGCAATTGCTAATAGAAATCTCTTATTATATTACTTACGTACATTAGGTTTATATATTAACCTAAATTATATGAAAAACCTTTGAACGAAGTTTTTATTTTAACAGGAATTTAAATTACTTTTTTTGGAATTTGCATTATATAATTGTTTTCATCAAAGAACAAAACAAATAAATATAAGATAAACATAAAATAATTCTATATAAGATAAATTAATCTTATTGTTTTGGAATGCTTTGTACCAAAGAATTATCATATAAATTACTTTGATAAAAGTTTTTTACCTACTTAAAAATATTTAACAGTTGTGACTAATTGAGTATCCGAATTTATCCATAAAAATATTTCGCGCCTAGCTGAACATTGAACAACATTTGGTTAATAAGAAATTAAGAATTCTTGCGAATATTAAGTAAAATTTTAAGTTACCTGCTAAACATTAAAAAAAGCAATTCATACATACCTACCCACATTTCGATTATAGATATTTGTTTTTTAAAGCTATCTTCACAAATAAATGCTTATGTTTTAATTATCAAGAGACACGTAGGTAAGTAGTGTCATTATCTGTAAACAATCAAGTCATGCTAGCAAGCAAGATTTGATCTTATGTAATGTTTACCTAGTTCTGTATAATTACGGAATTAAAATGCATAACCCTTACAAGTACGTTATATTATTTATTATAGCCTACATTAGCAGCTAAATAGATTATTGCTACTGGCGATTGGTATATAGT
The DNA here is from genome assembly GCA_036375495.1 of Agrotis segetum. Classification (NCBI taxonomy): domain Eukaryota; kingdom Metazoa; phylum Arthropoda; class Insecta; order Lepidoptera; family Noctuidae; genus Agrotis; species Agrotis segetum. The sequence goes on from JAQSVV010000135.1 coordinate 228,895, forward strand.
TTTCGAGCAAATTGTATATTATTGCTGAACTCTTTCACAACCAATGTCTGTGTGTTCATTATCAGCAATATCGGTTATCTCAAATAATAATTGTGTTGTCGTTAGAAACAAGGCGAACTGAGAACATTTTTTTTAAGTTACATAAGTACCTACATATTTCTGTATTTTTACATTAAACGTAGAAATTATTTAATAGGTAATAAAATGTTAGGGCTCCCACACACGGGCGAGAAAACGCCGCCACATGCTACTCGCGCGATTCCGCATCCCTCTGTCTTACCTCAGTAATACATTGTTAAAAAAAGTAGCAGCAAACGACCACAAGTATCGACCATCAGCCGCAAATGGCTGTCGCGCGCTTCAGCTACCTCTGTAGCTGCTTCTAGCTTGTGGCGACGTTTGTGGCTGTCGCGACTGGCTCGTGTGACACTTACACACTTGACACTTAGTGATTTTATGCAGAACATTGGATTGAGTAGGATTTATTTGCTACAATTAGGCCATGAAAAGAAAATTTGTACACAATTTTACACTAAGTATCTACATGCACAGTGCAATGGGCAGATTCCCCATGAAGAACTCAAAATGAAACAATTTATAACTGCCCCAGTGTACAGGTCATATCAGTGTTTGTAAAATTCTCTTTTGTACCACATAACAACCATAGAATTAAGAACAATATCAATCAATAGTATCTTTTCAATTCTCATTTGGGCAGAATATTTAGGATTTTTATGAATTTATTAATAAATTTATTTAAGCAAATATAGAATTTGCACTTGGTTTATCTTATAATTTCAAGTAGTTAGGAATACATAAATACAATGGGGTTATTTTATTATCACGTTTCTAAATTTCAAACAATAAACAAATATAATTAATCTCACATTCTATAAGAGTCACTGGCCAAAATGTTGTCCCTTCCCATAATCAATTCCTAAATTTATTTTTCAAAAAGCTTGATACTTCATCCTACTTTCAAAACCTTCCACCAATTAGAACAACTTAAAATACACACATACAAACCTCAAAACAAGAAGCTAGGTTAGCATCTAGGCTGTAATATCTATATTTTTACTATGTATTTCAATTATTATTTGGCCTTTTTCTTTCCAGATCTTACAGTTTTTTCTACTTCAGAAGACCAAACAGCCTTATTGATTGTTTCACCCAAAGAATATGCACCACATGTTAATGTGAGGCAGAATATGTAGAAACATATTCTTACAGGCCAATTCAGAACATTCAAGATAGGGTACACCCAAATGCCAGTGTTGTAGTAGATAATGTGTATCCAAACCAAATAACAAACCATAAAGGCAGAAAGGATGGAAAGACCAACTTTCCTCTTAGGATACATCCTAAATGATGTCAAGAGCTCTATCAGTATGAACACAACTATGTTTGAGTGCATCACATGATTCAACCATGTTGGAAAGTATGCATCCATAACTCTGGGCAAGATCAGCTCTCTGTCAACAGCATATATGCCCCAAAATGATACTCCTACAAATATTGCTAGTGGGAAAGCTAAAGCACTGAACACTGTGTCCTTAACTCTCCTTATAAGAGGCTTCTCTGATGGTGACGGTTCATTGTTCCCAAAAATATCATTGAGCAACGCCAGTGTAAAGTATGTTGTTTGTATCATCTGCAAAAAAGAAAAATTATCAATATTGAGGCAAAAGATCATTTTATCTCACATTGATTAAATTACATAAGACTTACCGCATCTAAATATGTTAAATATTTGAATTTGCCACCGTAAGGTGTTACAGTAGTTGCAGTTGCCGGTATATTGACGTAGACGTAGTCATAGTAACATCCATAGGCAAATTGGATGGCTCCAAATAGATGAAATAATAGCTTAAACATGGTTGAAGTTTCTGCAAGTGAAATATGCTTAGTCAGGCTATTTGGCAATTTATAGGGTAACACAAACACGCAAGAGGCTCTGCGGAATTAAATACACCCTGTTATTTCAGGAAAAAAGATACAAGAGGCCGAGAAACAAGGGTGCTCTGAACAATATGAAAATATACTAACCTCTTCCTTGCGTGTCTTACAATCCCTTCAAAAGACTCAACAATACGGGAAACCCGTGCACTTATTTTTTTTTGTATATATTTATAATTAATCACATCGGCAATCGTGAAATTAAAACCATTTAAACTGTACGTGGTGTACGCTACGCCGACACGACAGATTGACAGATGAGCTGGATGACTGACATTGACATCTGACAAAGACATTACATTTGACGACTTTGACGTTACTAGAGACACTCTAAACACACGGTACATCCGTGTGTTTAGACCTAGTATTTAAAGTATAAAATAACAGGTTTCTGTATTTATGAATAACGAACAAAACTTTCAAATACAATCATAACTATTTTTTTAAATATAAGAATATTAGTAACATTTTGTTATAAAATGTGCTTGTGTTACCATACTGTGACACTAAAAAGTTTGCTGGTACTTATAGCACAGGATTTCCTTTTTTATGTAACAGCAGTGCATTATTGGTTCTCCTTCTGCATTCTGTCATCCAAGTCAATTTTTAACCGACTTCAAAAAAAGGAGGAGGTTCTCAATTCGTCGGAATCTTTTTTTTTTTTTTTTATGTATGTTCCCCGATTTCTCGAAGACGCCTGGACCGATTTGGAATTTTTTTCTTTTGTTTGAAAGGGTATACTTTCCAATTGGTCCCATGATCACCAGGTCAGGATCTGATGATGGGATCCTAGGGAAATTGAGGGCAACCTTCAAATTTTATAGGCACATAGTACCATTTTCATATATTTTCTAAAGCTGTTCAAGTATCTGCATCTGATAATCATCATCTCAGGTGGATGACCTGATGATGGAAGGTACAACTCCTTAATAGTAAGGAGTAGGCATAGATTGATTTATATCTCCGGAACTACAAGTCCGATTTAAGTAATGGGAGGTTTTCTTTTTAGAGTTTAAAAAAAAAAGTAGTTTCCAAGAACTCGATAGATGGCGTTGAACTGACGGTGTGACTCTAGGAAAAAGATGTATGCCTTCATTTTTGCACAAATCCACGAGGCACAGACTTCGCTTCTTTTTCTCTTGGGACATTTTCTTTTTGGCGTGGAAAACTCATTAATTAAAACGTCTTGTAAATGAATATTTTTTTCTTTTTCCTTGTTGTTATTTATTTTCAAAATGCCATTTGTGTGATGTCATGTGACTACAGATGTGACTATGACATGACATGTACTTTTTGTTTTACGATCTCAAAATTACATACAAGTGAAAAAAACAAAAAATTACGTGACGTTCCGTTCATTGCAGTCACATATCAAGTTCAGCGCCATCTATCCATTGACAGGGAAAACATAAAAAGAAAATCCCTCATTCTCTTTTTGTTGTACTAGGTATCATTTAACTAAGAGAATACTGCAAGTTTCATCAAAATCGGTTCAGTAATTTTTGAGATATGGAATTTTATTAGCTTAATGTGTACATGAGTGATGTAAGTACTGGTGCGAAGGATTACAAAATTCTAGTGCACATGTAAGAGAATAATGTTCTTAACAAGAATTTGGGTTGAATATTTAAACTAAAAAGAGTAAAATAAAAACTTTTTCAAAAAAAATATAACCGCCTTCAAAAACAACCACAAAAAAGTGTAAAATAATCTACAAAATAACTTTTCTTTCGGAAGTCGGTGGCTAAAAAGACAATGAAAAGAAAAAATACAAAGGCACCGACTTCCGAAAGAAAAGTTATTTTGTAGATTATTTTACACTTTTTTGTGGTTGTTTTTGAAGGCGGTTATATTTTTATAACTGTGTTACCTTTGTGATACAACAAACTACAGCTTGGCCAGAACGGGTTGAAACGGAACTAAAATTTTTATTTCTTAGAGCGTTTTAAAATCTTTGATATTTTATGTAAACAAAGACCGCAGGTTTGTTAGATTTATTATGGTGCCATAAAACTAACGTAATATGCGAAAAAAAAAACATTCAAAGTGCTGGTAGCGCGAAGACAGTGGCGACTTCCGGTTTTCTACATTTTTATGTCAAGCTGTAAATCCATAGATTCAGATCCGAGTCGAAATTTAGAAAGATTGTAACTGGTAGTATGAAAGATAGGTTTGAAAACTCTCACTTCTTCATGGAGTCAATAAAGTTGCTATATTTTTTAGGAACTGAAAGTAATGACAGATTAAATTATTTTATGCGGCTATATTTTCAAAATATAGCGTATGGTATTAACTGTTGCCAGCGGCTTCGCCCAGCTACAACTCGATAATCCTACGGGAACATTTGTAATCGGAATAAAAACTATCGTATGTGTTAATTAATCCACGTCGGGACTAAGGAGTTACCGTGACCCGGAATGTAAAAGGCTATTAGAGGACACCGTGGATTTTAGTCAGTACGAGTCTGACAGTCCCTTCCACCCGGGTGGGAGGACTCATTTGATGTCTTTACCACGCTAAGAGAAGAAAATGTGTTAATCCAGGTTATAAAATACAGCTTTTTTTTTTAAGGTGGTAAAATCATCAAATGAGTCCTCCCGCCCTGGGTGGGGCGGAAGGGACTGTCAGACTCTTACTGTCTAAAATCCACCCGTGTTCCTTCCTTTGCCCTTTTACGTTCTGGGGCCACGGTATCCTGGGTTAAGAAAAAACCCGCGACCCCAGCAGGCATTTGGCGCGAAACACGACGCGCCACCAACCCGAGCTTGGTCCTTCGGACGGCGAGCTACCCATCACTCACCGTCCGCAAGCCCGCTCCACCGCTGTGCCCTCTGCTAATCAGAGGGACACGCGTTGAAGCGTCCACACGACAGGCTATTCGCATACGGGCAAAGAGACCACGACAGGAGACCACTTAGGCACACAGTACTTAAGAAAGAGTTTTTGCCCGCATCCCAGGGTGCACCGGCCCGGAAAACTGGTCTTCCCCCCGGACGTATCCGAGAAGGAACTCCAGTCCACGGGCGCACGTGGAGGTTTCCTGTCATAGCACCCCGCGTGCACTCCGCATAAACTACAACTTGGCAAAAAAAGTAGAAAACCGGAAGTCGCCACTGTGCTCTCGCTACCAGCACTTTGAATGATTTTATTTTATTTATTTTCACTTATTAGGTCAGTTTTATGGCATAATAATAAATCAAATATTTTAAAACGTTGTCAGCAGATAAAAAGATGAGTTCCGTTTCAATCCGTTCTGGCCAAGCTGTAAAGGTTGCAATTAAATAGAGTTGGCCTAGGTTAGCTTACTAGTATTTTCACCGCATACAAAAAAAAAAAAAAAAAAAAAAAAAAAAAAAAAAAAAAAAAAAAAGGTTAGCTTACTAGTAGCGAGTTCTATTATGAGTCAGTTTGTAAAACTGCTATTATAAAAAAGAACTATACTAGCTATTCTAATAAGCAGCACAAATGAAAACGTCAATCTCAGATATACATAATTTTATTTTATTATGTACGTACATAAATATGTATTTACAATAGTAGCTATTAAACAAATGGTTATTAAGTGTCGTTGCAATAGGTAATACTATCAATAGCCTTAATAATAAGTCACCATTCGAAAAACAAGATTGTACAGTCGACAAAGTGGAATCATGACCCATTTTGACAATAAATCGTTTGAATCTGTCAAATTGACAAAGATCAAAGTCGTTACCATGGATATGATGTATGTTTACGCGAATGTGGACCTAAATGTATTTGAATGTCTCTGGGAAAATAAGCTTATGGTGGGTCATAATTCCACTTGGTCGATTGTACAAAAAGGCTTGATTAGGTACACATGGCTACAATTTAATATGTAATAAAATAATAGGTACAATAACATGATTTTTTGACATTTTCAAATAACAATGGGATAAAAACTTTAAAACTAACTATACATTAATAAAGAGCCCTTACTCAAAACGCATCATAAATTCACAATGGCGCTGAGCTAAAATAGGTACTGGTTTTGACGTTGATCAAAAATCACCTCCATAGTCATAATGATTTTGATTTTTTTTTTAATAATACCAGAGGTCTGTAGTGAAACATAACTCCGACAAATGTTTCTCTGCTTAACGATTCGCAGACACAACGATTCATTCCGGGACGGTTCGACGACAAAAACTTTCACCGCAGAACGATTCCTCGACAAAGACATGGTTTGACTAGTAACTAAAACCGACATCAGGGGCACCCTGAGGTTCGGTTACTTAGTTTTATTTATACAATACTTCATGAAACACAATACTCATGACTTAATCGTTCTGTCGGCGAAACGTTCGTCGAGGATAGGTTCTGTCGTCGAACCGTCCAAGAATGAATAGTTGTGTCGGCGAATCGTTAAGCGGAGAAACGTTTGTCAGAGTTATGTTTCAGAATAGTCTGTAGTTTATTTTCGCGACGAAGAAGTGTGACTTGAAATTGGTATATTCGTTTACAAACGATTTCGATAAAAAAGATAAATTTTTCGGTTGGGCAGCTTCACCGCTTCCCACCTCTTCACCGCATTGTTATTTTTAAAAAGTTATTAATAATATTTCCTTGTAAACTCCTCAGTTTAAATAGGTGGTAGTCTGGCAAACGCTGGGGGTGCATCATCGGGAGCGGGTGCTACGAAAGCCTTCGGGTACCCGCGCGCGTACTTGGGTACCGGCGTGGGCAACTCGGGCAGAGCGCCGCGCACCAACTGACGCAACGCCATGTTGCGTCGGCGCAACTCCACTACCTCGTCGTGAATACGTTCGCGTTCTGAAAGTAATGCAATTATTTAGCTTGGGAACTTGAAATAAATTCGCTTATGTTTGGTCTAATAACCTCTTCTCAAAGGAAAAACAATTGAAATGACGGTGAAAGTCTGGTCAGTTTTGTAGTAGAAATCAGGGGAATACCATTCGAAAACAATACTTCACATCGCTATCAACGTAGCCAAGCAGTCGACTGCCCTGCCGTAGTCAATCTCCGATTCGAGGCAAAATTGGCCGTTGTAATAATAATCTGGCGAAATGGGGTACTATAACATCCCAAAAACAATGCCATTGTGGAGCTCTGCAGGATAATTTTTATGTTCCACATCTTTTTGCGACCATCCTGCCCCACTACCTGCACCTTTCAGGACTTTAACGAGGCAAACGACAGAACTGTGCTGGCTACATAAAACGTACGCACAAATAGTATCCGATCAGGGGGCCTACTGGTGGCCTACCACGAACTCTTAACGCGATCCAGTTTAAGCTGTGGGAAAGAGATAGCGCTAGACGACGTGTATAGCTATGTCTCTTTCCCACAGCCTAAACTCCTGAAGTCAAAAACGTACGACGTCGAGAGTATAGCTCCACTGAGGGAAAGAGACAGCTATACTATATAAGTGATCTAGCAAAATCTAGTTCCCACAGTGGAACTACTCTGCCACGGCCACCAGATACTATATGAGTTCATCGATACGCTAAGAAGGGTAATACAATATTATGTTGTTTCACTTCATTTATGAGAGCAGAATCAGTTCGACCTGTAACTATCACTCATGTACACTCGACAAAGTGGAATTATGACCCACCATAAGCTTATTTTCTTACAGACTTTCAAATACAATTAGGTCCACATTCGCGTAAACATACATATCTATGGTAATGACTTTGATCTTTATCAATTTGACGGATTCAAACGATTTATTGTCAAAATGGGTCATGATTCCACTTTGTCGAGTGTACATCACTTACTCTTAGTTGGTTTGCTCCTAGAAAAGATAGTTTTATCAAGCCAGTTTTTATTGCAAGGTGGACTGATGACCTTATAAAGGTCGCTCGAAGACGCTGGACGCAGGTCGCCTCCAAACGGTATAATATGTGGAGATCAAAAGGGGAGGCCTATGTTCAGCAGTGGACGTCCTATGGCTGAGATGATGATGATGATTATGATGAGTTTTTAATGGTTTATCCTTTGCACACAGGGCTGCACATCAAGCTACACAAAACCAGTTTATCGTGGTTTCGTTTGCCTGATCATTCCGCGCATACAACGATCAGCTTATATTATACTGGTTTTATAAAGCCTGATGTGTCTATCTACGTGCTGTTTAAATGTTTGGACCCACCTTGTAAAATCGACAAATAATTATTCAATCCGGTGAGGATCCCATCCCAAAACTTATCTTTCTCTGGCGAGAAGAAATTTTTCCATTTTTGCCAATAATTGGTGATTTCTTCATGAGTTAGCCTGCGGGAGGGTGTCTGAAAGTTTGGCGGTTGTAGGTTTTCCCTGTAATTAATCATTAACCTTATTATCAATATTTTATTACTTTACAACTTCTTTCTAGGTATGTAGTTTAAAAAAAAAATGGTTTATCTAACATTAACATTTTCTTTTTTGGCATTATTTTGTGAGGCGTAGGTAGGTACTATCTATTACTTTTTAGAAACCATTATTTTAAAATACTTAGTTCGTTTGGTCACCAGTAGGTACTAACATAAACGCCACGAGATATCAAATCGGATGGGCCAATCTTCAATTTTTGGACTTACTTAAACGAAAATATATATTATTTTAATTTCATTTAGTTAAACGTAATTAAAATAATTTATATTTTTGTTTTTTGTCAATGGATGGTTGCACTAACAAAGTAGTAAAGTATATGGCGTCATTATCCTAAGCGGAAGTCCAAAAATTGAAGATTGACCCGGATTCGAGAAGTTTCAAGTGTTGAGAACTTGGTTAAAAATAATAGTCAAATTATACTAACAGTATATTATTAAGTTTCTTCTTCTCTGGCGGTTCAAAAATTGATATGAAATCGCTCAGAGCAGTCAATACTTGCATTGGCTCCATTTCAAGAGCGTGTCCCTCTGAAAAACAAACAAGGTCATTGTTGTTCACCTGATTTCGATTGTAAAAATAGAACCTAGGACTTTTTTAGTTTGTAAACGTACTCACAATACGGGGGTAATCACAAGAGTGGGGTCATGTTTAAAAATAGATATAACAATGGCGGGTTTTCGTAAAAAAACGTTTTTTCAAACGACCTCGTTGTTGTAGGTAGTCATAGTGGTTATAAGCCCGACTGATGAGCTCCTCGGTACAATTCCCATCTCAGACAATAAAGGTATTTAGTTTTTCCAGAAGGATTTTTCAGCACCAGACACGTATAGATTTGAACCAGCTTGCAGCAGCCAAAAGAAAAGGAGACGGCATCCAAAAACAATTATTAGTATGACTCACGTGGACAGAGAAAAGGATTGAGTTGCTTTGGAGTTTCTTTTTTGACCACTCCTTTTGCTGGAAGGCCTACAGTGACAGCTCGCGCCCTCCGGCTAGCCACGGAGCCTCCCTCCTGTGTGACTCCATCTCCCAATATGGTCCCTGGAACCGTAACCGTTACCCCTTTACTACCCATAGATAACAACGTGTTTTATGTCTTATGTCATAGTGGTAAGGTTGATTTTCACTTGTAGTTGGAATTCGTTCAAATCGTGTCACATTGCGTCGCATCGCACCATGAGAAAAGTCCCTTACTCAATTAGGTATTTGATTGATTAATTTGAAATTCTAATAAGTCCGTCAGATTATCAAAAATGATTTAACCTGATATTTTCTTTTGTTATGTAAACCAAAATTGACGGAGATGTATCAAAATTGGCAATACGTCACAATTTAGAACAATTTTATTGAATTCTAACGTCACAAGTCTCCGCTCTCGAGTTTTGATGCGTTAAATCTTGGTAAATATTCACTGATTTTACGAAATGTGGGTACATGCATTACATTCAATAAATAATGTTACGGTTACAATAGAGATATTTAATTGTCCTAACCTTGGAAGTCTCCACATTTCTGCACTATTTCATCAGCCTCCGTCACCAAAATCTGATCCATCAATGATAACTCCGTTAAGTTCCTGTGGGGGCCAAATAAAATCAAACAAACGTCATTTTTCTTTATAAAAGAACATTTAAACGGGTACATAAAATGTTAATCCCAGAAATGCAAATGCCGGCGGATAAAAGTTGTGTTGTTTTTCACCGTTTCGTTGCGATAAATTACAAAAAGACACCTAGCAGAATTCGGATGTTCATAACCACGACCACAACTTCTGCTCCGAGGGCTCAACTTCTTTTAAACATTACGGGACGGTGAGGGCTTCTAAGGGTATGTAAAGCTTTGGAGCTCACAATTCTTTTTTTATCCCACAAATCAAATCACATCACGAACGCGGTGAATTTTAGTCAGTAGCTACGAGTCTGAAGTAAGATTCCCACCAACTTTTCCCACCGGCTTTTTACAATGCGGTAAAGAACATTGAAATCTATCCACAGTAAATACAGTTCATATTTGTAAGCAACATAAAGGACACGTCGCTACGTGTCGCGGAATGCCGACGGAGATGACTTTGCAAGCAAACATGAACTGTATTTACTGTTGATAGATTTCAATGTTCTTTACCGCATTATAAATGCCGCCGATTCTGGCCGGTTGGTGGGAATCTTACCTGAGTTCTTTTAGCAAAAAAAGGTAAATTCTGCTCTGGATGAAATGCATACCTGAATCCAATGTGTATAGTCCGCGAGGTGCTGGCCGACGCACTTCTGAGGGCGATGATGCTAGTGCGACCTCTGCATATTGAAGATCTCTCTCCGATTGTGCCTGGAGATATCAACATAACTGCTTGCACTGACTGGACAGGTCTACTCAACGTTTCATGCTTGAGCACGATTAGTTTTGTAGACTCCTTAAGAATTGAGTCTCTTCGGCCACATAATAGGGTAGTTACCAGGGTCAAAATAATTACATTCTATTTAGTCCTTATTTTAGATTATAAAAAAATATTGGACACGTATTTTTTTCTTTTTTCGATTAAACAAAAATTTAAGTTACCTGTGACGTCACTCTGCGCGAAAAATGCCACGCATCGTGACGTCACACGTAACTTTATTAGACTATATCTTTGTCATTTTTGGTCTAATTTACAAATAAAAAAATACGTGTCCCTTATTTTTGAATAATGCTGACCTTCCTTCCCGATATTATAGCAAATAACGCAACACTCTTGCCTTAAACATTTTTCCCCTTATTAATAAACGTAGACTAAAGTTACTCCAAGGTTAATCCTTAAAAATTGTATGGTTAATCCGAAGATTATCCTGGTTGTAACTTTAGTCCACGTTTATTAATAAGGGGGTTCCTGTTCATGATTTACTTACTCCGTTTGAGACCACCTTGAGAGTCAGCCTTAGATATTGCATCCGGTGACTGTGAGTCTAGCGCCACCAGATTCTCGGATTCTATTTCCAATCCGACGCAAATAGGGCAAAACGCATAGTTCAAAAATGTGCCACACAAAAGATCTATGTCCTCCTCAGCTTGAATTTCTAGCGCCTAAAAATAATAATGAAATAAAAACATCAGTCCGTTTCGTGAACTTTACCACCTAAACTCGAAAGCAGCAAAAGTTTGGAATCACTTACTCCAATTACGCGCGATCTTGTGTACTTATAAACAGTTAGAATAATGGAATTACAAAAATACCAAACTGTTAACTTTAAATTTATACCAAATTCATTCGAATCACGCCATTTTTTTTTACGCTGGATCAATTCCAAGTTTTGCTCGCCAGTGTAGTATCGGAAAAATCAATTCAAAATGACATAATTTCTTATTAGTCTTACCATGAAAATTGCGTCCAGTGTACACAGATTTCTGGAGCTCGATTGGTACTTCTTAATAAGTTGAAGCAAGCGATCTTCAACTAGAAAGCCAGTGTTATCTGCCAAAAGCTGCAGTATGTGTTGAATCTGAAGAATTAACACATTTATGTTAAAGAACTGCGTACACTAGAATAGGATATGAACTGAGAAGATAACATTAATAAACTACTGATTTCGTACATAACGATTCGGTTACGGAACATCGAAGTTATGCAGTGGGCCTAAGGTCCTTCGTAACTTGGCTCGGCGCACGTCTTCGATATGAATTAATGTTGAGTGCTATTTAAGTTGCCGCGGACGATGGCAACAACTGCAATGCAGCTACATGCTTAGCCCAGCCTAAGGGTTTACCCATGGCACGACGCGATTGCGATTCGACCGATTCTAACTACAAGGTTAAATTCTGCCGACAAACTGTCTTGCAGTTTGGCAGAAGATAATGTATTTTACAAACTGTGTACAAATGTTGAATGTATAAATAAATAAATAAATAAAAATAGTAGATTATTAACCAAGGGGATAAAGCAGTGTCTTCTGTCGCGGGTGACGATTTAAATCGCGAGCATAACGAAGGACTCGAGGCTTACTCCCGAGCGTAGCGAGGGTGTTAGAAACTTAAATCACGAGCGAAGCGAGGGATTTAAGACGAGTCCTGAGTGTAGCGAGGGATTTAAGTTCACCCAAGACTAAGACAGCTTTATTACCGAGGAAAATACTCTACTTTTCGTACCACTTGCGAAAAAATTAACGTTATAATAATATGTATGAGATAAGCATTAATTAAACATTTAAATTTAACAATAACTTATTTAAAAAAATAAATTAAAATAAACTCAACGTTTATGTATTTGAAGAAAACAAAACGCGGCAAATTCCTAGATTATATTGTATTCTCGGAAAAGCAAAGGCATCAAGATCATACGGCCTCTTCGGTTTTCGTAATGTTATTAAATCATAACTGCATAATAAATGCGTATTCTTTTTTCAAAAAGTTGTATAATGCTTTACATACAAACTCAATGGTGTAAAGACAGAGTGATGTAGTTCACTATCGGTAAGTATTCGAAATTCAAATCACATTCTCTCCCTAGAGGATGAATGAAATTCAGTACAACTTTCTTTCCCTAAGGAAAGCTCTTTTTAACAGATTAATAATGACTATTGTTATGTACGCTTTTTGTGGTATAGAATGTCACTTTTTTGAGCAAGTGGTACGAAAAACAACTTTATGACATAAAACACGTTATCTACGGGTAAATGTAAAACAAAACACGATCGCCACGACTACGTCAAATCTATCGAATTGCATCATTTATTTCTTAGGGGGAAGGTTGATTTTCACTTGTAGTTGGAATCGGTCGAATTGCGTCGCATCGCGCCATTGGTAGTCTCTAAGATAGCCAATATTCGGGAATCGCAGGATCGATGATGAATGGGGTTCTTGTGTTTATCACCGATTAATGAACCTTCGCTCTATGCGGTAAGCTGTTTAATAATAATAAAAAAATACCAATTTATCTTTAGATTCCGCAAACTCGTTCTCGGGATCAGCTCGTTTTGGTTCAATCACCGTCGCTTCAAGTTTGGCTTCAGCCTCTGAAAAACAGTCATGTTTTTCTTTCAATTAGTAAATACATACATATACGTAGTAATATTTGATTAACTCTAAGAAGCACATTAATAGAAACATACAAGTATAAAACCCGAAATACTTATATGTACAACGATGAATCATGTTATAGTCAAACCAAGTCAAAGTCGATAAATATTAGAGGTTTAAGTTTGGGAAATTTTATAAGTAATCCTATAGATTATAGGGTTGGTCCAATAGTAAAAGATGTTAAAAATGATGAGTGCAATCGTACACTAGAGTTTACAAAAAGTTGTCCAAGTAAAATAGTGTAGATACTTTTCATTACTATTACCGTATTTAGCCAAAGGACTCTTGGGTGGTTTTGCCGGGGGCGGTGGAGGGGGCTCCGCTAAGATATGAGCGTGCAGCGCTACTTCCCCGTGACGTATCTCCTTGCTAAGTTCCTGACATCGCGAGTTGGACATGCGCCACACTTGCGTGAACTTGTTGTGGTTCACCTGGGCGAAGTGGTCAGACTTCTTCTCCAAGTCATCCATCATTTGCATCAACTTAATTATTTCAGCGTCCGCTCTCATTTCCTCTATGGCACCATCCTCGGCCGCTTTCCGGATTTTCGATCTCAAAGAATTCGCCACATCAGACATCTTATTAAGCTTCCGTTTTTGTTGCGATCTTACAAAAACATTCTCTTCTTCACGTTTTCTTAGAACCTGTAAATCAATTTTAGTAAGTTCTTAAGTTAAAATAAAACCGTCACATTTGAATAGCATATCTGTTTACCTGATATGTGTATCCAATTTTTTCGGCATTAATGATACATGTAGCCTTCAACTTCTCCAGTTCTTGTTGCAACTCCTGAATCAGGGTTTCTAGTTCTATTTTTGCCTCACGGAATTTTTCATGATGGTCCCACATTATCGCCTCAATTTCTAGTTTATGTTCATCTAACTGAAAAAGTTCAACGAATTATTAGTGTCCAAAACATGACCAGAGTTATTCAGATTTCAACCTGAAGCCTTACCACAAGCTCTTAACGCGATCCAATTTAGGCTGTGGGAAAGAGACAGAGCTATACAAGTCGACTAGCGCCATCTCTTTCCCACAGCCGAAACTGGATCTCATTAAGGGTTCATGGTAAGCCACCTGAACGAATTTGTACTCCAAATGTGCGATTTCTTCTTTATCGCATTGCTTGTAGAGAGCTTCCCATCTCTTGTTGTTATGATCTATCATTGCTTCGCGTTCAATGTTCACAGCAGCTTCTATCAAACTTAGCTGTTTAGCATAGGCTCTTTGCATGACTGTAATTTGCTTTTCAATCCTGTCTGACAGTTCTTTGATGTCATTGTCCTGTAATGGTAAGAACGAAATTAAAATAGCTAGCTAATCGGTATGATATCTTCACTTCTGCCCCCCTAGCCAAGTCGCAAACGATAATCGTAAATGCAAGGGCGGATCCAGCTTTTGTATCAGGGGGGGGTCACCATGTCGCAGACAGCTTGTCTCCGTAGTTTAGTTCAGATAGATTTGAAAGAAAGACAACCCGAATACCATGACCCTGGAACGTAAAGGGCTATTGAAGGACACCGTGGATTTAAGTCAGTACAAGTCTGACAGTCCCTTTTGCCCTGCCCTGGGAGGACTCAATTGATGATTTTACCACGCTAAAAAAAGAAAAAAAAGGAGTGGCCAACGGGTCGATCGCGACTTATTCCAATCGATCGTGGCAAGACAAAAAATATAAATAATAGTATAGGACATATACCAAACCTATAAAGGATTTTTGTTTTAAATCGGTCAAAAGGGAGAAATCTGCTTCCATAAGAGATACAGGAAAACTTTCTTAGGAAGCTTTAGCTATTTTTTTATGTTGATAATTCTGACGTTTTTGTGACCAAGCGTCTGGTCTGCTGAGTGATGGTCCACAAAAATGAGTGACGTTGGACAATTTTCTTTAGTGCCATTCGACTTAGTTTCATGGAAAAAATCGGGACGGCAGAAGTTGGTCTAATGGAAAATATTGTTTCATACAAATTTTATGAACGAGAAAATTACCAATGTTTTTATTATGCTGTTTGACTTCGGCGCGTCGTGTTCCACGCGCGCCTCGAAGATCGTCAGCAATAATGACGGGGCCCCCCTCTCAGAGAGCCAAAGCCTGCCGGGGCCGCGGGATTTATTTCCTTACCGTGACCCCGGAACATAAAGGGCTATTGAAGGACACCGTGGCTTTTAGTCAGTACAAGTCTGACAGTAAGGGGTGGGAGGACTTACTTGATGATTTTACCATGCTAAAAAAAATGCTGTTTGACTTACTTTCATGTAAGGATGAGATAATTGTATGGGCAGAAATATCTGGACATCTACTGTCCAGAGTACAAACTGTTTGGCCAAAAGACAAGTATGATATTACCTATATGTTCCTTCTAACAGCGTAAAGTCGTATTGTAGTACTTACTTGTAAGTATTTCATTATTTGACCCACAATTTGACCACAGGTTTGACCCATTTCTGTTGCCCAGACATTTTCCTTCCGATACAATGAAATGGTCCTTATATACCTAACACTAAATCAAATCTAACTTTTTCGTTTACCTATACAATTTGTATGTTTTTTCTTCGAATACAATAAAATTATTTTTACACACAAATTGAAAGGCACAAAAAAAATGCCCAACTTCACTAATTTTTGTGGGAAACTCACACTTGACCAAAAAAAAAAAACGCCAAAATTGTAAACACTCTTTATCTCTTATGGATTCAGATTTCTCCCTTTTGGACAATCCCTGTACCTATAAGAGTATGTTGATTAAACATCACCAACTCAGAATTCCAATCCAACGTATTTAAAAAAAATTAAGGAAACAATTTCACATGTGATATGAAAAGAAACTGCTAAAATGTTTAAATAATGTTGTTCTGTCCTGTGGACGTGCCAATAAATCTTTTCTTTCTTTTCTTTCTAAGACTGGTCAATAAAAATTACTACATGATTGTGTACTAAACTATGCTGTTTCATGTAGGCCTGGCTGTGCCCTTACTTTATTTCCTTTCACGGCTTCTGAAATATGATTATTCTTCGATGGGAACCAGTTCCATACAAGGAAAAGAAAAGCCTCGTATGGAACCTCTGGTTCCATAAAAGGCCGAAGCGGTTTTTAAGATTTCAAGAAGTATTGTAACTGATAGATCGCACAGGGTTTCGTTGGTAAATAGTAGATCTTATGCCTAATCAAGTTGGTCACCGCTCTATAAAATAGGTATAACTAATAACAGCACAGAATTGCATTGTTATGATTATGTGCCCCTTTCGCTTATAATTTGTTTAAGTTTATAATAAACTTAGATAAAATTGCATTGACCTATGACCCAGCCTGTCGCCCAGGGGGGGGTCATGACCCCTATGACCCCCCCCTTGTATCCGCCGTTGCGTAAATGCTCGGTACTCCTCAATAGATTTTCAACATTATAACCCCAGAGAGCAGTGGTGGTCCAGTGGTTTCTGTCCCAACTTACGAGTTGTAGGTCGTGGGTTCGAACCCCACCAGGCGCATTACTTTGTGTAATTTATTTTGATCACCACTGCTCTCAAAACGGTGAACCAAAAATTCGAAGACATATGTGACATCCACTAATCCGCACTGGACCCACGTGGTGGATTGTGGCTACTCCCTCACTCTCTCAGAGAGGAGGCCTGTGTCCCAGCAGTGGGAACATTATAGGCTGATGATGATGATTATAACCCCAAACCCTAAACTTGAAAATCTATTAAAATTTTGTAAGAGTAAGCGACTGTAAAGAACAAAAACGATATGCAATCTTCACTAGATCTTCAACTTTATACCAAAGCAAATAAAGTTGAAATTTTTTTAAAGTCTACTAGATAGATATCTGCCATACCTGCTTCTCTAAATCTTTAAAATAATTTTCGTCCATTGCTTTCAGATCAGCTTTCAGTTCAGCAATAAGTGCATCTTTCTGGGCGAGCAGGTCATCACATTTCTGCTTTTGTTCCTTCATTTCGGCGTCAATGTCTAAAGGATCTTTTATTGTCAGCATGTAATCCCAATTCGCCGAAATAGCGTCGTACTGGATCTGTGCCTCGTTTGCTTCTTCCTCTATCTTTTGTAAGGAATCTAAATATAAGAAGATACATTATTCAGTTTTCCGTACCTATTCATAAACCTACTGTTTTCTGAATACTACATACTGTAGGTGTAATTATGTCTTAGCCATATACGCGAAAAGTGGAAGGAGGGAAGGGAGGCCTTTGCCCTGCAGTGGGACGGCACGGGCTTATAATAATAATAATGATAGCCATATATGAGTAATCAGGGTTCACGAAGATACGCTACGGGGCTTTTTTTTCTATATTTTTTTAATGAACATGTTGATAACGTCATGGGGGTGACGGGGCATCATGGGTTCGCTTTCGAGTGGAATTTTCTTCAGAAACAGAATTCTGAATAAATCAAGTTGACCTGACTGTCTCCATTTAAATGCTAGAAGAGAACGAGACTGTGTCCCCTAGAATCTTAAGCTTATTTTTAGTAAAATTCGATCAATTTAATCCATAGTAGTCTTTTACTTTTAAATGTTACACACAATTGTTTACATACACGAACAAGTCAACCAGACCCGAAAGAACTACCTACATACTGCAATACACATTTGTTCCGTGCGGGAATCGAACCCACGACAAGATCACTATATTATAGCAATAAAGATAAAGAATTTTACTTTTCATTTTTTCGAAGTACAGGTTGCGACGATCAACCTCCCGCTCGTCAGTGGTGACCTTGACGTTGGTAACTTTGGCAGCGCCATCTAGCGCCAACCGCTGCAGTTCCACGGCTGCGTTCGCTGTTGCTTGTTCTACGAGGCTCGGTTCCTCCTCCGCTGCCGCTTCTTCGGGAGGCTGCTCAGCTCTAAGAAAAAGGTCGAATGTTAGGACCAAAATTTAATTTTAGTCATGCCCGCCAGAACAGAAAATTATGAAAAGCTACTTCCCTAATTATTCTGTCGAGCACTGAATCCAGTCTGATTACAGGAAAGGTGTAAATTGTGCTGCAAAGCAGTAGTATAAACGTTTCAGATGCAGCAGGATAAGTAGTCACTATCTTTATTACAGATTATCACATTCGCAATCGGCGTGCATGTAAGCACGACAAAAATATCTTTACCGAACGACATGGTCGAACCAAAAGGAGCAGGTAAGGAAGACCATATCGTTCTGTAATTTCCGCCAACTTATAGGCATAGCGTGACCTGCCTTAAACGTATAAGTGTGAATAAAGACCTGCGATAAGCTGGATTAAAAATTACCTTTTGAGAGCATCCTGTCTTCTTTTAATGCGTAGACCCCGACCTGCTTTCCGCTCTTCGGGGTCTATGCTCGTGACCTGCGGTTCCTTAGGCGCCAAAACATCATCCTCTTCATCCCCAAATCTCGGCATTTTTATTTAATTTACAATAAAAAATACAACTAAATAAAATGAAACTTGTCAAATTACTGTAACAACCAAACAATATTATTGTTACTATAGTAACGGTTCTGCATTTCTTTTGTCTGTACTGTGAAACCTTTTTGTGTACACCCAGGCTGTAGGTATTATTACCACAACCCACAACGATTTGCGCACATCCCTTTGCTGCTATGTGCGCGAATCGTTGTGAGACACAATCTGCCAGTTCTTGCAGCTAGATATCATTATTTAAACATTTTCGGCTTGTTAAGAATTAGAAATTAAATTTAAAGAAAAACCACTTACAGTTTACTTACTTTCTTATCTGACGGAACGTTTGGCGCAGTGGCTGAGCAATGGGACTGCTGTGCTCCATGCCACAGGTTCGACACGGAGCAAATATTTGTACGATCTACAAGTAGTTGTTCCGGGTCTGGTCGGTGGTGTATGTGAGTTGATATATAAATGTAAACGCCCTCACGATACAGAAGAAACGCTCAAACGCCTAGTGGGGCAGTTCATAAAAAAATACTTAAAACGTACGTCACTCCGCCGCGGGTGTCCACTGTCCACCGTTATCCGTCAGCTCAGAATCAAGTCATCATAATTATCAGTCCAGAATCAACTGGCTACTGGACTCATGTAGACATTAGTTTCAACCCAATCCAGTGCTGCAGCCATTTAAAGCCGTAAAGGACGATCGAACTTGGTCCGGACCGCACCACGAACTTAGTGCACTTCGAACGAAATTCACAATAGGCCGGTCCGGCGGACGGTGCACCACACGATCGAATTTGGTTCGTAGCGCACCAAGGTCGTGGTGCGGTTCGATCGTCTGTTACGGCTTTCAAAATTTCCCCTTATCGACCATGAATCTTCTTATAAAATTATTTCGACAGTTTGGGGTATCTTAGAGTGGTGTGCATAGGCCCTTACCCCCTTATTATTAAACGTGGACTGAAAGTTACGTTTTAAAAAATGTATGGTTAATCCTGGTTGTAACTTTAGTTTTAGTCCACGTTTATTAATAAGGGGCTAGTGTCTAGATGTGCAGCTGGCGTCTGCACGGTACCTAGAATTTTGGGTGTATTCCCGTTCGTCCACTCGACTTCGTCGTGAGCGTCAAAATGAAGGGACCAAATTTCCAATCTCCGTCAAACATCGTCCCACTAGTGGGACGAACGGGAATTTGCAAAAATAATATTTAATTTGTTCCCGATCGTCCCACTCCTAATTCAAAAGGGGACGAACGGGAATATGTTTTTCGATTAGTGCCGTTCGTCCCACTAAAAAGATTTTTGCAGAAATATGTTTATTCGTTGTTTCGTAGTTTGCTTGTCCTTTACTGCACTTCGTTCTCGACAAGCGCTATAATTTTTATCTTATAAATTTGTTTTTATTTTTTTATATCGCAAAGTTGATTCTGTGATTTTTACTGTGATTGAAATGACGGATTTTTATTCCAAATTTGTTTTTTTTACCAATTAAAACCCACCGGTCATATATTATTTAGTGGGACCAATAGAACTACAAAAAAGAATTAATAAATTATTCCCATTCGTCCACTCAAAAAATTGAGTGGGACCATCGGGAAAATAAATAACAAATTCCCGTTCGTCCCACTAGTGGGACGAAGTCAAGTGGACGAACGGGAATACACGGAATTTTGGCGGCACAGTTAGCGCTCCCTTGGGTCAGCTACTGACTGCTGCGCAGTGTGTCGCGGGTTCGATCCCGATCGACACAAATATTTGTGTGACCTACAAGTAGTTGTTACGGCTCTGGATGCTCGTGTATGTGTTTCTGTTTGTAAACACAACACTCAGGAGAAATTCCTAGAGTGGAGCAGAATAAAATAAAAATTGTTAAAATGTAATCATGTGAGATTATTTCCTATAAATGGGTATTTTAAAAATGAAACACAATAACCTTTATAAATTTTGTTTACTTAAGTTTACTTTGCTTTGCTGTTCAGGATGATACCATCGTATTTCTGTTGGAACCACTTCATGGCATCTTCCTTTGTCAAGCGATGGGGGAACCCAACCTTGCCAGTCTTGCGTCTTCTGTGGGCTACATTGAATCCTAGAACAACATACAAAATGTATTAAAAATATGCTCTGACAAATATAAAATCACCTGATTAGTTAAGATTGTCATGTGAGCCAAATTCATGTGAATGTAAGATTTGAACTTAACATTCTTTCAAAAATGGTATTTACTATAGCACATTATTTACAGAGTGAGACTGTGTTGATTTCTTCACCCTTGAACAGATGTGCATTTCATACAAACATGATAAATTTTTGAAAACCAGTTTGTAATATATCAAATGCAACAGCATGAAATCACAAACTACAAGATCTAAGGAGCAACTAAATAGGTCTTGATTTAAGAAATTTGTAGTGGCAATGACACTAAGAGTGATGCCACGAAAGGCCTTTGCGTTGTTATGGTAACTGTTAGTACAGGCTAACAAAAATAACATTTTTTTTGCAAAACAGCTTTTCTTACCTGGCCTGCCAAGTACGACGTAGAAGTCAAGACCATAGATACCAATGGAGGGATCGTATTTGATACCCAAGTCAATGTGTTCTTGGATACCAAAACCGAAGTTACCGGTGGCAGAGAAGTTGTCACGCCTCAACTCGTATTCCCTGACCTGGATGAAAAAAAATTAAAAATGATTACTGCAGTTTCAACAGTTATACTAACAAACAAAATATGAGCTTGAAACAAAGAGCAACTAAGTAATTAACTATGAATAATTTAATGTAAGTTGTGAAACTTGTAGTCAATAACTAATTTGACAACCACTAATCAGTATTGCAAGCTCAAGTCAGGGCTCAGTGGAGCACATTGGGAGAGGCTGCAGGCTGATGATGAAGCAATATTGCAAATAATATAAAGGGTTTAAAATACTTCTGGACTTCAGCAATCAAAGAATATGCATAAGAATAATTGCTTTTAGCTTTTAGGACCGCCCTTTGTGTCACCCTATGTATAAGATACTGTGTATCAATAATTTGTATGGTGTGCATAATAGTGTATTCTATTCTATACGCAAAGAGAAATTTCTATAAATCCACATTACTTGCATATAAAATGCTTGAGAAAGGTTCAATAACAATTTCGCTAACTATCAATAAGGTAACAAATAACATTATCTAGAATATTCACTATTATTTACCTTAAGACCTCTTTCGAGGATCTCCTCAGCCTTCGCACCACGGACAGTGCAGTGTACCGCAATCTTTTCATTACGACGGATACCAAAGGATCTGACGGTGTACCTGGCCTTTGAGAACACTGGCTGCTGGCCAGTAAGCTGTTCCAACACCTGAAATAACATGAAAATAATACTGTTACTGCTTTACAAGGCATTATTATTATTCATCTTCCAGGGAAATACAAACTGATATTTGTAACTAACCATGGGGGATTTTAAAATGAGAATACCATGTTATTACCACTTAAAAGATTTGGGTCAGTGGGTAGCCTTAGGGGCGGATTTTTAGGAGTTGAAGTATATCCTTAGGGGCGCTATGAGAAGCAAAGAAAACGAAAAAAAAATTTTTTTGGTTAAAAAAATTTTTGGGACTTAGAAATTTTTGGGACTTAAAAAATATTTCGAAATTTTTTTTTTTCGATTTGGTTCCATACGCTTATAGGCACCATGAGCCGTGCAGAAAACAAAAAAAAAAATAGGGTTAAAAAAATTTTTGGGACTTAGAAAATTTCTCCTTACTTTTCACCTTGAGTATGGTTAGGGGCAAACACTTAGAAAAGTTTTAGGTTAGAATGAATTTTGAGGTTATGTTTTCCGGGCTTTCGTAATGTTTTGGACATTATAAACCTGTTTTACTGAAGGAAAGAGATGGGGGGAGCCAGGTTGACGGAGCCCCGCTGCGCGGGGCTCCTACTTCTGGGTGGTTTATAAAAAAATAACCACGAAGGGGATGGCGGGATCTATTCGCTCGCTTCGCTCGCTCACACGACCCCGCCATCCCCTTCTAACCTAACCTGTCCGAGTCGGGTCCCAAAAATTTTTTTAACCCAAATTTTTTTTTTGTTTTCTGCACGGCTCATGGTGCCTATAAGCGTATGGTACCAAATCGAAAAAAAATTTTTTTTCGAAAAATTTTCTAAGTGTTTGCCCCTAACCGTACTCAAGGTGAAAAGTAAGGAGAAATTTTCTAAGTCCCAAAAAATTTTTTTTTGTTTTCTGCACGGCTCATGGTGCCTATAAGCGTATGGTAACAAATCGAAAAAAAAAATTTTTTCGAAAATTTTTCTAAGTCCCGCGCCATAGCGCCCCTAAGGCTACACTCCAACCAAGATTTGGAATCATGACTAAACGTAAATGTAATTTCCGTAAGTATTCTGAACAGTAAGTAGTTAGTGCTCAGAAGTTGCAAATTGGAAATATTGATTTTGCATGAATTTACAAACAGTAACACAAGTTATGTTACTCTTGAACAAGTTCATGCTGCCCTACTGCAGTAATATTCAAGTTGTTGGCAAGTGCTGCAAGTTGTAAATAATCATCATTTAGAAACTATGCACATGCTACAATGTTTTTATTGAAAATGTTAAATCAATCAATGGAATAATTTTCATTTCAACTACTGTGCAAGGTATTTAACTTCAATCGATTCTATTTCCAAAACGAATACAATGGTCAACATGGTGTGTACTCATGTTTTGAGGGTTATGACAAAATTTACAAACACAAAGACCTTTACAAGATATAATTATTATGTTAAACCCGGACTAACCTTAGCAGCACGAGTCAGTCTGTCACCAGACTCTCCGACACAGATGTTCAGGCAGAGTTTCCTGATGTGAAGATTTCTCATAACATTCTTAGAATTATCTTTAGGAGGTTTCTTCTCCTTCTTGTCTTTCTTCAACGCGGGCGGTGGTACACGCTGAAATGCATATTTTAAGTTTACACGTTTGGCACTTTCAACTCACATTTATTTAAAAATTACTCCTATGTTCCATCCAACACAAGACTAGGTTATGCCGAATTAGATACAAATACGCAGCGATTAAACCAAAAATAGGCTAACGACGTGAAACAAATATAAGTAACCATGAATTAGTAACATATTTCCACGCATAAACTAAGAAAATATAACCGATTCAGATGGATAAATTTATACAAAAATTATAAAACACCCACCGCCATGGTTACGACTTTTCAAAAAGAACCATAGACAATGCTGCTGCAAACGTCAATGTCAAATAAGAAACATAGACAAAAAAAGTATTTTTTGAAACTTGAGTACTAGTCTTTTCAGGTAAAATACAGTATTATTATTTCTGAAATTATAAATGTAGGCTTGTACGCACAGAACTGGCCTTCTCAAATAATTTATATCAATAGCATAATCAATTTTTTTGATTGAACAGTAACGAGCATATTTTATAGTGATGCTCATGTACACATTTTGAAGTTTCACTCATTGATAATAACACTAATTTGCTGCTTTCTGTTTGACTACCAAGTATATTATTACATAGGTATTAGTTATAACCTCGATTTGAGTCGGTACAAAACCTTCTAACAATTTTAAACTCTTTTCTCAATAAAAAATAGGGTTCATATCGCACACCTAGCAGTATAATGGCACAATTGCAAAAAAAGCGAAATTGAGTTTTTGCGGCCTAAGTGTTAAAAAGTGCATAATTTATAAAGTGGTAAAACGACACGGTGATAGTTTTACTACTTGTCGAGAGAGGGCGTTTAGTGTCATTGTACTACTTGGTACGTTTCCCCCGCTTCCGAGTATAACAACGGCTTATTTGTCAGATGTGCCGAAATATGACATTTTATTAACTTAGTAAATAAGTAGAAATGGCACATTTGACATCGCAAGGGTCAATTTGACCGCTCTGCCATGGCCTTTCTCAAGAAACAAACTTCATCTCCTGTGGTTTTTGCACTGAACAAGTATCTCTCTGAAATCGTTCTGTTATCTGCATACCCAACAATACCAGAATGAAGTAGGTAATTGATGTGCAGCAGGAAAATAGTTGCAGAGAGAACATCCCCCTGAGGAACACGGAACGGCATCAATAACCATGAGATCAGAGAAACAGCCATGTAGCCGAACAGGAAGTCTGATATCCACTTACAAAAGTCATCTGGCATGCCATAAGCAGGAAGCTTGCTGAGTAGACCAGCGTGCCAGACCCTATCAAATGCCTTCGAGATATCAAGCGAAACCGCAAGTGCTTCATCGTGTTTCTCGATGATTTCGCCCCAGCCAGCAGTCCGTAACATACAAAGAAGATCACTAGTTGACCGTCTCCGACGAAAGCCATATTGACGGTCACTGAGAAGATCATTGTCATCGAGATAGGTCAGCAGCTTACTGTTCAGTCCCCTTTCCATGCCTTGCAGAGAATGGAGGTAATGGCAATCAGACGGTAACGAGCAGGGTCTGCACTGTCGCCCTTTTCTGGCACAGATGCTACATTGACAGCATCCGGACGGCGAGTAATGGGCTATTCACTTACTATGCCCGGGTCGAAAGAGCTCTCAGCATAATGACGGGGCATTCTTAGAGGGCCAAAGCCTGCCGAGGAATGGGGCTATTAAAGGACACCGTGGAATTTAGTAGTCCCTTCTACTCTGACCTGGGAGGGACGACCCATTTTATGATTTTACAACGTTTAAAAAAAAATGTGGTACATTCGCAAGATTCCAGAATTTTGGCACCATTCTTTTATCAAGAGAGAAGCTGAACAGGTATGTCAACACAGGAGACAGTTCAGTCACACACTGCCTCAACACTCTTGCTGGTATGCAGGCCCGCTGGCCTTGTTCACGTCTAGACTGACTCTTTTAATATAAACTGTAACTTCCGGTACCGAAGAGTTACATCGAGGTACAGTCAGTGGTTGCTTGGAGCCAGTGTGTCAGTTAGTAGACGTAAATTGCCTGCAAAGAGAGATGCAAATAAATTTGCTTTCTCACATGCAGATGGACCAGCGACAGCGACCCATCAGGTATAAGCATTGGAGGCAAAGTGGGGCGACCGAAATTTGTTCCGACCGTTTTTTTTTTTTGGCAGAAACCAAAACTTTTTACTACCCGAAGGGTGCGATACTAGTTTTGCCCCAATACATCCGACGTGGTCAAAACGAGCCCTACGCAGAACCCTCTTGCAGAACTTGGCCGCAGAATTAAATTCGCTTTTCCTCGTGCGAACTTACGTGCCTTAGCTTTTCGGTTACGGGCCTTGACTCATGCTTGGTAGGCAGATTCTCTTTACGGACGTCATTCCATTCTGCATTGAACCATATTTGAGATTTATGACCAAGCTGGATGTCCGAAAATGGAATAAAATACTCCATTCCCTGACGTATCACGTTCGAAGGCACGTCAGCACAGCACGAGGTATACTACAGTTGATAATTATAATGTTCAAGTAAGGGTTGTCCGTGAACAACATTTAGGGGTTGTACATAGACGAGGCTAGAAATTATAAGAGCTGAACTGGTTTAAACCAGAAAAGATACGTGATTTTACTTTATTTTAGTTTTGACATGGTTAAATGATATCCATTTCTCAACGATTATGAGCCAAATATAGGTTATCATAATTTGTTATATTTAAACTTTTTCAGGTATGTTAGTTTCATACATTTTATATTACTTATTGCCTTTATTTCTTGGTTTTCACATCCTATATAACTATGGCTTTAGGGGCATAAATGTCATTTTTGGAAAATTTTAAAAGTATAACGGCACAATTGCATGACTCTTCTTCTTCTTTGACTGTTATGAAGTAATTCCTGGAGTCCTGAAGTGGATTTTTTTTCCCTAAGTATCTGTTAGGGTCTATACTAGTTGCCAAAACCATAAAATCCATGACAAAATGTAAAATAAACCCATAACTTCGTTTCAAACATTTGTAAAATCTTTAATCTTCATTTCTGTAAAATTAGAAAAATGTAATTGTGTCATTATACTGCTAGGTGTGCGATATTTCATAATCACAATGGGCGTACGCGTATACTAGGACTTCTGTTGTTCACAACTTGATTATTACCACATTACGATAGATTTGTTACTAACTCCATCTATTGGTTGTTAGTTAGCCGGCCATTTAATTACCTGGAGGCCTGGAGGTCTCCTTCATACATTGAAAGAAAGGGAGAGTGAACTATTCATGTCTTCTGACGTTCTATTTTCCTTTTATAACTCTGCGTATCTTTTTTTAGATATAAGCGAATATTGTCGTTAGGATAGTAACAAATTTTTAGCCGACTGCGCCAGAAAAGAGAGTTATGTTTCAAATTGTAAAACAAATTAGGTACATTGTTTATTCTGTAAAATCAGCAAACTTCCGATAATAGCATTATTATTAGATAAATGTTTTAGCATTCCCGCAATAAGGATAATACTTATCGGACTATTTGTTTGCTAATCTGTATGAATAATTTTGTCATTTTTTATATCAAGAATAAAACGATAATCTTCTACCTCCGGATTCTATTATTAACCTTTCGCCAACAGAATAAGTAGGTACTTCCTTATTGACAATATCTTAACCAGGGATCATTGTGAATATTGATTGACGAAGTGTCCTAGTTCGAAACTATAGATTGGAATAATCAATAAATTACAATAGAATTTCACGTAGGTATCTATCATTAGATACGGCAAATTATTGAAATATGGCAGAAGAAAATCGAAAATCCAAAATTATAGCTAATAAAAAATACAAGAAGTACTATTGCTCAATATGTCATATATTCACCAACTCTGAGAATCAATTAAATCAGCATTTAGAAGGCATCCGCCATCAACAAAGGAAAATGTTTTCTCCTCCGTTGAATGATAATTCAGATAATAATTTTGAATGCAATAGTCTCGTATATGCTCCTGCCTTCACCGTTATGTTCATTACATCATTTGTTTTTTGTTATTCAATTGTCGTTTATTGGAATTGACACCAACCGCTATTGATTATCATAAATAATACATTAAATTGTAGTTAACGACGCCTTAAATTTCGCGCCATAATTTTAATTGGCGGAGAAGTCGTCCCCAAGCGTTCACGGCTTCTATGCGCACGAACGAACGCGCAGAACAATGAGGTAGCAGCCATTTTATGTCGGTGTCTAAGAAAAACATAATTCGAATGGCCAATCTTAACGAAATTGTGTAATTAGTGATATAATTTATGTGATTCTGTATACACTACTATATTTAGGTGTTTCTTTACTTATGTGAGTAGAATATAACTTTTGCTATACATATATAATGATATAATAACAAAAGCGCGATGAAACCTAACATTTTGCATAAAAAAGAAATAATAATAAATTTGTATCTCATTCCCTCCATACATTATGAAAGGTCGTTGTATTTCCAATAGCTACAAGTCTTTCGTTAGCAAACGATGTTTATGTTTACAGATAGTAACTAAAGAGTATTAACACAAAGTACTTTCTGTAGATTTAGCTCGGGATAATATGACATAACTTTCACCGAAACGTTGAATAAAGTATTATAAACCCGTTTTGTTTACATTAGACTTGTATTGGTTACTAAATTACTTGTCGTATGACAACCGGCGTCGCGCAGCCTCGACTTGAAAGTTGGGAACAAAATTCAATAACGAATTGGCCATTTTATTGATGGCCGGGGGGAGGCTGGGTGGAGACAGTCGGTCGGTGAGCTTCCGCCATTTAATATTTGTTAGACATTTTAGCTGTTCCCATTATGTTTTCTTGTTTACACTTTCGTGTATCTACCGATTAGAGTTGCCGCTGTATATGTGAACAAGTTTACATACATATCTGCATATGCTACACAAATATGCCAAAGATAAGCGCCCTTGTGTGAGTGTAAGCTATTATAATAGTAGACATGCCTATATACTTACCTATCTATTGCGTTCGCATACATATCTCCGGCTTTTTAATGCACCTATCTACTGTTCAGTCAACGGCCTAACAATATAAATAAAACAGCAATGTAATGTAATGTCTAACCTGTTTTGTTATTGTTTGGAATTATTTGTTATAATAACCAAATTTTTGTTTGTTATAATTCTTTGTTTTCCTAATAATTACCTACTATGCGTTTATATATTTTTTACGTATCACTTTGTTTTTTTTTTTTTTTTTGGTGTCCTGTAACCTCTGTTGATTTGTAACCATTTGATTTTTGTACATCTTTTTTGTTTAATTATATTTTATTTCACGCAAACCTAAGCTTTTTATTTCAAATTATTAAAATTTTTGCTTTATTCGGTTTGACTGTGTACCTAAGCACATTCAGTTCCCTAGCTACCTATCTACCTGCCGTGGTATACTACATAGGTAATACATACCTTTTGAATGCCTACGTTTTTCCTTCCAATTAATTGTCCAACCTTTAATTTTTTGATGACGACTTATTCATCGTTCTTTTTATCGGACTTCAAAAATCGATGAATATCAGAAAAATCTGATGCTCGACGGCAGGAACTCGGTACCGCAAAAGTTGCCGGAACAAAATTTCTAATAGGTAGTATATGCGCGGGGTGCATCCGGCGGGAATCTAAATTTTGCTGACAAAAATTTCTTTATGCGGTCCCGCTCAAACTCCGTCATTATCATTATTAACTGGTAATGACGATAATATTAATAGTAACTGAACATTATTTTTCTGATTGGCAGTATAATACTCCGTCTTGGTTCCCTCTCCTCTAAGCCGAGCGATAGTACCTATGGATTTAAATTGAGTTAGGTTTTTGTGCGTGGAATATCACAGTTAAAAAAAGGAAAAATTATAAAACAGTTCCTAAAAAAAAACCGAGTTCTAACACAAACATAAAATTATTCAATAGAACTTCGGAAGCCAGTGGCAAAGAAGTCGAAGAAATGAAAAACAATCACCGACGTCCGATGGTAAAGATATGCTATCATAGTCGGGGTGAACACATCAATGACCTACTGTCGCTGGAAACTTATATTTTCCAAAAACCACCTTCATTTACCAGTTCAACCATTTCAGTAGTAATAATTGACATTCCATCAGATCTTTGGATTAAAAATCAAAGCTTTTATTCGAAATTTTGTTGTGGGTTTTGTAAAACACGCAATACGAGAAATAATTCGATTCCGTTACACCTTGATAATAGTGTAAACCAAAACCAACCCTAGCCCTTAAAACTGAAGGTAAATAAAGCTATTACCTAATAACATCCTATTGAGGTAGGCCAAGTGACTTAATAGCCATTTGACATGAAGTTCTTTGCAGGTGGCAGAAGTTGAAAATGGGGGAGCAAAGAAGTCGCCATTAGTTTTCCAGCACACTGGGGTGTAGGCGTCGGGGGTGTGGCACGGGGCGTGGGGGTCCCCGTGCCACCCCCTGGCGACCTACTCGCCACTATCTCCATGTTCGAACAGCAAATCAAGGCTGAACCCATGAGGTAAGACTCAAGATGTTGGCCTGATGATATTTATATTCCGGGTTCTTGAATAGAATACATGTAATGAGCTATGAAGAGGTGACCTCAAGTAGCTACAGTAAAGGCTATTATCTAATCTATGTCCATTGTTAAACCACGAATAAGGAAGCAAAGGCGTTCGTAGGCTACAACCACCCTCAGATGGACCGTTTGCTTGTCGCCAAAATTGATAGAAAAACAAAGGTGACCGAATTTACTAGTAATCCTGGATTTCTGGTTCCAATTTCAAAGTAATAAAGTCCAATTAAGTGTTAAGAAGTAAAAAACATTTTAAAAAAAAGTGTGAAACAGTAAATGGAAATTAAACGAAGCATTGTTGCGTTGCAGTTTCTACACATCTCATCCACACGTACACTCCGGTCCCCCAACAATAATACGATCAGATTCAAGCCATGCTTCCATTATCAACATGAACCAACATCATCAGACACACCAAGAGGATTCTAAAGACAGCCTCATAGTACAACAACAAGTACAACATCAGCAAGATCTCATGGAACAACACCAACAACAACAGGAAATGCAACAACAAGACGACGAGGTGAGTTTACTAACCAAACAAGAATAAGGGCGCCAACCATTCGGGTTAGTATCAGTGCTTGGTTTGTGAAAATTAAAAGTATACCTACCGCCATATCCGAGCTGAGATCCCCTAAAAGAAATAAAAACCGTTGCTGTCCTACATCATCTGCCGTGACCAATAAAAAATACTGAGCATACTTAGCACATGGGTTGTTAGCCAAAATTGTTCAAATTGATAAACCACGAAAGAAGCTCATTCCGGAACGTTTCTCTTTTTACTTCCAGTTGAGCTTCAAAGGAATGGACGACGATGGAGTTGACATGGACATGGACGGACGTCAATGTTCTCAGGTACACTATGTTCGTAGATTTAAATAATTATTCAATATGCTAACCTCTACCTTACGAATTAAACATCAATTCAACCGTTTTAACAGGGTATGGGAGTGGACATGGGATCAGTTCAAACTAAAATGGAAGTGTCAAATGGGGGTCAGTCGACGCCACGATCTAAACCTCAGGCCTGTAAGGTGAGCGAGAATAAATAAAAAGTTTCCTAGCACTTCGTATGGTGTTGGTATTCTATTCTTTCATCTAACAAGATTCCCTTTAATAAAACAAACTAGTTTTTCTTCCCATTAGCCCCTTTTCACCAAATAAAATAATGTTTCCTCCCAATGAATAAGTAACTCATACTATAATACACCACATATACCTACATAAAGGCAGGTAGGTACTGATCGGCGTTAGAAGGTGTAAAGTAACGTGTTACATAGCGACCGTGCGTGCAACCACAGACTACATAGAGATACTACGTATCGTGCAACCAGTACGGGGAAACAAGGCACACGCATCAACGATCAATAAGTGGCGTGTTGCTCGCTGCGAATAGAACGTTACAGCCCGTAACACCGATCAGTACACACCTTATTCAATAAAACCGATCCTAATGTAAAACATCTGACTGCATTAAAATTCAAACCTCGTTTGACTTGACAAGGTTAAGCCCCGAACTGCAAATGGTAGTCTGTGTTCATTTATGACGAGTATTGGGCATTTAATTAACCTTATAAAATGGGTGACTGGAAACGTAATATTTAAAAACATCTACTTTTTTATGGTGGCTCAAAATCTTACCATTTTCAAAATCTCTTCTTCCAGGTCTGCGGCAAAGTTTTGTCGTCTGCTTCCTCTTATTATGTTCACATGAAGCTTCACTCAGGAAACAAACCTTTTCAGTGCACTGTAAGTATACGTTTATGTTAAAGATATACTACCATATAAATACAAATGGTTAGCTAAATAGGGCTGTTTCCAAAATATAAATCGGGTTATAAGACTTCACCACATTATTATCACAGCTAAAAAAGCAAATCAAACGTAAAAAATAACAATAAACTTACTTAAAAGTAACATACCTGCAACTGTCTTTAACCATAGACTCGCACTCTCAAATATGAAAACAAGGTTTCTTCGTTTATTACAAAAAATCGCCAGAGGGTTCGCGAGTTAGGTCCGTAAGCAGATGTGCATTGAACGCGTCCAGGTAGAAGTACAATTTGTAAGGGTCCGCTATTGTTTGACTTGGTCACCCCAATAATATGGCGTGCCGAGTTGCCGAAATTATTATATTGTACCAGAAACTGGGTATCTAGTTACCGTTTGCGTTAGCGCTCAGTAGGTATAACCAATGCCGTCCTTATTCAATTCTCTGAGCGTTTGTCAAGGGCCCGACCCATATTATGCTCAAAATATGTATGACCCGCTCTATAATAGTACGTTATCATTTTGGTATTACTTTTTACTTTTGTCAAAAGTAAACTTAAAGTATCCATGGCCCCCGTTGACACTAAAGTGCATAGGTCCAACAATCGGTAAAGGTAATTCACCCACTGACACGGCGCCCAGATGTGGAGTGCCGCGTCGCCTTTTCGGCGTGTTTTTTATACTTACATATAAAAAATCTGCAAACCCACGCGCTTGTCCTAGTCCAGAAACGTCTTATATAATGCGAACAGTGAAGGAGTGGTACTCCCTGCCTGCGTCTGTTTCCGTACGCATATAACCCTAATCTCTTCAAAGTTACAGTGAACAGGCTTCTTCTCTGTAAGCTGGCTCTATCGTCCACCTTGTCTCTGTCACCCCTGACAAAGTTCAAGACTAAACCAATCGTACGTAAAAAAAAAGTTTTAGTAAAAAAAAAAGGATTCACAAACTTATGTCGATATCTTCGAAACTTAAGTTTCATGTTTTATGTTTACATATCATAATTAATATATGGTTGACCGAGCTTCGCTCGGTTTATAAAATATCTATATCTTGGGAACCGAGCTTTTCTCGAACCTTGATAAATCTATTCCTTGAGCCGAAAAACCCCTAATCTTTCATGAAAATCCTTGGAGCCGTTTCCGAGATCCTGATTTTATATAAATAAATATACAAGAATTGCTCGTTTAAAGATATAAGATTATGTTATATGGTGTGGACGCATCCTTAGGTTTGCATGTAATACTAGAACGTTATTTTTTAACATCGTGGAGTAATAATATGTTGATACACCGTTATTAAGGAAAGGTTTTTACCGTCTGAATAGTTACAGAGCTTTATTCCGACAGAAAATTTAAGATAGTTTCAAAAGGAATTTTGGCGTGTTCAGGTAGGTTAGGTTACGGGTTAGGTACCTTGGTGAAACTGCCTAGGTATTTTATTTCAGCGAATAATACACGTACTGAACATTTTATTTTATCGTTGACGTAGGTGTGCGACGCAGCTTTTTGCCGTAAGCCGTACTTAGAGGTGCACATGCGCACACACACAGGGGAACGCCCCTTTCAGTGCGACCTCTGCCTCAAGCGCTTCACGCAGAAGTCCAGTCTCAACACGCACAAACGTGTTCACACAGGTCAGTGTAAACTAACCCTAACATGGACTTGTTGCATCTGAAGCATCTCGGTGTTGTTCACGGGCATTCGACAAACAGTTGTATAATGATTATGTAGATTACTCTGTTTTTCGACCGCCTGCATAAAATAATATTTTTCAAACACTAATTGTTTAATGCTCATTTGTTCAATGCTCGCATAAATATTTTGATTAATCTTATTTTGTGCAATGAACATGTTCGCTTGAAAAATATTGATTTATAATATTATGATAGCTGACTGATATAATTGTTGTGATATATTAAAACGATGACTGATAATTGCAACATTACTGTTGAATGCAATTTAATGTAATTTCCATATTATTTTTTTATCTGCCAGTAATAAAAAAAAACTTTTTTGTACCTACCAAAAGTTACATTTTAATTTTTAGTATTTGCATTTATATTATCTCTGGAAAGATTCCCCCCAAACTCTGTTATTTTTTATTATTATAGGGATGAATGTTTAAACACTGATTTTAGGATGGAGGTATTAGGAGATCTATATGGAAGTTACATTTTACCTACTGAACTGGAAAAACTCAATAATTAAATTCCCAATTTTAGAATGTACCATGAGGGGATTGCTCAAAAATTTATATGAAACAAATTGGACTCTTATATTTTCAAGTTGACCTCCTCCTGTTTCCGCGAAACCGAAATATTTAAAATTATTTGTTGTTATTGTTTTAAATTCTCCATTGGCTACCTGTTGTTGATTATGGCTTATATCCTGTTTTGACGCCCTGATAAACGAGCTATTTTGTATTTTATATGTATTGTCTTTTTCTTGTTTATACTCATACCTATTATTTTATTTACGCTAAATGTGCTACATATTTATCTATTACCTACGTTTTGCTAGGAAAGCATTATTTTATATTTTTCACGCACATTTTTTTTTAAATATATTATTTATGTAAGTAGATAGTGATTCTGCTCCTCATGAATTGGTCAAGTTCGTGTATCTATCCGGTCTTTCCCCATTGATCTTTATATACCTACCTACCCACAAAAGATGAAAATGTCGTATCCCCTTTCTTTCATTATGTGTTCTTCACTAGGTAATGAGTTACCTACTATATTTTTCTTTTTTTCATGGTGCTTATTTATATTTAATTATAAGCACGCGGCCTCTGGACGGAGCTTTTTACAACTTTTATTCAGACACCTATATTATACAATATTGTTTATATACCATCCATTATACTTATCATATTGACTCTAATTAACTACACGTACTAAAATACATATAGCCAAGTAGGACACTGGTGCGACACACAATTCGCTGAAATAGTTGACAATACATATGCTTAACATACGACATGTGAATAGTTTTTGAGTTGTGCCAATAGAGCTAATACTGATTTCGCAAAAAGATCAGGGCGTGAGGAAGGCTTCGTTGATGTGAGGTAAACAGGGGGAGGTAAAGAACTCACAATGGATCCGATGCGGTACGCACATACCGCACTGTGTCGTTGCTATCACAGGGAAATCGATTGTGTGTTCTTGTATAACATGGTGTAGACAAACGAGCGTGTGTTGTTGGAATGTGGCCTGGGTTCTAGATGAGCACATGCGCGCGTTGATGGTGAAGGACCGGCCCTACAAGTGTGATCTCTGTCAGATGCGGTTCACGCAGAGCTCCAGCCTCAACCGACACAAGAAAATTCACACGGGTGGGTTGATATCTTTAGCGCCCGTGCCGACTCTATCGCTGCAGCATACCTACTGCCCGCAGCCTCACCCGGCTCCTCAAGCCTTCTCTTAGTCCGTTCACTTGAATGTAAGCCGTATTCTGACTCATTCGATGGTTTCGTTCAGAGGAACACAGACGTGCGCTGCTGGCTAAGGACCGGCCCTACCAATGCGGCGTCTGCTTTGTGAGATTCACCCAGAAATCAAGTTTGGGCCGGCACGGAAAAATACATACCGGTGGGTCCCTACCTATACCTTCTGCCTACTTGTGCGTGACGTTTTCCTTGAGGCAGAACGGTACTAACGTGTATTATGTTATAGATAGCCTACCTCCCCCTGAATGTGTGTGAATGGTTTCATTTATGTAACATATTAGGTTATTTAATGAGATACATATTGTTTGAGAGGGTGCTGTGATGCTATATCGTAACTCGTATAACTTATAGAGGAGCACAGACGAGCCCTGTTAGAGAAAGTGCGGCCGTACCAGTGCCACATCTGTTTTATGCGCTTCACTCAGAAGTCCAGCCTGGGACGACATGGGAAAATACACACTGGTAGGCATTTTCCCCTAAAATCCTTAAGTAGACAATGAATTTGTTATTATACGTTAGCTCACGTTACTAGGCGTAACATTAGTAGCGCGTCGAGCTGGACCGATATTTTAGCTGACTTTTGTTGGTATTTCTAGAGGAGCACATCCAATCGCTGATCAACAAAGTGCGCCCCTATCAATGCGACATCTGTGACAAGCGGTTCACGCAGAAGTCCAGCCTTGGTACTCATAAACGTATACACACCGGTGGGTCCCTTGATATTTCATTTATTTTGGTTCGGTCTCGAAGCCACAATGCTCTTAAATATCTTTAATGAAAATTTTTCAAAGTTGTGGCTTTGACACCTATGTTTTGTGAATAGTTTTAAGGGCTCCCTGACCTAATATAATATTATGTACCTTTAAATTTTTGTTTGAATATCTTTCCTATTTACATGGTTAGCGATTTGGAAGTGGTGCATTTGTTCGTTTGAGTCTATATTGAAAGCTTACATTAGGTTACACACGCTCAAAAACTATTCACAAACAGTTAAGTAAAGCATGTGTACGTTGTGATGATTTCCGTTAAGTTATAGGAGAGAGAATGTCTGATGGACAAATAACGTGGTTAAATTCCCTCATGGTAGTCAGTTGGAAGCAATCGGCATTCGGTTACTAAGCTCAGTAGAATTATTTGTCCATCGTGGTTTTGTTTTGTTTCTCTGTCCCCCCGTGTCCGTGTGTTGGCGGCGCAGGGGAGCGGCCGTTCCAGTGCACCGTCTGCCTCAAGTCCTTCACGCAGAAGTGCGCGCTCAATTTGCACGAAAAAATACATACGGGTTAGTAGCCCACATATATTATAATCCGCAGTATTACTCCTTTCGGTACGATTAGCGTTAACTTGCGACTCGTCATGCAGTCACTTCATTTAGCGTCATGCTTCGCTCCTATTTTTCCGTTGCCCGCCTAACCCGTTGTTTTACTCTCCCTGTTTTTGATAGCTTCCATCTCGTTGCTTTCGACTAACATCTCGATTTCTTTAACTCATTCAACGCGCGCTTTACGTACTTCTGCAATCACTGATAATTTCCCGCCTGTCATATTATTAATAATCTGCCGGTCATTCGCCCCTCTTATTCCTCTCATTCTGCATACAACTCGGTGTTTTAGCATTTATCATTTTTATCATTTCTTCATGGATATTAATTCATTCACAAAAGCGGTAATGCAATCGCCGCAAAGACGCATTCTTGGCGCCCCAGCATCGCATCTTAATACGGTGCTGGCTTCAAAATTGGGTTCACAAAATTGGGGGCGAATCGGTCGCCGCGTGCGACGCTCGATGTGGTCGAGATTGGCAGTGGGCGGGCGGCCAACGGACGCATGCGTCGGCGACGTGCGTTACTCGCTTTTGTGTGTGCACTGGGCGCAGTGCAAGGGCGTCCTTTCGCGTGCGGGCAATGCCCGGCGGCGTTCGCCCGCCGCCCCTACCTGGACATTCACATGCGCACGCATACAGGGGAGCGGCCCTATCAGTGCGACGCGTGTCTGAAGCGCTTCACGCAGAAGTCCAGCCTCAATATACATAAGAGGACGCACACAGGTGGGTGACCCCGCGGGCCGGACTGGCACCGCCCGCCCACGCCTCTCTCCACTCGCACTCCGCCTCTCCTCCGAATCTCTCCGACAGAGCGATCGCGAGCCTTTCAGTAATTAACGTAGAGAAAGATTTGGAGCGGAGAACGCGGCGAGCGGCGACCGGTCCGCGCCGCGACCTCCGTAGAGCGAGGGCGTCTAGCGTCCTTGCGGGCTCGCCGCCGCTATAATATATGTGTTGGGCACCAGTCCAGGGCAGACCGTTCCAGTGCCTGTCGTGCCCGGCGGCCTTCACCTGCAAGCAATACCTGGAGATTCACACGCGCACTCACACCGGCGAGCGGCCGTATCAGTGCGACATCTGCCTGAAGCGCTTCACTCAGAAGTCCAGTCTCAACATCCACAAGCGGACGCACTCAGGTACGTGGGCGGCCTGCGAGGCAGCGGCGCTAGGGAGGGATGTATGTGGGCTACTAGAGTGCGTGCACGCGGGGAGGCGGGTGGCCGCAGCCAGCTAACGTGTCGCTCGTCCACAGTGCAGGGGCGGCCCTTCCAGTGCCTGCAGTGCCCGGCCGCCTTCACGTGCAAGCAGTACCTGGAGATCCACAACCGCACGCACACCGGCGAGCGGCCCTACCAGTGTGACGTATGCCTCAAGAGATTCGCGCAAAAATCTACACTCAATATACACAAACGAACGCAC
Source organism: Agrotis segetum (assembly GCA_036375495.1). Taxonomy (NCBI): domain Eukaryota; kingdom Metazoa; phylum Arthropoda; class Insecta; order Lepidoptera; family Noctuidae; genus Agrotis; species Agrotis segetum. The sequence continues at coordinate 267,103 of JAQSVV010000135.1, forward strand.
ACAGGTCAGTCGACAACGCTCAGCGCACGCTTTTGAATTATATTTTTTTGTTAGTACATTCATATTCACATGCAATAATTCTGTAACATTTGTGCCATATTTTCTTAATGTATTTTGTTATGTTCGAATTCAAAGTTGTCGGTGCCACATAACTAATTAATCGTAAGTCCTATTGTGAGTATGTTCATACAAAGTGTATCGTACAAAATAATATTGTCAGCAATGTATATCGACTAATGTTGTGCGCGGGTGGTCAGTGCAAGGTCGTCCGTACCAATGCATGGAGTGCCCGGCGGCGTTCACTTGCAAGCCGTACCTGGAGATACACATGCGTACGCACACGGGGGAAAGGCCGTTCGAGTGCGATGTCTGTTACAAACGCTTCACGCAGAAATCCACGCTCAACATTCACAAGCGAATCCATACCGGTACGACTACATCGCGTTCCATATATTAGCCTGTTTTGTACACACAACCGGTTTTACTCCAATTTTTACAAACAATTATCGGCCACCTAATACAGCAACGAGGTTTATATTGAGAACAGTCTAGTCTGGAGTCATGTGCTTATAAAGCGAGTTCACCTCAGAAAGTACACAGTGACCGGTATCTGTTTGTTGAAACAAAGCTACGGCTGTGTGTACAAGCGCCATAACAGTACTACGTGAATCATTGTCTGTAAGCAAATGATTCATAGTGCAAGCTTAGTGTGTCTAACAGATAAAAAACATTGTAACACTAACAATTAAGATTTAGTTTATTTACATTACGGTAGGCAACTCTCTTAATTTAACCGTTGCATGTTGGGCGGACGTTTAGAGGGAAAGTTCCATAACTGAGAAAAACAACATTGACTAGAAATAAGGCAAGAAGGGTATGAAAATACACGAAGCTTTAATATATGAATGCATGTTTAGTAACTCAAATGCCCCTTGGATGGGAAAGCAAAAAACGCATGAAATATACACTTGAATAATGTTTTTCGTCTGGTAGCTTTCTATTTATAGAAAGTAGTGAGTTATTCACGAGGTTGGAAGATAGCTATGGTTCGTTTAGAAGACGGCAAATTGCTTTAACAGGCAGATACTCATTCTGAACTTAATGATGTGGCACCGGCAACTTATTGTAAGTTTTAATTTGAATCATCCGCTACATCATCACTTGAGTTTCAGTATTATTATTTACTTATTATAATTTCTTGGCTTACATTCATTAATTTCAGACTGCATCACTCTCTAATCGCATCTTGCCGTCTTTCTAACATCATTTGCCTTCATTTTCGCTTTCATCGATTTTGACGAATGCATTGCTTTTATTAAGTTTTTTGTCACTCTAGTAAGATCCGTTTTACAGAAAAGTTTGTTGTGTTTCAGGTGAACGTCCTTATGCTTGTGATATTTGTCAGAAACGTTTTGCTGTGAAGAGCTACGTAACAGCGCACAGGTGGGTTGACATAATATAATTATTTTTCACAGTTCCTCCATGGCTTTTTGGAGAAAGTTTTTTTACGCTCAAAAAGTTCGTTGGCTTATTAACATTTTAACCGCCAAACTTCATATCAATTGTCGTGCCCCCAGCGCCAGGCTACGAATCGGTGATACACAAGTTCCTCTCTTTCTGCTCCTCATAAGCTCGATGTGTAAAATATTATGGTGTACAATAAAAAGTATTATATCTGTCCATCTACATAAACAGAGAGATGTAGAATAGATGCAATAAAATAAAATCAAATAAAATATCAAAAATCGTCAATATTCTATGTCGTAGGTATATATCCGACTCTGGCGTAATGGACCCGAAAATATTTGTCGGATATATCGGACTTTGGCGGTTAAAACGTTAAGGCGGCGCTAGTCGCGAGCTCGAACTCACTGGCAGGCATGGTCAAAAACCATGATATTTCACCGGAAATCGAGCCATATTGTTCATGTGTGCGCGAGCGTCATCCCCCCGTGGAGAAAACAGGGGAAAACTTATTCAGTGAGATGCACGATCATTCAGAGTAAAAGGCGCGCGTAAAAAAATACGAAAAAGCCTTTGGCTGTTGGGGTTTTATGAAAAAACCACTGCGCCAATTAATTTCAAATAAAATTAATTAAATTCTTCGATAAATTTGCTGTGTCGGTACGGACTTCGTTTTGAAAATTTGCTGCTTCTTTAGCTTCTAATTTACACCTAAAGTTGTGTTAAAATGAGCAAAAAAACGAATCTTTAGAAGCTCGTAACTTTTTAATCTATACTAATATTATAAAGAGGTAACATTTGTTTGTAAGTTTGTATGTTTGTAAGTTTGTATGTAGGGGGTAATCTCCGGAAGTAATGAACCGATTTTAAAAATTGTTTCACTGGTAGAAAGCTACATTATCCGTGAGTGCTATAGGCTATAAATTATAAAGATATCATGCATATTAGCCGAAATATCTCAATTTTTGTCAAGCCGGGCGGAAAAAAATTGCTATTCCAACACAGTTATTGGCATGCGCTGCCTTAACAGTTGTATATAATTGAAAACAATGTATGGCAAAAATGTCCGCTTTGAATAGTTCTACAATAAAGTCCGCGACACCATATTTTTATCTTTTATATTTTAGCAGATATAGCAGCTTTTATGAGTTAAAAAAAGTTATTTTCGATGTACTTGCCTTTGGACGATTTTTTACACAACAAAACATTAAACCTTATCGAAAAAAATATTATTATGATCACAATAACATCATAGAGATACAATTTTCCCAAAACAATATGTCAATTGGTTATATAGTTTCGAAGATAACATAAAATTACTAAATCGCAAAATGCCGCCGTCCATTCACGAACCGCATTAGAACACGCTTTGAAGCGAAGTTGTGGTATTTCTGTTTTTGGGAGACATCGCAGACAAGAACAGATCGAGTACGCGTACGTACGTACGTACAGGAGTCTGCTCTTTAAAATCATCAGCGCTTCTCGAGGAATAGAGAAAATATTTCGCAAGTTCGCTATGGGGGGGTGCTATGACAGGATACCTCCACGTGCGCCCGTGGACTGGAGTTCCCTCTCGGATACATCTGGGGGGAAGACAGTTTTTCGGGCCGGTGCACCCTGGGATGCGGGCAAAAACTCTTCCTTAGGCACTGCGTGTCTAAGGGGTCTCTTTGCCCGCATGCGAATACCCTGTATGTCGACGCTCCAACGCGTGTCCCTCTGTTTAGCAGAGGGCACAGCGGCGGAGCGGGCTTGCGGACGGTGAGTGATGGATAGCTCGCCGTCCGACCAAAGACCAAGCCCGGGTCGGTGGTGCGTCGTTTTTCGCGCTGGGGTCGCGGGTTTTTTCTTAACCCAGGATACCGTGGCCCCGGAACGCTTGCCAACCAATTACCAAAGCTGGAGAACATGGCAAGTGGTCGGGAATCTAGCGCTGAACGTGCGCAGCATCACACAGTGATTTAAGGCAGCATGTCTTTGCAACAAGGGATAGGAAGTCGAGCGCTAAGCGCTCGCAGCGGCTCGCTAACCAAAGAATATGAATATCGCAATCGCTCGGGAATTTAGCGCTGAACATGCGCAGCGCCTAGCAATAGAAAGACAGTCAGGAAATAAATCATAGCACTTAGTACTAACCGAACCACACTCATAATTTCATTACAAGTTAAAATATTAATGCCCAACGAAGTGGGCACGGGTCAGCTAGTAGCTTCATATTTTACAATTCTGCTTCCGTACAGACAAAATTAATAATGAGACAAAACGATACCATGTTTAATTTTGGATGTACTTTGTCAATTAATGGAGTAAAACCCCAACGAAGTTTCTATGGAAAAAATGTTGACTTGTTTGCTCTTAAGAACTAATACAATGCATAGTACTAGTTCTTTCTTTAAACTTTCTTTGGGGAAAAATTTCGGGAACATGTAGGTGATACCTGTGTTTGTCTCCAGATGGTCTCACGTGGCTGACAAGCCCTTGAACTGCGACCGCTGCTCCATGTCGTTCACGTCCAAGTCCCAGTTCGCGCTGCACATCCGCACGCACTCCACGGGCTCCTGCTACGAGTGCAGCGTCTGCGGACGGTCTTTCGTCAGGGACAGCTATCTAATAAGGTAAAAAATATTCGTTAATTGAACATGTACAATATACCAGTACATGAAATTGCACAGTTTTTTTTAAATTTAAAGTTAGGTTCGCATTTGACCACTATATCGCCTGATGGTAAGCGAAGATGTGGTCGACGATGAAGCACGCTTGCCTAGAAGTAACCTGTTCACTCTTGACTTGAAAACCCCAAAGTTATAGCTGTCGGGAAATATAGATGGGAATTCCACTCCTTAGCTGTGCGAACAATAAAGGTATTGGCAAAACGCTTTGTACGTACCGGAGGGATGTCCACCATAATTATATCGATGGCGCATTGCCGTACTTCTTGTAGTCCGATGATGGAAAGGGCCAGGCGGTGCAGTTCCATCGCATACTCTCCGAAATGTAACCGATAAAATCCCGACAGGCTGGCAACACGGCGTCGATGTTCAAGGCTTTTAGGCTATGGAGCTTTGAATCGACCGGAGCATCGTTACTGAATTCCAACATAAATAATAAACAAACATTTACAGTAATAAATAGTTTAGACTTAATAATCTCTAAATTTCATCCCCTTCCTCTTAGACACCACAACCGTGTTCATCGCGAGAACCACAGCAACGTGTCAGCGAACAGCATCGGCACCATCAACAGTGTTGCCACCAACACCAACAACTCTAACAACAGCAACTTTGACTCGCCCGGCGTTTGTGACTTAAGGTATGGCATCTGAGGTATCGGATTCATCAGAAAAAGGCATTCAAATAAAGATATTCAACGCAAACTAAGTTATTTTTATAGACCAATAATCAGTCTTACAGCCGTATCTATAGTCAAGTGAAAGTAATTTCTTTAGCATAAGCAATTACATGTGCATTTTTTTTTTAAGCAATAGACCTGAATTTTAACAAAGTGGGTACCGTAAAAGAAAGCAAAGGTATATTCTATATTCTTACAGTTCAAACTTCAAGCAATTATTAAACTACTTAATAAAAATCGTCTCTTAATTAAATGACATTTACACAAGTAAAACCTTTTACTTGTTTATAGATACGGGGGTTAGTTTGTGGAGCCATTATGCCTTATCCTTTAAAATGTCTCTAAGTAAGTTCTATTTGCATACCAAGTGAGTACCAAGGTACGGCTGAGCACTCCAATATATTTCTAAACTAATGTACGATAAGCAATAGCTTCCGTAGCACGCACGTTAACTATATAATGCATCTAGAACGAATTGGTTTAAAACAGATCAGATCCATAGAAGCGATTGATAGACGACAATTTCTTTCCAGCTTCGTTCCAATGGTGAATCGTTACATGACATCACAAGGGACCCAGGTGTCTATGCAGGATACTAGCAAAATGTCTGCGATGTCACCTCAGTCCATTGCGTCTATTTGTAAGTATTCTACTTCGATTATTCGTAACAACTAAATACACAATCAGCGACAAAAAACGTCCTCACCAAAAGAAGGACCAAATCAGAGATCGGTCATTATTTTAGTTTAGTACTGTTCCAATGCTCGGGACGTAAACATGCCACCGTGCTCGTTTAAAAAGTGTTTTTCGGTAAGTACTAATATTACTAATATATAATAACTATCACTGTTTTATAAATACTGATATTTCATTAAGAAATCGCCGTAATATATTTAATTTTTAACTGTCGAAATTATCAGCAGGGTATAAAAAGCAATTCAATTGAAAAGACTTTTACTAAACGTAAGGTTCATATTGTCGCATGGCTACTTGATTTACTCGGGTAACATGTGTTTTTATGTCCGTTCTAAATCCGACTTTAACTCATTCAAATAAGGTTTAATTTCTTTTGATATATTTTAGCCAGTTATTTTACTGTTTTCTTTTGCTTTTATTTTACGAACCTACTTGAGGACAGTATAAGTTAGCGATGGGTCGTTGACGGTTTTTCGGTCAACGAAACGTTAACGTTGATTCACGTTTGTCAACTAGTTAATCAACTAGTTAAATTCGTCAACGAGTTGACGAATTTAATGGGGCTGGCAACTGGGGAACTAATGGCGCTAGTACTGATTGCACCAAGCATCGTCATTGGTTCAAATCAGTTCAAATCTTAAAGGTACTTCAAAATAGTACTACGTCATTGGTCGGATTAGGTCTGAGCAGTGGTGGTGCCATCTACAATAGGGTAGTTGCCTAAAAAAATGTAATTAGTCCGTCTTTTAGATTATTCAAAAATAAGGGACACGTATTTTTTTATTTGTAAATTAGACCAAAAATGACAAAGATATAGCCTATTAAAGTTGCGTGTGACGTCACGATGCGTGGCATTTTTCGCGCAGAGTGACGTCACAGGTAACTTAAATAGGCTATTATCTTTTTATTTTATTGCATGGACTAACTGAGCTTTCCCTAGCTTAACGTCAAATAAAACTGCAGTGTCTGGACTGGTAACATAGAAATAATATAAAACATCTGTTTTTTCCTTTGTAAACATGTATTTTCGAGACGAAAAAGTGGTCCATTAATTATCTTTTACAATCCCTTAAATCCAGGATTTACAACCAGTGTGTCCTACCCGTAATGACTTACGGAGCCGAAACATAGACACTAGCGATGGGTCGTTGACGGTTTTTCGGTCAACGAAACGTTAACGTTGATTCACGTTTGTCAACTAGTTAATCAACTAGTTAAATTCGTCAACGAGTTGACGAATTTAATGGGGCTGGCAACTGGGGAACTAATGGCGCTAGTACTGATTGCACCAAGCATCGTCATTGGTTCAAATCAGTTCAAATCTTAAAGGTACTTCAAAATAGTACTACGTCATTGGTCGGATTAGGTCTGAGCAGTGGTGGTGCCATCTACAATAGGGTAGTTGCCTAAAAAAATGTAATTAGTCCGTCTTTTAGATTATTCAAAAATAAGGGACACGTATTTTTTTATTTGTAAATTAGACCAAAAATGACAAAGATATAGCCTATTAAAGTTGCGTGTGACGTCACGATGCGTGGCATTTTTCGCGCAGAGTGACGTCACAGGTAACTTAAATAGGCTATTATCTTTGTTCTTTTTTGTTTAATCGAAAAAAGAAAAAATACGTGTCCAATATTTTTTTTTAATCTCAAATACGGACTAAATAGAATGTAATTATTTTGACCCTGGAAACTACCCTATTAGCTTTGACTTGCCGGCCCCATTGTCAACTTGCAACGTAAACCGTTGATGTTGATTCATTATAAACGGTTTTTATTCAACGATTGCGCGTTTATTTTAAGAAACAATTTGATTCAAATTTTGTATTGGAAACGTTTTATGTACAAACTAACATCTTAAATTGTGTGAAATAAAAATATTTTTAATACATTTTTCACAGAGGGTTGTTCGCTATACCTCGTGCGTCTCAGAAAATAGTACATTTCAAATAATACATTGGGATCATTAAACAAACTCCACCAATATTTATGTACTATTCTTAAAATAAATAATTCGAAAATCAACTCATTCAACCGCTCGCAATCTATGACTTTAAAAATATCGAACCATAAAACTTAACGTTGAAGATAACGTTTGCGTTCTCGTTAATTCAACTCGTTGAATTGAACGAACGAACGAGTTCAACTCATAAACGTCGTTGACGTATTCAACTAGTCGTACACTCGTTCCTTCGTTCTCGTTAATTCAACTCGTTGAATCAACGAGTGCGAACGAACGAACGACTTCAACTCATAAACGTCGTTGAAGAATTCAACTAGTTGATTCATATTCAGTTAACGTTAATACGTTGACAGGAGATCAACGGTTGATTCAACTAGTTCGTTGATTCAACGCTCATCCCTAGTATAAGTAGTTTTAAGTTCGTTTTTATATGAGATTGTGTATCTAGTTGTTATGAATGATCGAAGGTATTCTAGTTAAATCAATTGATTTTATTGTTGTGTTTTAATGCTAATCGATGATTTATTTTCCAGCGTCGCCCCCTCCCTCGCACACCCCTACGCCCCAGCCCCAGATGTCTGGTCAGATGCATCTTGCAGACTGATCACCGGATTAGGTACGTATTTAACTTGACTTAATATTGTACTGTTTTCTAATATAACGCGTACCCAGTTGTAACAGCGAATGCTATGTTGTTCCAGCTCTCGGTTGAGCAGCAAGCAGCCAGAGTGCAATATAATATTTTTGGCAGCCTTCAACAAGAGCAGCTATGATACGCAATGATGTGAGCAGAGGAGACCGGCTCTCCTCGCTTGGATCGTCAGCATGGACTCATGCACTTTTATTTGTTTATTATATTTGGAGTTATTTATTTATACATTGTTGATTTCGTCGGCCGTGGTGTGAGCGCGAGCAAGGCTGCGCTGTGATCGTAGTGTGGCAGTGTGCAGAGATCGAGTTGGTTTCGTTACGCTTGTGGAATCCCTCGAGAACACCAGGTGGACATCACAATAGAGACGAGGAAGTAGTGAGTAGTCACGTAGCGGTACCGCCTATGATAATATATGCATTGTGATTTATACCTACAACTGTGATTTATCTATACCATCACATGATTATATTAATTTCCGTGGTGGCGTTCATAAATCAATACTTAAAAGTCTCATCATGATAGATTGTAGGCCTAAAATTTTTGATCTCATATTCTAATTTGCTTAGTGATAAATTTTGGAATCGTAAATGGTAAATCTCCAACTTAAAAATTCTAAATTTTAATGTTCGTCATTCGCTTGTCATCGTCATACCCATCCTTCATTAGTCGTAGTGAAATGTAACAATATCTTATTGCGATGCTTTAACTTAGAACGTGTCAGTGTATATGGAAGTTCAGTAATTTATAGAACTGTTACCGACGAGTGGTAAAGTATTTTGATCGCTGATGAATAGAAAGGACTCTAGATAATACTCCTCAAGATTAATCCATAAGACTACTTTAAATAAAAATCAGGTTTCATATAAAAAAATAATAATAATAGTAAATAAGAAGTACAAATAATATTCCCATAAACTAGCAGAGTCCTGAGAGGCAATATGAAAGCTTCACAAAATTAATAACTTTTAATATGATGTTTATTGGAGAAATCCAGAGAAGTGCCTGTTGCAACATAAAATTGGCAATATTTTTTAAACGTATTACGTTCAGATAAAGTTACGTTCAGTGTTCAATGTGTGGGGACATCGGCCAGCGTACGCTTAGTGTGTCTTACAGTAACGAGCTGTGGCGCGTGCCGGCCGGAGCTGAGACCATCATTTGTGAAGCTTCTTACTAAAACTTTGTGTGCCTTCTAGCGGTTAGCGACATTAGGCAATATCAATCATAACACCATTGATAAACTTCATTTTATATTTTTCAAATTTCTGATGAGATTGAAGATTCATATAAAGTGTAGTCATCATAAACATTGTTACATAATTATTTACCCATTTAGGATATCGCAATATATATACATACATATATTATGTAACAAACGTATTTTGGCAAGGAGCAGAACTTATTTCATTACTGTTTTTCGAATAATAGTAATAATGAATAGTGTATAGTGCAGTAGTCTTCCAATACCTTGAGACAGTTCGTGCGCACGCGTCGCGTCGTGCAGCTAAAGTGTCCGCTGCGGGGGTTCCTTATGGTTTGCCATTATTGATATCAAAGATAGATTGGTGCCATTTCTATGTAAATGATGCGGTAGTGTAAGTTTAGTTAAGTCTGCAGGTCAGGGTAGAACTGGAAATAAAATATTGTAAGAGCTCTAATATGTAATACATAGTGTTAAACCGACATTTATACCCATTGTTTTACAACTTCCCGTGTTGTTAATTTTGATACATTATTTTATTTCCATGATGTGTGTGTCCATGTGCTGGTTCAGCAAATGTAAATAAATATTGGTAGTTTATTTATTCAAGTATATCGAGGAGAAATCCATTCAAAATTATAATAAGTGTATGATTTGTAGAAAGGTCTCATTCTACAGTCATACCAAATATCGAACTGAGAATATAATTGGAATTAATGTTAGACTTAGCGCAGAACTATACTTTGGGTACTATAAAGATCAAAATTTCTTGTAGATGTACATAAGTATACATATAATAATAATATATACATATGAATGTTGTTTGATAGTCCTCAATATTTTTTTATATTTTGATAGTTCTGTATTTGAAAGAAACACGAAAAAAATAGGCCAATATCTCATTATCATTTTAAAATAAATGTGTACACCGTATGTTAAGATAAAGTAAAGTAATATGAGGATGCATTTAGTTGCCCACAAATCTAAGAGTAACATCTAAACTTTTCCGTATATTAATAAAATCTTAAACGTTTTTAGTAAGTTTCTTACCAAGCCATTGATAACAGTATTATTTAGACAAACTAGAACTTGGGTTTAAAGAGTAGTATAAATCTTTCAGCTACCATTTTAAAATGATCACTATTGAAATTTTTAAAACCATAGTTATCAATAGTTTGTATGTAACAGCATTGGTAGGGACAAGACGTATTAGGTGCCTTTCAATGCTGATTACCTTATATAATTATATTATCCATAGATATTATGAATGGAAATAGAAACACCAACATAGTGACCTAGTACATAATACATATATAAATATATAGATGTCGCTCAGCTTGCCGATCTCTCGCCGAGGGTGATTGTTTCTTTTTGAATTCTAGGATTAGTAATATATTTTTGTTATTATTATATTATGTTCACTGTCTTTAAGATTGTTTTATGTTTATTATTACATTACCCTATCGTTGCTTCACCCTAGTCGAGCGAGCAGGTGAGCGGAGCACACGCGGCCCTTGTTCATTACGAGATGTACTCTGACTTCTTAATCCTTCACAGAGTATCATTCATATATTTATATTGATAGGTGGAAAACTATTCTCAATGAATATATCTCGTAATATACAAGGAGTCAATAAATGACGGTGAAGGTCACAGGTTGCACCTTGATTTGTAAGAGCTGCTAAGTATACGTTGGTCTCGCAACTTGTGTGCCTTCATTGTGCAACTATTTTACATACCGATGTTAGTTAACCTATAATAAGAAGTAACTATTGAACCCTTGAATTTACGTAATTGCTAAAGTGGTGGTATGATAATTAGATTTTTTCTCTTTGTCTACTTATTTTTTGAACCGTAGAAAAGACTGAGGAATTCACAACGTTAAAAAGAATACTCACGCGAAATATTGGCAGTGTTAGATTGTGTTGTTGTTATTTTGTTGTTAACATCAGAGTGGTTGTGGTTGACGGACCAACCAGTTTCTTGTAAGCCGTTATTGAATTTGGTTAAAGAAATCGTACATATCCTTACCCGTGAATGTATACTTCCCTCGTCGAGGCAGACTACTAGTCTAGGGGGCCGCGTGCCGCCGACCAGTTACACTAAACTTGATGGTAGATTTATAAAATAACAGTGAGCCTTGTGTAATCATAATGTCTAAGGTACATAAATATTTAGTTGTATTGTATCGTTAGATTTACGTGAACTTCCGCTTTGCCAACATATTGCGTTGCTTACATTATAATCATATGAGAGTACAGCCTAAGGATTTTAACGTTTTTTTTTATATACTGAGAGCTATTTCTAAGTCACTGGTTTTATACTATTTCTAATTATACGCTAAACAAAAAATAAAAGGGCTATGAGCCTCACTTTACCAAGTTTTGGAGTATTTTACATCCCTTTGAGTGCAATTTTTATTAAAATTCAAACATCATGGCATGATGATAATTTGTATGGTCATTTAGTTATAGCTCTTCAGAGTTTTGATGACCAATATTTTAACTACAACCGTTTTTCTTTATTGTTAAAATTTTTAGGCTAGTTTATATTTTAAATAAGTTAGATTTGTTAACTGTGGTGTATTACATTTACATTGCACGTGATTATAGCTCTCACAGCCTCTACAGGTGATTATTTAGTTATTTTGTAGTCTGAAATGATTGTGATAAATTTATTATTATAATTATATTGGTTTGTTTTGTAGAGCTGGAGTCTTACATATTGTTTATTGTTGATACTTTGAGTATACAATCTGCAACGTGGTAGCGGTAGGAGAGGCTGTTAGAGCGTTTATGTAGTCAGCATTATATATATGCTTTAATGTGATTTTTTAAATGTACTCTTTATTATAGTCTCATCAATCAATATTATAATTAGAGAACTAACAAAACATTTAATTTTTTTCAGTTCATAGTGATTTATATTGAGATCAAAATAAAAATACAGAGTTTATATTTTAATTTTATGGAAAAATATACATTGTAAAATTATTGTTTAGTGCTCATTGCAGAGCTCTATTAAAAAATGAAACTATATGAATGCAAAATAACAAGTCACGATTCTTTTAGAAGTCGCCATGTAGTGGAAAAAAATAAACGTGCCATGATATTTGTGGCTATTTATTTGTTTATTTTCAATTCCCACCCATTATTTTGTACCTTTCAGCTTAGAATTTTCACTAAAACATAAATTAAAAGAGTTAAAACGATATTGTTTGACCATTACCGCTACAATATTGAATTTCTCAATACAAGATACTGCATTCTTTTACTTTACCTGCTTGTGATTGGACATCTTAAACGTTCAGATAGGCAAATTTGGCCGTCGCCGTCGTTGTTTGGTTGGTTACAGACAAAGATCGGGATCAAGATTGTGATACATTATATTAATTTCCCGCTTTATTATAACTAAGGGTGCTCCCACATCTAACGACGCGGATTCGGATTTTTCCGTCGCCCTTTCTCTTTCTGTCGCTTAGAAATGCCATTTGCAAGAGCGAGACAATGCGATAGCATGCGGCCGCCTTGAAGATTCCGTCGCAGCGGTCGCATTATGCTTTCTGTCTCGGTCTAGCAAATGGCAGTTTTAAGCGACAGAAAGAGAAAGGGCGAGGGAAAAATCCGAATCCGCGTCGTTAGATGTGGGAGCACCCTAAATATACTTTAAGCGTGTTACTGCAGTAATCAATGAGTAATTAAGTTTTCAAATTAGCTTTTTAAGGTCTTAAGCAAAACTGTTGACAGGAGTCAATTTACGGTACAATCGACAGAATGGTGAGCCACCATAATCTTATTCTATGACAGTCGAATACAATTAGGTCCAAATTCGCGTAAACACATATCCATAGTCCATATATCTGTACCGATTTTAATGATTGTATCTATTTAAAAAAAAATTACTGATCTATCATAATTCAATTAAAAATAAAACTGTTACCATTAGCGTTGTCGAATGTATACTGCTTCCTGGAGTTTATCAAGAACACTTCAGTGTCAGTAAGATTTGGGTTATATCAAAAATTTAAATACATACTTACAACACAATTCATTACGTGACCCTGCGAAACCTTCGCCTCCTGCAGCGACATTGATAAAAATCAAACTACAATGTTTAAAAATAACTTTATTTACCTTACATATCTAGCAATCCACAACAATTTCTTCTTTCACGACGTTGGCATCGATAGCCGGTGCAAGCGTATTATCGATTATGGGAGCAGGACTTTTATAATACTTGTTACTGGCATAATGTTCCTTCAGATATTCTGCGCCCATTTCGTAGTAGTCTTCTTTAGAAATGCACCAGTTTTCGAACTCATTGCTGCCCGCGAAGTCTCTGGCTCCGTACCAAGCGTCGAGACTCGGGTTTTTGGACATCACAACCTTATGTGTGGATTGGAATGGTCTCATCTCGAGAAGTTCCCTTTCTAGTCTTTCTTTTAGACCTGAAAGTATATTTACCATGACATTAAAATTGCTTAATATTAAAATTGCTTAATGTGTAGGAGATAATTTTTGATGGCGAAAGGTAAATTATGTCTGGCACAGGATAAAAAGTTTCGGAACGCCATCGCACAAATACCCAAGGGAGGGACTGTCAGACTTGTACTGACTAAAATCAACGGTGTCCTTCAATAGCCCTTTATGTTCCAGGGTCGTGGTAATGAAATAAGTCCCGGGACCCCGGCAGGCTTTGGCCCTCTGAAAGGGGGCCCCGTCATTTTGCTGACGCTCTTTGAGGCGCGCGTGGAACATGACGCTCCGTCATGGGTCCACGCCCTTAGGGAGATTGGTGATAACGCGATACGACGCAATTCAATCGTTTCTAAAGGCGCGTTTCCATTATGCAAGTGCTTGCATACAAGTAAGACGTCAGACATGTAAGCAATTGGAAACACGATTTTGTTCAACTTGCAGCTTGCATACAAGTTGTTGTTTCCACTATACAATTTGCATGCAACTTGCAACCTGTATGCAAGTCACTTGCATAATGGAAACGCGCCTTTACTACAAGTGAAAATCATCCTTACCGACGTAAGCCAGTCAAATTGCATCATTATACCGTAGCCGTATTGGCGATTTTCATTTTAGTTAGTAGAAATTGCTAATCGCGTCATGAGTAAGCTCCCTTAGTTTAGATAATTGCGTCCAATCGGGTGGTATCAACTGCACGAGTAAATACTTTTTGAAGAACTTGCACCGCGCTTCAATGTAGCCGACAAACACTATTTAGTTTTATTTAATATAAAAAAATCTCGTGGCACGATTTTTGTAACTGTGGTCTTCCGAAACGGCTCGACCGATTTAAAAAAGATTTTTTTAGGTATGAGAACAGGTTTTAAGTATTTTGCAAGATCTTAAAAACTAACCTGGAAATTGAGAACTGCCTCCTGTAAGAAACACATTGTTGGCTAACAGGAGCTGGTCTTCCGGACTGAAGTGTTTGAATACATACTCCATGGTTTCAGCCAGCCCTGCTTCTAGGTTGCCCATCATTGACGGCTGGAACATCAGTTCTGGCGCCCTAGAATTGAAAAAATATTAATTTTAACTGACTGTTACATTATACAATGGCATTGAACAACTCAGTTAGTAAGAGCGTCGGATGAACTGAATCCTGAAGTCGTATGTTCAAAATTTGCTTTACTTGCACAGAAAAGGTATACAGAATTTGTGACGCTGGATTTAATGCGAGCAAATATTTTTAAAAAAATAAGCCAAAATGTGTTTCAATAATAAAAGTCATCCATTATTAATCACGTGTCTTTTTTACCGATTATGGTGTCGGTTTCCAGTCTAATCGGAGATTTCTCAAGAAAGCCATACCAATTCAAACAAAAAGATTTTTCCAAATCAGTTCAGGCGTCTTTGACTAATCGGGGAAAATACATAATAAAGCGAATTCAACTCCATACTTACACATTAAGATACTAAATCTATTGTTTCGAATCTTTTAGGTATAAGTAACGTAGTTGCCAGAGGCTACAACTCGAAAAATTATCCAACGGGTACATAAAATCGGGTTAAAACCTATCCTATGTACTAATCCAGATTATAAACTATCTGTATACCTCATCCAAATCCGTTCAGTAGGTGTTGAGTGAAAAAACAACAAACATCCATCCAAACAACTTTTCACCTTTATATGTCACATTAGTAGGAAAGAATATAATATTTTTTTACCTTAGCGGCTCTATAGCAAGATGTAGCTGATGATGCTGGCTGGAGTTGGCTGGTGGTGGTTCATATTCGCGAAGAGCTTCCTCTAACTCTAGGAGACGTTCGCCATCTGCTTCCGAATCAGAGTCTGCCTCGCGACTTATACTGTAATGGAATGAAAAATGTCTTGGTTGTGTTTACAAACATTGTATGCAAATGTTCATCAAGCATCAAAGACATTAAACTATATACGAGCAATAGACGGGACATCACGAAGAAAATTGTGATCCAAAACTTTTTACCATAGGTAAAAAGTCGCTCAGTCTAGTAGGTAGTCGCGTTGCTATGCAACGCTAGATAGTGCTACTGACGCACGGCATCAACAATATTGTATGACAATTTTCCTAATGCCCGCTCTATAGGTTCTTTTAAATCTCTTTGTTAAGCATGTTCTAACCGTCCCGGTACCGTAAATGATACACTCGTGGGTTCACGTTACACGCTAGTCGTTGGACTGTCTCAGATAACCGTGATCCTAGAACGTAAAGAGCTATTGATTTGAGCTAAAATATTATTTAAATCAATCATATGGTCGTCTAGTTATTGAAAAATTACATACTTATGGGGATGGTTAACGTGTTAAATCTACAAAAATACTAAGCCAGAACCAGAAGAATTACTTGTAGGTCGTATGTGCGACACGCACAGTGGCCAAGCACCGCTGCGCTAACCAATCCATCACCTCTGACAGGCCTCTGGGTCTAGTGGTTAGTGACACTGACTGCTATGCTGGAGGTCGTGGGTTCGATTCTCACCCAGGACAAATGTTTGTGTGATGAGCACAATCATTTGTTCTATGTCTGGGTGTAATTTATCTATAATATGTGTGTATTTAGAAATATATAAGTATGTTTATCGGTTGTCTAATACCCATATCACAAGCTCTGCTTAGCTTGGGACTAGATGGCATTGTGGAATATTAAAAACCTTAGGTAAAAAATATCGACAAAATCTATAGAAAAGGTTCATAATGTATGCACGGTACCTTTTATAAGCATCCCAATCCGAGTCCTGGTTCCCGAAGTCGTCCCCGGCCGCGGCCAGCCGGGAGATGACCCGCATGCGCTCCGCGGCCGCCGCCGTGCGACGACGGACCATGGCGGCGCGGCGAGCGCGACGGGCCTCGCGCCGACCCACTAGCTCACGGTACTGTACAGAACATTTAGTAGGTAGGGTGAAGTACCCAATTATCAGCACTTTAAGAGTTGGCCCTAATTTAAGCCTATTTATTATTGTGAAAAATAGTTCGTTACCCGTTGAGGCAAATTTTACAGTTCTAATATTTAATAAGGAAGACGATATTAAAAGAAAAACATGGTTGAACTCTGTCAAAAATTTTTTAGACAAGTAAGAATAAAAAATGGGTCTCTCACCATTTACTAGCACCATTACCCCCAATTAACAGCACAGAGCGAACCAATTATCAGCACATAACTATCACTGTTAGGAATTGCATTAAAAACAATATTTCCATTCTTATAATCTGATTTTTATTTTTATATAGTTAGTAGGTAGTTACCCTCCCTGTAATATAAAACAATCACCTATAATCTTAGAAGAAAATTAGAAGATGTGATGGCAAGAGTATGATTATTACTTTTATAAAATTGTCAAAATTTAAAAAACTAAGAAACATGCCCACAAGGAAGTGTACAAGTAAATAAAAAAAAGGAAAGGCTCTTGCCATCACATCTTCTAATTCTCTTGAATGATCTCTAGTTCTAGTAAAGAGTAAGTCTTCTTTCTTTTATTCATTATTACTTTTTCCAACGGGTCTATTTGATTGTAATCTCTTTGACTATTATGCGAGGCTCTGGGTGGTAAATTAAGATTTTTTTATTTGGTGGATACTCTACTCTGCTCTTCGGCTTTTCTTTTCATATTAATCGGGTTTTCATTTTCAGGTGAGGATGGTATATTCGTGTTATGAATCATAATTTCGTGTTTAAATGTCTGGTGGTGATTCATAAAGGTCTCTCGTGATTTATTTTCTTTTGTCTCCTGTATATTCGTAGCTTCTGTCTCTTGTTTTAAGTATCTATTGCCTCTTTTGCTTTCTAGTTTACCTTGTTGCTGGTGGTTTCTACTGTAGTTTTATTTACTTATTTTTTAGTTTTGACCATCCCTTTTTCTTTCTTGTTAATCTTGTTTCCGTTGGTTTCTATTGTTTTGTTTTTTTTTTCATCTTTTTTAAGTATCTGTTCTTTTTACGAGTCTCTTGTTCTTCTTCTTTAAGTTTTTTAACTTTTAATTTGTCGAGATGATGAAATTCTAGGAAAACCAATTTATCAACATGCTTCTGATCCAGTTATCAGCACCGTGCTAAGATTTGGATTTTGATAGTTTATACTACATATACAAAACAAAATGAATTCTATGCATAAAATAAACACAGTTTACATTAAAAAGTATGAAATTAGTAGTTTGGTACATTTTTTCCATTTATCAGCACCAGTGCTGATAATTTGGAATTTACAAAATTTTCGATCCCTTTATCAGCACCACGTATTTTACCAATTTATCACCATAACCTCAAATTCTACTCTTCAGATTATCCTCATGAACTATCTATAATATCAGAGAAACCGTTAGTTTCAATATAAAATATGTAAAAGTTCTGATATATCATAAAATGTAAACACGTGAACTTAACGGCGATCACAAGAAACGGGCAAAAACAGAAGAAACTGCTGGACACAAATGTTTGTTTACACAATTTCCACCATTGTGTAGTCTTAGAGTATTTTTTTGCCAAATAGTAGGATTCCAAAAACATACATTTATTTATTTATTAGTGTGGTAACCCATATTAGTAAGTGAAAACCTTAGAATTTTACAATTTATTCGGAGTGCTGATAATTTGGTGCAGTGCTAGCGTTTGGGTTATTACCCCTATATGGTAAGGATTTTAAGATCAAGGTTGGCCCCAATGCTGGCCATGGTTTGGCCACAGGTCCCCTAGCCCAGTGGCGGATTAACGTATAAGCACTACAAGCACGTGCTTGGGGCCCCTGTTCTCCAGGGGCCTCCATCCTCTGCTGGCGTTTCATTTTTTACCTACATTTTATCGAGATTCATCTACATTTCCGAAATCACAAGGCGAAAGCGGTCCGGGAGTGACTCTTCATACACCCCTGCAGGGCCCTACGGCTGCCCATACTTTCTACCTTCCCAATTTAAGCAATAGAGGGCCTACACAGGCTCTGTGCTTAGGGCCTCGGAAACTAGTAATCCGCCACTGCCCTAGCCAAGTGATAAACGCAAACGCTCAGATAATTTTCAATTTTGTGCTAAAAGGAGTAGAGTTGAAAAATGGATGGAATGAAATGTTCATATATTATCCAATCCCAAAAATAGGTATAACAATAACAATCACCAGCTAACTAAAGGTTTTGAACTGACATGATCATTACCAAGTCTTAGAACAAAAATTGTTCAGTAACATGGGCGGAGTTACCCCACGAAAGGTTTTGCGCATTTGGCGTTACACGTTGTAGATATTAGCACATAAAGTGGCTATGTATCAAAATCCCGAAAGTTCATAATTATGATTGAAATACCGAAAACACCGAAATTCTACATACCGAAAGTTAAATGCCGATAGTTATTATAACGAAACACAAAATACCGGTATTCAAATGCCCGAAAGGACGAAATCCTGAATAGACGAAATTCCGAATTATCCGTAATCATGTCACTTCGAAACATCGCAAATTCAAATCAAATAATAATCATGGTAAATATCTCGGTTACCTTAGTCCGTGTGTCATTGAGCCATGTCTGGAACGCCTCGGGTTCAACAGGTGGGTTCATACGCCCAGTGGGACGCGTCTCCAAGTTCTCTTCCGCCGTAGCAGCCACAGCAATGCGTTGTTTATTCTTCTCTATGCGCAAGTTTATGTTTGTTATTTGTCTCTGTGCAATAAAAATACAGTGTAAGGTAGAAAGATCAGGTTTGTAGTACAGTCAATCATCAGCATCAGCCTATAATATTCCCACTGCTGGGACACAGGCCTCTCTGAGAAAGGCACTGGGCTATAATCAACCACGCAGGCCCAGTGTGGGTTGGTAGATGTCAGATGTCTTCGAATTTTTGGTTATAGGACATGCCGGTTTCCTCACGATGTTTTCCTTCACCGTTTTGAGAGCAATGGTGATGAAATAAATTACACAAAATAATGCGACTGGCGGGGTTCGAACGCACGACCTACAACTCGTAAGTCGGGACTGATACCACTGGGCCACCACTGCTCCCGACACCCATACAGTCAGTGCCCGCCATCAAATGACCCACCTTATAAGTAGAATAAGGGGGAAGGTGGTCAAGTATTTACCTACTCCTAATGTTCGCGAGCATGCGAACAGCGAGTAATAAGCGACTAGCCTGTCCGACCATGGATCATGCCCGGTTCGACGCCTCAAAGAGTTATCAGCAATATGACAGGGGCCCCCTTAGAGGGCCAAATCCTACCCAGGTCGCGGGGATATCGGGTAACCGTGGCCCCGGAACGTAAAGGGCACCGTGGATTTTATTCAATACAAGTCTGACCGTCTGTCACGTCCTGCCCTGGGTGGGAGGACTCATTTGATGACATTACCATGTAAAAAAAGACCCGTAATGTATTTTTCCTCAGGAACAGTACCCTGTACCATTTCTCGGTATGTTAGGTGCCTTATATACGTTTTTGTTGATCTGACAATGTATTTGCAATCAGGATGATCAATTCAGTAGTTAGTTTAAACATGAAAAAGTAACAAACAAACTTACTTTTGATTTTATAATATTTAGAAATTAATATTATTAGGAAGGATTACCCATGGAACAAAGCAGGACTTTATGAGAGATGGAAATAATACAAAACCTTAGACAGGGTTATGGGGCACATTTTAACATCTAAATAAGTAATAACTACAGAATAAGTTTTACCTGAAGATCTTCATAGCTTTTGATGTCAAAACCCTTTATGGCTTCATTGAATTCGTCAGTATCGCCATCTTCTATCATGTCCTAGAATTATAACAACATTTGTTTTAGCTAGCACCAGTTTCAGTCCAACTAATCAAAGGCAATAGTTATTTGTGCAACAAGAGAGCAAAGTCGTTTTTTGCTGCGAGTGCTGATTTTGAATCTTGAGCAAGCGAAGGATTCAAGGATTGAATCACGAGCGTAGCGAGTGATTCTAAAGTTGAATCCTGAGTGTAGCGAGAGATTCAAAGGCACGAGATGCAAAAAACTTTGCTCTCGTGTAACACACATAACTTTTCACTTCAGCAGCGAGAACACTTTAGGAGATAAAATAATAAATAGGAATAGATTAAAATAACTTTTTTTTTTAAAGTAGCTTTCAACAATAAGTAAATACTCCGCACTGTACATAATCGTCTCGTCTGTGATAAATCTAAAAAATAAGATAGCAACACCGTCTCCGAAAAACTGCTTGCGCCCTCTGTTATGTCTCCATTCATTGAAGACATGGTATGGTTTCAGATATTTAGTTAGAGTTAGGAAATTTAATTCTGCATTAATAATTTGTTGTTTTAAATGGTTATGTTAAAATAAGTACTGTTCTCGTCGCTAGTTTTACGCATATTTTTTTTTTTTTAACTTATTCAACTCTTTACGCCAGCCATGAAATTTTATTCCCGCTCTTTTATTTTTAAATTAAGGCGTGTTCGGAAATAGCATCCATAATATTTTATTATTCAAAATATTTATTAACATAAATTGAAACTAGAAATAAATATTTACAGTAAATGCTTATTTTCATTTAAATACAGCAATAAGTTAAAAATTCAATAAAATACATTCGAAGACATTATTATCTTTTTGCATTTCTTTGGTTAGTACAAATTTCCGAACGTGTTTGTCTTTGAGACCAAATTCAAAATCGGAACTTCGAAAGGGCTGGTGTTTGTCTCTCTCTCTTTCTATTGGCGGGAAAGAGATAGAGTGTTAATGTTTCGAAATGTATGATTAACTCAAGGCTGAATATGATATTCGCGGCTTTTTTTAAAACAAAAATTAAAAAGCTACTTTGTCTCACTAGTGAGCAAAATCGCATTTTGCTCACTGATTTCAGGCAGCAAAACCTACATGTTTGAGCTACTGAAGTGAAAAGAGAATTTTTACCGACTTCAAAAAAAGGAGGTTATCAATTCGACCCGTATGTATGTAATATTGTCAGAACTGCCCAGTTTTCGTATAATGTTAGTCTATATCAGTGTCTGAACAAATGTACCAAAGGACCATGCGACATTTTGGGCCCACTTTTTCAATATTTTTCAACAGTGATGAATTATACGTCATATGAAAGCTCATATAGTATACTTTATTTCATTCTATGGCAGCTAAGTTCAAATCCGGCGCGAAAATGTTTTTTTTTTTGCATTTAAAAAAAAACTGTTTTGTTTTGACATTATATTTTATTTAGCTGTCTGTCAATATCTAGGATTATAAATAGCTCATGTTTGACTAAAATACGTTAAAAGTTCAAAACGATGTATTCATTTTAGATAGGGGTTTCAGAGATAGTGTAGTAGATCTCCAATCATTAGGATATGAACCACATATTCCTCCAACAAAAGATAGAAACGAAAGTCAATTGACGACCGAACAAGCTAACAAAGCAAGATTAGTAACAATATGTCGTTGGGTGGTGGAAGCGGTGAATGGCAAGTTTAAAAATAGGTTTAAACTATTACGCCAAGATTATTTTAACAGAGCATTGCCACATATGTTCGTTGATTTTAAAATTGCGGCTTCTCTTATAAATGCTTTTTATAAAGTAGCCACAGACCACCGGCTCAGTCATAATATTTGGAATATTATAAATGAGAAAATCAACACGCCAAATCTTTTGTTTAACTATGTTACACTGAAAAACTTAAACAGACAAAGGGTAGCTTTCATAAGGATGGAAGCTAATCTGCCTCATTTAGAAGATTTTCCCCAGTTAACGGAAGATGATATATTAATGATTTCCTTGGGCTCTTATCAAATGAAACTTGCCAGGTCATACGCTACTGAAAACTTACGGGATGGTGGTGTGTACACGATAGAAATATATCGTGAAAACAATTTAAATGATTTACAGCAATGCAATATTCAGCAAAATAATGTATGGCTGCTTAGGGGACGTGTGCAGTCACGACACGTTAGATCGAGGATATATTATACTTACCTCTTAATTGACCGTGACCAAGTAGGCAAAGACGCCATTATACAATACTATTGTACATGTCTCACGGGTAGACGCACTATCGGAAGTTGTGCCCATGTCATATCCATAATATGGTATTTGGGACTAGGTAGACATGGGGATGGTTTTCATCGACCAGCATTACATTTAGACGATATAATTGTAGATGCATTTTAAAATCTGCCTATTACATTAAGATTAATGTCGAAATATACTGTAATAAATCGAACAAAAATAGGTAACTCGTTTTTTTATTTTTAGAGAACACCCACTTCACAATCACACGTTAAAAGATTGCACATGACCAAGCCGATATTTATCATTCTTTAATTAATGAGTTACCTATTATTTTTAATGCAATAAAAAAATGTGCATAAGAAAACATGTCATGCGTATTTTTAATTTACAAAACGTACTAAAACGCCAATTTCGCGCTAGATTTGAACTTAGCTGCCATAGAATGCAATAAAGTACACGCCAAGAGCTTTCATAT
Source organism: Agrotis segetum (assembly GCA_036375495.1). Classification (NCBI taxonomy): domain Eukaryota; kingdom Metazoa; phylum Arthropoda; class Insecta; order Lepidoptera; family Noctuidae; genus Agrotis; species Agrotis segetum. The sequence goes on from JAQSVV010000135.1 coordinate 290,339, forward strand.
GACAGAGGTTTCATCACTGTTGCACAACTTTTAAAAGTGGGCCCAGTGTTCATACAAAAGTGCCCATGGTCCTTTTATAAGTGTATGTATGTATGCATGTTTTTATGTTTGTGCACGCATATCTCCGGAACTACAAGTCCGATTTATGTAATTCTTTTTGTTGTACTAGATATTGTTCAACTTAGGGTACACTGCAAGTTTCATCAAAATCGGTTCAGTAGTTTTAGAGATATGGATTTTTTCGTTGTGTCGGATTACAAGATTAGTGCACATCATGTAAGAAAACTTTGTATTTTACAAGAATTTGGGTTGAATATTTAATAAATAAACTAAAAACTAAAAAAAAAAAGTACCGACTTCAAAAACAAATACAAAAATTTTAAAATAACCTTTCTTTCGGAAGTCGGTGGCAGTAGTCAATGAAATCATAATAAATCAAAGCCACCGACTTCCGAAAGAAAGGTTATTTTAAACTTTTTTGTATTTGTTTTTGAAGTCGGTACTTTTTTTTAGATGAATTTCTTTCTCAGATGTTTATTATAAAAGTCTACACTTTTGAATGGAATTGAAAGTAATCTCTTTGCAGTCTCGGTTGCGACGGGATGGCAATTCGAAATGCAATCAGGCACAGGATCAACAAATTAACATGCTTCTTGAGCAACTGGTGTATAATATTTATTTATTTATTTATTGAACTTTTTGCACATGTAACAAAACAGTACAATGGCGGACTTAATGCCAAGGGCATTCTCTCCCAGTCTACCTTAGGGTGATGCAGAGAAACAAACATAGAAAGTGCAACAATACACAAAGTGAAAAAGATAATTAATTAATAATGATAAATACACAAATAGATACATACAAGCAAGATATATACAAATATAAAGTGTAAAATAGAAATACATATATATATATATACATACATACACATACATACATACATGAAGATGGGGATTGCCAATAACAAATTAATTTTGTGCCGAGTCTGCCAACATTTTGTGCAAATGCTCACGAACTTTCAACTTAAATGTGAACGGGCTGGTGACCGTCCTGATATTCCGTGGGAGCTCGTTCCAAAGGAAGACCGCTTGGACAAGAAAAGATGATTTTAGAAAACCAGAACGATGAGTGAGGACAACGAAGAAGACGATTGTTGGAGGAACGAAGGATTTTACTATGAGCAGAACATAAATATTGAAAACTAGAGGTTAGATAAGAAGGTGAATTGGGATTATTTAAAAGAGAAAATAAGGTTGTCAATGCCCTCAACGCTCTGCGCTGACGAATAGGAAGCCATTTTAAAGCAGATCGATGTTCAGACACATGATCATACTTACGTAGATTGAACACGAATCGAATGCAGTTATTCAGAAGTCGGTCAAATTTATTGAGTAGATCTGCATTCAGGTCATAATAACACACATCACCATAGTCAATTATGGGGAAGATAAGGGACTGAACCAGCATTTTCTTTATGTGTGTTGGGAGAAAATTTTTCAGGCGATAAAGCGACCGCAGCGTTCCGGTGACCCTTTGACTCACAGCTGCAACCTGCTTGCGCCAGTCGAGGCAAGTGTCGACATACACACCCAAATTCTTAACGACAGGGCTAAATGGAATGACCGTTCCATCAAAGATGATCGGCGGCAGCGCCGAACCATTCAGCCTACGAATGCTATGGGAGCTCCCTACAATAATAGCTTGGCATTTAGTTGGATTAACAGCCACCCCAAAACGATCAGACCAGGTTTTTACTGCAGATAAATCCTGATTTAGTTTTTTAATTGCATCAGGTATGTTGTCAACACCCGCGCGACAGTAGAGCTGCAAGTCATCAGCGTAAAGATGATACGCACACTGAAGTTGGGTAGTTATGAGGTCTATAAAAATAGAAAACAAAGTTGGAGAAAGAATTCCGCCTTGAGGGACGCCAGTTGCAAGATCACACCAGCTGGACGAAGAGTCACCAGCAAAAACTGATTGCTGACGCCCTCGAAGATAGGAAGCAAACCATTCCAAGACCTCGGAAGAGACCATTCGATAGGAGAGGATGGATAAGAGGACTTCATGACTGACGGTATTGAAGGCATTGGAAAAGTCAATCAACACTAGAACGGAAACTTGTGTATCTTCCATTCCCCGTCTTATATCGTCAGTCACTTTAAGGAGTGCGGTAGTGGTACTGTGGCCAGGTCTGAACCCTGATTGGAAGGGGCTGATGAGGGAGTTTTGATGAATGAAATGGGAAAATTGTTTATGGACACAGGCTTCAAGGACTTTAGATAAAAAGGGTAGGATGGAAATTGGTCGGAAATGACAGGGAAGAGTGGGATTAGCAGTTTTAGGTAATGGACGAACACGGGCTTTCCGCCAAAGGGACGGAAATTCACCGGAGTACAGGGAGAAGTTTATGACATGGGAAATGGCAGGAAGGAGCTGATCTAGCGCCGCCACAATCATGTAGCGACTGATATCATCACAGCCCACGGCTTTGGATTTAATAGACAGGATAATCTTCTTGATCTCTTCCGGGTCGACTGGGGTGAAAGCAAATGGGGTAATATTTGGACGCGTCAGACCAGCAAGGTAATCAATAGTTTGAGATTTCGTTATACTGTCAAGACTGGGCACAGTGGAGAAATGGAGATTGAGGTCATCCAAGCCCAAATTAACAGGAAGGTCTGAATGTCGCGTTCTACCGATACCAAGAGTTCCGAGGAATTTCCAGATATCAGCAGAAGAAGCATTAGTGATGTTATTGAGAACGTGACGGCGTTTAGCGTTGCGTATCATCTGGTTACAACGATTGCGAGCCGTTTTGAAAAGAGTCCAATTTTCCTCCGACCGATCCTTTTTGAACTTCCGAAACGCGCGGTCCCTTCGTCGCATTGCCATCCGAACATCCTCATGCATCCAGGGCGCAGGCGAGTGCTTCAATTTCACTCTCCTGACAGGAGCATGAGTGTCATACAACCTGATAACAATTCCATTAAACATATTAACTTTCTCATCAACAGTAGTGGCTTGCTCAAGAGGTGTCCAATCGATATTGGATGCGTCCTGAATAAATTTTTCAGTATCCATCCGTGCAAAGCCACGTCTATGCTGGAACACCGGTTTGGATTTGGGAGGTTTAAGGACATATGAAAGGAAGATGAGGTCGTGATGGGAAAAACCAGGTGCGTCATGTTGACCATGTGAGGATACCAGGGAAGGATTAGAGGTGAGTATCAAGTCGAGCCAAGTGTCTTCGCCAACAGTATTGTGGTGAGTTGGTTGTAGAGGCAACACACTTAGACAAGCTGATTCGACCAGATCAATGAGTTTACGGGAACGATGGGAGTTATGGACAAGGAGGTTGGTGTTGGTGTGATAATACCATCAGCATTCAGTCTAAGGGATGATTCTCATTAGAGCGGGCCGTGCCCGGAGCGGGGCCCGGACTGGGCACGGTTTTAATCTGTTACATATATTTTGTATGGATCAATTTATATTACACAGTGCATTATCCGCAAGTGCAATATAAATTGCGTAGCACGGACGGGCCTCGGCTCGTCCACGCCCCGGCCCTGGCACGGCCCGCTGCAATGAGAATCATCCCTAAAGCCCGGTTTCCACTGCAAGCGGAGCGGACACATTAATGAGTCAGCGGGTGAAAAGAGTAAAAATGAGCTGGCTCCCGGAACGCAAAAACTATTTGTTGCTGGAAATACAAGTATGCAGTTTGCACTTGCGAGTTTAACGGAGTCATTAATGGGTCCGTTTCGCTCGCGGTGGAAACCGGGCTTTAGGGTTCTAAAATGGCCACTTAGCAATATTCCAAATCAGTCCCTTCACTTCACTGTAACACTTCCTGCTAAACTATACATCAACACAAATCAAACAGAGCAAAGTGTTTGTCACAATCCATACCTTAATAGCAAGCAATTGGTTCAACTGTTCTTCATCCTCAGCAAGCCTTTCCTCACGTTTCCTCGCATTTATTTCGAGCAATCGTCTAGCCATCTCTTTCTTGCGCTCCTTTTGCTGTTCAGCTACAATAAGAAGTTAAATATAACAATTTTCTGTCAAGTACTATAATATAAATGTGCTTGAAATTTTCAAATATCTTTTGGGCTTTCTCATTCCTGAACAGGCCTAATGTTCAGTAGTACCTAGAAGTCGGACATACTAATCAGAACAACCAGATCTTTAATTTTCGTACTTAAGCCTTTCATGGGCTTGCAGGCGGCGACTAATGGGTAGCTCGCCAAGGACCAGGCCTAGGTCGATGACGCGCACCTCATGGATCTGTCAACTATCTCCAAACGACTAAAAATCCACCTAGTTCTCTATGGGAGCCCACCATAAGGAACAAGGGTCGATTCTAGTCCATAACAATCTGATGGTGCCTTCCCTTCCAATAGTTCCAATCCACCCTGGGTGAGAGGACTTATTTTATGATAAGAACCACCCAAAAAAGAAATTCTTTCATTGACTTGCTGCTTTTTGGCCAAAAATATATTATATTATTATATATTTAATCAATTGTAAATGCTCAGCTGACCTGTCAACCCAGAAGAACTGGCAGCTTGCACATAGGGCAGCTGTATCCTCTTAACATTAGCTTCATAATAGTCAGGGTTAGCCCACTTCCTGATCTCCTCCTGATAGTCAAGTGCTATAGAACAATGTTCCTGAAGAATCTCTTCAACTCTGGACATTGTAATAGCATTCACATGTACTGGGTATTTCAGTTGTAGAAGTTTGTGTAAGTAGCTTATCATTTCACTGCCTCCTGAAATAATTTACACACAAAATAGTTATACAGGTCAATATTCATTATTTTCTTCTAACTGAGGCTACTGAGTACCTGTTTTTTCTATGTAACTATATAAAGAGGTAAAGTTTATGCTTTGTTTAAAGGAAGTAATCTCTAGAACTCCTTTAACAATTTAGAATATTTTTTTTTGTTAATTATAGCTACATTATTCCTATATGGCTTTATAAATTAGGTGTGGAACCCTAGTTAAGTTTGCAGAAGAAAGAAAACATTTTCAGCTTACCCAAGTTTATTCTTCTAGCATGCTCCACAATGACTTGTCCCCTGATTACAGGTATGATATGAATAGTATGGTAGCCACAATTGATGATGAGTGCAGTATCTCCAATATCATTCCTATACATACTGAATAAGGAGTCAATGCCATAGCTCACTCCTGGCACAGCATAGCCCTCGAATAGCAGCTCAGACATTACTGAAAAAGTATATTAGGTTTGTGTGATTATTTTTTTCTCTGTAAGGTCAACTCGGCGAAGACCGTCTGGCGGGTAAGACCGTACAGTAAGCAATACAACATATTCTGAATAACCACAACAAGACAACCCGTACTACAAAAAAAATAAGTTTTAACAGTTTAAATCAACCACTTTTTCATTTAATTGCTGTGGTAGTAATTTGAATCTACAAATTGCCCTCAAAACAAAAGAGGAAGTAGAGAGTGCTTCAGTAAAGTTCGTGACCACAATACAAAACTGTTGCTGGAGATGTACGCCGGAAATCGCCGACCGTAACGTGAGACACAGCGTAGTACCTGAACAGATACGATCACAAATCCTCGAAAAGAGGCGACTGCGCAGAGTATGGCATAACAGTCGCCATCCAATAGACAAGAGAGCTCTAAACAAAGCTACTCGAGAGCTAAAAGAAACTCTAGCTGACGCCGCAAACGCAACTTCTGCTGCCCACATAGCGTCGCTAACAGCTACTAGCTCTTCAAACTACTCACTATGGAAGGTTTGCAGAAATGCAAATAAGCCTGTTGTGCCCAAACCGCCCATAAAGACCTCTGACAACTCTTGGGCTCGATCATCACAAGAAAAAGCCGACACATTTGCGAACCACCTGGCAGGCATATTCACACCTAACCACCGTGACCCGGAATGTGATGATACAGATATAGATCGGGTTCTTGAACAGGATCTCCAACTTGATACTCCAATACAGGCTACATCACCACGAGAGGTAAAAAAAACAATCTCTACACTAGAAGACAAAAAGGCTCCGGGATACGACCTAATCGACAAAATGGTACTCAAAGAACTCCCGCGCAAAGCCATAGTATATCTCGCTTGCTTGTTCAACGGCGTCATGAGAACTGGTCACTATCCTACTCTGTGGAAGGTATCTCAGATAATAATGGTACCCAAACCGGGTAAGCCGACGGACGAAGTCACGTCATATAGACCAATAAGCTTGCTGCCAATAATATCTAAATTGTTTGAAAAGATCCTGCTGAATAGACTTCTGAATGCGATTACTGAAACATCCATAATCCCTGATCACCAATTTGGATTTCGACGTGAACACGCGACAGTTGAGCAAATCCACAGAGTATGCCAGGTCATAAGGACATCCTTGGAAAAGAGGGAGTACTGCTCGGCTGCCTTTCTGGACGTACAACAGGCCTTCGATAGGGTGTGGCACAGAGGTTTGCTATACAAAATCAAAACATTTCTTCCTCATAAATTTTACGTAGTGTTGGAGTCTTATCTGACAGGAAGACTTTTCCAAGTACGAGAAGGTGAAAGCACGTCATGTTTTCATGATATACTGGCCGGGGTGCCCCAGGGTTCTGTATTGGGTCCTCTACTGTACATAATCTTCACAGCAGATCTACCACAAAGTACTGGAGTAACAGTGGCTACCTTCGCAGACGACACTGCAATACTCAGCTCCAGTGTAGATCCGACAGCCGCCTTTAACACACTGCAAAAAGGCCTCACAAGGATCCAAGACTGGATGAAAAAATGGAGGATTAAAGCTAGTGCATCCAAATCGGTCCATGTTACATTTACCTTGAGACGAGAAAACTGTCCACCAGTTGCGCTATGCGAACAACAGCTCCCGCACCATAACAGTGTCAAGTACCTGGGAATGCACCTTGACCGAAGGTTGACTTGGAGAGACCACATCAGATGCAAGAGAGACGCGCTCAACATAAGATATCGGGGGTTGTATTGGCTACTCGGCAGAAACAGCAAATTATCACTGGACAACAAACTGCTTATATACGAGACGGTCCTCAAACCTATCTGGTCATATGGCATCGAGCTGTGGGGTTCTACTTGCGACTCCAACATAAGCATAATCCAAAGAGCGGAAGACTCGATCATTAAACAAATAGCTAATGCCCCCTGGTTCATCAAGAACTCAGAGGTTCATCATCACTTAAAGCTAAGCACAGTGAAAGAGGAAATAAAATCACATGCAAAAGCATACAAAAAGCGTCTCCAACATCATACAAATCCACTAGCGGTCCAGCTCACTATCCCTGACACACTGAATCGCTTAAAGAGACACAAAATCATGAACCTGGATAGTCTACAATGAGGACTACTAAAGCCTAGTTCGAGTCCATCCCAAAGGGGAAGAGACTCTCAAAGAGAGTTAATCTGGCAAACCATCTGCTCATAGTCTTAACCCTTAAAGTCGCAAAACATTTCATCGAAATAAAACATCAAAATTATTCTTGTTTATGATTATTTGACCCATAATAAGGGTAGGAAAAATAGTAAAAAAAATCTAATTAGTTGGTCTTCTAAGATAGTTAGTGTATATAATACTATACATTGCCACTAACGTTAGTAATTCTTAGTTGTAAGGGGTGTATAGTATAATATACAAAATACACTTTTGACATAGGTTGATCAAAATACTATAACGCCAAATGTGCTTCAAATTATAATAAAATAATGACAATCAGTGCTTATGATAAGCTACAAAGCAATTCCTTTTAATCCCCGTAACAAAGGTGGACATTGAAATAGCTACAACGAGTACTACCCGGGCCCTTTTTGCAATATTTGCACCTTAGATATTTTTTGTGTTTCGGACAGTGATCTTTTAGTTGAAAACTTTTGAAAACCATAACGTATGCAATCTTGCCGTAGTCTACCAATAATCCTTGTGGTGTTCCATAAGTGACATAACCACATCTCCCATCAACATGTTGATGGAAAAAAAAACAACTATATCCTTTCTAAGTGCTTGTGTTGACTTTTTCGCCGAAAATGGTATATAAGTTAGTGTTATTTGCTATAACAGGTATAAGGTTTTCAGGGAAAATCGATAGCAGTAGTCCACCGTCAATGAATTTCATGAAACAGCTTCCTGAAAGCCTTGATAAGACAATTCAGCTGCTTATTGAAATCTTCACTTAATCCATTGCAAAAAATATAAGAATTTCGGTATTTTTCTTCTTTTTATCCTGTTAACAGCAACTATACGACCTCAGCATTTTCTATAATCGCATTCTGATGAAGTTTCCGGCGTAAACAGTGACGGTTTAACTGAAAGGAGGGTAGTGATACGATAGATGGTATAGCTTTGAAATTGCATTGTGTATCGAAAGGAAATGCTGTCAAACGATTGATTGTGAGTGGTGTTGGATCTTTTCCGCTTTCGGAAACAGTTTTGCGGCTTCAAAAATCTAGATTCCAAGTCTAAATAAAGAATAATCAATGACATCACCACCACCCATAGTTGGCAATGTATAGAATGATATACATCAAAATCAAAATATTTTTTTAGCAAACCGTCGCAATGTATAGTATGCTATACACCCAAGATTGTGGTAGTAAAAAGCTATGAAAACTTTTATATAACGTGGATAATTTAGCACTAGCAGGAGCACAATATATTTATGATTTCAATTCACAAAACACAAAACATCTTTTCATAAAAAATAAGAAATTATAATAAATTTTACACTGACATAAACAGGACTCCTCCGGTATGGTGTCGCATTTATGTCAAAATTGACAAATATACTGAAGATAATACTTTCATTTATTTATTATTAAAAAGAGGAATGTTCTGAAATTCCTTTTTGGTAAATACATTGCATTTTAAAATAATTGCTTCCTCAAAATATTTTTTTTTATTCAAGTGTATAGTATACTATGCAAAGTGACTTTAAGGGTTAAGACTGATTGCACGATAAGAATAGAAAAAAAAAAATTGCTGTGGTTATTTATACTTCTTTTATTGCTTATTGTACAGTCTTACCCGCCAGACGGTCTTCGCCGAGTTGACTCTATCTCTCTTTTAAAAGAAAACTTGATTTAGTTTAAAAATTAGTGAATTATAAATACTCAATAGCCATAACTGGCTGATTGGAGAGTATCCAGAAATGTAACAACAATAATGGGCTTGTATCTGGAATTCCAAATTCAAAGGATGTATTTTGTCAAGTATATGGCAAACCTGCACATTTCATCCACTTATTATGGGCTTATGCTTACAAGGACTTTACTGCTTAACAAATCTGGGTATTATATTTATTTCTCAGTACCTTTGTTAGCTTTTCATTAAGGCCACATTTATATTTTTTTAAACAATTCACATCAGGTTTAACATAATGAAAATACCTACACTGCCGGCAATAGTTGGGAGTTACGAAGGCTTCAGTCATGGCAATGGGATGTGGGACACTGCCATCATTGTCTATGCCCAAATGTGAGAAGATGTAGTCAAACACTTGCTCCTGTGCTTCAAAATGTGTAACAACATTTTTGTCAAATTGAGTCTTCAGCTGAAATCTGAAAATATGGCAAAGTATTATCATAATAGCTGTTGAGTCAAATGGTGCCATTTATCAGTAACTAGTCTTCTATTTCACATATTGTACTAACCTCACTGCTTCTATATTTATGATGTCATTACCAATCTGTATTGGAGGAGTGGCTGGCGGCTCGGCATCTTTCTTACATCTATCCTTCCTAGGTCTGGCTATCAGGTTTTTGAAAATAAGGTTAGGTTCATCATAAATTGACCACCCAACTCTGCATTGATATGAACCTTAAAATAATACATTACAACTATGTTTTAATACAGAATATGGATATTTAAGTGGTTGAATTTTAACAAAATTTTTAGTAAGAAGTACGAACCATTATCTATCACCAAAGGTATATGACCAAACTTAAGGGTAGGGCTATACTCGTGAACAATATCTGGCACAGTTTTGTAATCTTTGAGCACTAGGACGCTCTCCATTCTCGATAATATAAATAAAAAAATGTACTAGTGTTTTTAAAAACGCCGGTTTATAGAACACCACAACCATGAAACCAAAGCAAACCAACTGAAACCAACGAAAATGTCAGAATTTGTGACACTGACATTGACAGGTTACCCGAACGTCACGAGTGGCACAGACTACTAAGAGATACTGACGAGTGGCACTGACTTATTAATCCTATGGACCTGAAATAACTACAAGAAAAACGTGTATACCATGGACCTAAAAAAAAAGGCGGACGGAACTTCACTAAGAAACGATTGAAGCACCAAAATGGCGGCCGTGTTTATATGTGTGAGTTTGTATAGGGATGCCAGATGAAGGAAAAAATTACCCATTTTTAAACAATATTTAATTAAGATCTCCCTTGAACTTAAGTTTAATTACAATTTTTTTGTGACAGATACCTATTTTTAAAATAAAGGTAAAATAATTTAAGCACATTGGATATAAAATATTTACAACTCGTTTAATATTAATAAAGTTTTACAATCCCTTTTGGTTATTCAAATTTTTGTAGACTTGTCTTTTGCTATTGACACATCTAGAAATCCCTTCTAATTTACTTAAATGGTGAAAACGAATGTTTAAGTATTTTTCGCCTATAAATATTTAATTAAAGCTATTTTATGTTTCATTCCTACACGTCTACATTCCTATTCCATGTCTACACTCCCTTATTATTTTTATATAATCATTTTTCCATGCATCATTTGCCGTGGGGAAACTTGTAAAAAAAAAAAATTTAAAGAAAAACAAAAAACCGGACTGCTTTAAAAAAAACTAAAAAGAAAGAAACAAGCCCAGTAGTTAAGAATTCACTCATTCACACTCACAGTCGGGGCCCATTCAAATTATACCAATCAAATCTTCCCAACGGGCCCCGACTGTGAGTGTGAATGAGTGAATTCTTAACTACTGGGCTTGTTTCTTTCTTTTTAGTTTTTTTTAAAGCAGTCGGGTTTTTTGTTTTTCGTTAAATATTTTTTTTATTTCATACTTTTTAGTTACTATTCAGAAATTATTGTTTTGCTAAACAACTTTAAATCGTTATATTTCCTAAACTATTATTTAAAATGAAAAATGATAAAGGGAACCTAAAGATGATTTTAAAATACCTATTCAACGATACCCCACATGACATAGTTCATCGACATTTTTTTTTTTCATTTTGACAATATGGCGTCTGGTTGTCGCTGTGGTGAATTTTGATTACTGTCATGTCTTTAGTGACACTCGCAAGGTCAAGACGAATCGATTAACGTAAAAATTATCAAAATCGGCCAACGCATTTGGTCTCTAGAACGCCACATAGAAACAAACATACATACATACATACATACATAGACTGATAAACACATTACCCTCCTTTGCGTCGCGCAGTCGGGTAAAAATACAGAAGAATACAATAACGATAAATAGTAACAAAATATAAATCTCCCAATTTTAAAATAATTTGAACCTTGAAATAGTTGCAACACTGATTGATTTCGAGATGTTTATAAAATTTATTGACGTAAAATCGAGAAATAAGCTTCAAAATGACATGTTTAACTATGAAAAGTGATCCCCTGGCTTTTTTAATTGAACTACTATGGTTTAGACAACTTTTTGCAACACATGACGGCATACTTTGATTTTTATTAGACAAAATAACACCGTATGAAACCGCGAGTGTCGTTCGAAGCGTAATGGCCGACGGCTGACTTACTATGGTGTGAATGTGTGTGTGCCGGCTTGTGTGGACAAGCGCACTGACTTACTATGGGTGCTTCAATTCTTTCTTAGTGAAGTTCCGTCCGGCTTTTTTTTTAGGTCCATGGTGTATACCTAAACTTTGCTGGGGGCATAAAATGGCGGCTAATAGAGTAAACCCATGTCGATATTTCTCTACAATAACATCGATAAAATTTACACGTGCAATCATGTTTAGTTTGGATAATATTGGTGCCGATTCTCTTATTCAATAACTATAAAATAAATGGAGAATTTCTACCTTGTAGTCGGTATGCCAGATCATTTACTTTTTTTTAAGTAAGCAAGTTCAACTTGCTTACTTGCGATACGCGCAAAGATAACATCCTTCTTCTAAGGTAGCGCGAGAAAAGGACGGTTGAGCTAAGTTAGAAATTGACAAACTACTTTGGTGAGGAGTCGCGATGAATGAACTTTGATTCGGCTCGTGTCAGATAAACATTGGCTCGATGCAACTCGTTTCTTCTACAGTCGACGCCAGGCTTAAAAGTGTTATTCAAGTATTGCGTTAAGACGCGGGCCCACCGCGGCGCATGCTGTGCACGGGCACGCGGCGCATTTTAGCTCCGTGTATTAATTTGTTTGACAACGTGGGTCTACGTTTCCACTGGAGTACCTATACCAAGACCCACGACTATGTATAGCATGGCGCACGGAGGCACGGCTACGCACGTGCCACTGCAATCCACGGACACGAAACGCGTCCGTCCCACAAGGCCTATGACTGAAAACAAACGAGCTGTAGATAGCTGTGAGTCATATTCGTGTACTCCAGTGGAAATGTCGACCCACGTCAACAGCGTTGAGCTATGTATTCGAGCAAGCCACGCATTTGTATCAATGACTCTCCGTGCACCGCGGTGGGCCCGCCCCGAGCCTTTAGGTAGACGTTCGAGACGGAGGGAACAAACACAACACAAGAAAACAAATGACGCTGCATCCGCGATAGGCTCCCAGCACGGACATCTCCAACACGTATCTTTTATGACATGCCGATGATTTTGGGTTTTAATTGAAAGTCAACAATAATTCAAAGCCAAATCATTTATTTCAATAAGGCCATCAAAGAGGCACTTTTAAACGTCGCATAATTAAAATTAAGGAAATGGGATGGCATGGGATTGGATTGATTCTACACCCATTCGCAGAGGTAGGTTGGATGAATAAGAATGGGCAAGAAACACCATACTTACTATTTTTAAAAATGTTTTACAATATTTTCATATTTGTCCAGTTGAAACAAGATTCTTCAAAGTGAAAAAAACAAATGTGGATTGTTTTTGTTGACATCTTTAAGTTTTCAATGCCAGTTGTTTCCAGCCAAATTTTCTTTTTTTCCTTTATTAGCAGGCAGCCTTGAAAATAAAACATTAAACCATTATAGAACTTTAGTATAGCATTATCGATAAATATTAAAATGTCATGTATGCACTACTCTATCCCTAAAATAAACAAGAAAATGATTTCATGAAATACAATGTTATTACTGTTGATATTAGAAGCAAAAGGGAAATTATGAATGCTTTACTGTTGAAACTCTTCAACTAATGCAGAATCTTTTGTTTATTATCTAAATCTAAAAGTATTAAAGCTGAAAAATGAAGTACGTACTGGTACAAAGTTATTTTCGGGTGATTTCCGCTTCTTTTGACGCCACATCCTATTATATTGCAATTGGGCATCTTGTAATTGATGATTTCCACTATAGAAACGAGTTCAAACGCAACAACACAGCAAAATTACTCCAATATTCGCAAATATATCCACAGCTCACGAACATTTGACAGTTGACGTACCCCAAGTTTGTTGACAAACAGTGGGGGCATAAAATGGCGACCGGCCGCAAATAGGTATTTAATGACGCGAGGAATGAGGTGTTTCCATTATAGGAACTGTCAAAAACACTCATCCTTTTTCACTTACGCAAAATGAAAGAAGTTAAAAAGAGATAGCAGTATTTTTATGATTTTGGTGTCGATATGCCTCATATTTGTATAACTACTTTTTGTATAGTCAAACATTTCAAGTCCATAGGATTAAAAAGTCAGTGACGAGTGGTCACGGTCGATAGACAATAGACAACGATTTAACTTTTTCTATAGAGATGCGCCCGTAAACCGTAAACGTAACGTAACTAAACCGGTTATCTCATTTATGGTTTCATCTTCATTCTCAAATCTCAATCCTATTTATGCAGAGTTCCGCATACAGAACAGCAAACTCCTACAGGATTTTTTAATATTGTTTGTAACAGATTACGCAGTGGTCGATGTGCTTCACTTGCCTTGGAAAATCATACTCGTAAAAAAGATGCTGTGTGGTGTGGGCAACATCAACACGCATTGCTTTGTACTTACTCAACTGAAATGAGTGGGGCAGCTTCACAAATCAAATGATTAATGACCGCTTACATTAAGGGCTTCACACACAGCATCTATAACTGCTGTGTGTGAAGCCCTTTATTCTGTACGGTTCGAGCCATTTAGATGATTAGGGAGTGGGTCCTTGGATACACAGACTACTAAGAGATACTACGTATCTTGGATAGTTTTTCACAACCGGATCTGTTGATAGCCTTGACATCGACATCAAAATCTGAAAAATCAGATGCTCGCAGGAAGGGTAACATTTCTAATACGTGGGTTTGCAGGGCGTACACTGTACAGTAAAATACAAATAACTTCCGCTTTGTGAAGGAAAGTGGTTTTTATTACACACTAGCTTTTGCCAGCGGCTTCGCCAATTTAATCAAGTTAGTAAGGGCCAAAAAAAAGGTCACAAAATACAGTCCTGAAAATATGTATAAAACAAAAAATCGATTTAAAATAAAACTCGTAATAAACATAATTACGATGAACTTTATTCACAATACTGATGTAGATAGTTAACACATCGTAAACCGCTAAAACTATAATTTCATATCATTGAATATATAATATCTTTTTTTTTATAATCACATTCATATATTAATTTATTGCAATGAACTCTTAGAGGAATGCATTCACTAAATATTTAAAAAAAAAAGATTTATTTTTGTTTAACAAAGCAATATGTACTCAAATTATATTGTTCATGTATTTTACAGAGAATATGGTTAATAGTTGTCAGAATGGAATGGGGAATATTATTTACATGAAATTTTACTCTAAGCAGCTACTGATCTGTAGTAAGCCTGATTTATTTTAAGATAACAATGTAAGAGGGCGTTCTTACGTAACGCAATTTTGAAGATTTTATTAAACCCTCCCAGAACAATGTCACGTGTTGTGCGAACCTCCTCCCCCCCTTGTAAAGTTTTACAAGACCTCATTTTCCCTTCTAAATCGCGTTACGTAATACTTGAATGCCCTCTTAACACGAATTAAATATTTCATTTACTTTATAAATATAATAACATGTTTAAGCTTTAGCTCCAACCACAGTGCCCGCCTGCTTGTCGATTTGTTCTTTCTCCAGTTGCTTGCCGAGGTACTCCCTATAAAACACAAAAAATAAATGTGGTCACTGGTTACGATAATGTCTTCATAATCATAATAAAAAAACAGTGAAGTCATGTGTACAGATTACTGGGAGTATTTGGCAGAGAAAGCCATTCGTTTCGTCATTATGTAATGATATTGTCGCATCGGTACGTCGAGATAAACCTTATCAGCAGATAGATAATAAGATGTTTTGAAAGTGAAAGTTTTAAAACAAAATGTTAGTGTAATCATCCAAATCATCATAAGCAATTAAGATAACCTTCATCTATCTATGTAATATTACCAAATTCTTATTCCCAAAAGAAAATAAAAACGACGACTATAGAGCAAATAAATATTCTATGACATACAAGTATTATTCTGTTCTGAATCTGGGTGTCTGTGTGAGTTTCAATTTTTGTAAACGCAGCCACGCTAATGCATCCATGGTACCTATGGCGCACTTTCAAAAAAGGCCCAAAAATGTATGGAGACTGAATGATCTCCTTTTATCCTACTTGTGCAATGTGGACAGCTGTCATTTGCCCGATTTGAATCAAAATTAGTAAAGAGTACATACCAGTTATGAACCATCAGTTTCTGGACAGCTAGTAGAGCCTCGTACCGCACGTTGGGGTCGGCGTGGCTCAGGAGGTGCATGACGTGTTGCTTGCCGCCCAACTGCTCGATGATGCTGTTGACAATTATTATTACCGTTACTCTTTACTGCTGACTATTATTACTACTAGACTAGGCAACCTCACTAGCAGACAGCTAATTTGGAAATGTAGGTTATAAATATAACAATGGTGATGTCTTACACATAGCTAGATTAGGTAACAGATAGGATTTTGTTATGCCTGTATGCCATTACCGTGGCATAATTAATTACTGAACTTAAATTGAGCATCAACTAGTTTAACATAAAATGGTCATTCTGGAATAACAATTTAAGCAAGCCAAGAGTTGCTTATAAAACCTTCTCAGATTTTCTTATATTGCTAGATGCTTGTGTAAAATTATTATTTGCTGAAACTGCTGTATCTTGCAAAATCTTTGTCTTTCCTCTTTCTCGACAGAAAACTGCTCAATTTTGTTTCACACTATCTACAAACAACCTTTGTCGTGGAAAAGTAGAGTCCATAGAGAATACGAAACTAGCATGATTGTGAAAATGTTATACATTGTATAACATTTTCGCATTTGTAATCAATAATCTTCCCACAAAACCATCTAACCAATTTCAATTAAATTATGCGAATGTGTTAATCGCTTCCAACATGATACATAGCGTAATTTATGACCCGAAAGATGGTGCTATGCGTGTATTAGTGAAGCTTCTTCACTAGTACCATAAAGCAAAAAAAAATACGTACTGTTTGCCCCTAGGATAGTGGCGCACATATTCCCCGATATCGTAGCATGCGACGGCGAGCACCACGGGGTCGGTGTTGAACTGCAGAAGGTGCACCAGAGTGCGCAACAACTCCTGGCCACGCTCGTTGAGGCGCGCGGCATTCTCACGCCAGAACTTAGCAGACTTGTGCACCGGAGACCATTCCAGACTGCAAATATACTTCAATTAGTGTTTTGATGTTCTTTACTAATTAAAGCTTAGTAAAGTAGTGTGTATTTACCTAAACTTCTAGAAAAGAATGTCGTGTAGAAATTACTTTCCCTTATTTATGGTGAATGCTCCAACCAGCCATCGAAATTCAAACTTTCTTACGTTTTTTGCAATTTGCAGGCCAGTGACATGTTGTAACGTTATCAAAATATGAATTGCGGTAATAACAAGTATAATTTTAAATATAAAAATTATCAAAAAAATTCGCTCCCTCAGCTCTCACTTAGAAAAGGTGCATCATGAATGTTAAAATATCCGAAATCTAACTACGATGCACCTTTTCTACATCGACGCAATCACCTTAACAGTTGGTAGTAGTATCTTGGAAATTGAAAGAGTGGTTTTTTTTTTGTTTTTACTTCCATAAAGTTCAATTCAAAAACGCCTTTTATTTACATTTAAAATTTTGCAGTACCTCAAGAGTGAGAAAAGTGTAGGAAATTGATATTTAATAAGGATCTAAATCCTGATTCCCTTTTCTTAAAAAATATATAAGAGTAAGGGGAAATTAAAATCGAATTGAATCGAAAACCAGATGTAAGAACGTACCGTCCACTCTTGACTTCGGTAGCGTACTTGTCGAACGAGCTGAGGTCTTGCACCGAAGTCTGCAGACGTTCGTTGAGGTAATCCACGTCATTCATGATGTCTTCGTCATCAGAGCGCTTCTGCTCCAGGATCGAAAGCTGTTTCAGGACCTTGCACTGTACCATGGCGATGCAGTGTTCCTTCGACACCTGGTTATAGTAAATACTTAAAATAATAGATTGTAGCTGCGACATTCATTCATCTCTGATACGTTAAAAAAGTTAACATATATTTACAAAAGAAATATCAGTTTCCTTCATTCATTACGTTTGGATTGGGAAAAATCTCACTACCCGTTTTTTTAAGCTGTGTTTTCCCACTGCTGAGCAAAGGTCTCTCCCAACGTTCCACTCTTCCCTGTGTCCAGTTTTCTCCGGCCAATTTGTCATGAACGCGTCTAGGTCGACACGCAAACGTCAACGCGGCAAAGACGGGCCATCCGGCACCCACTGTGTAACGACCCTAGCCCATCGATCCTGATGCATTCTGTAGACATGGCATGCCCAGTCCCACTTCAACTTGGCAATCTGACTACTCATTAATTTCCAAAACATCTTTATCTTTAAGCAATCAATCCTGACCTGAGGGTCTTCAGGCTTCTCGATGAGGTTCCTGAACACAGCCAGCACGATGCGCGTGACCTTCTCCTTCACGGAGTCGCTGAGGATGTCGGCGAGGATTGGGATAGCATTGAACTTGTTCATCTTCTCAGCCAAAAGAGGGTTGAATGTCAGCACCCACAGGCAAAACACCAGTTGATATTGTACCTAAGAAAATGGGAGATCTATTTGTAACAAAAAGGTTGTTGTTGTTGTTGTACCTACTTGCTTTGTTACAATAACACACTTAAAGAACAGGGTGGCATAGGGTTAGATTTTACTATTTGTGACGCCCGCTTTTACCCACTCGTATTTTAAAATACCTATTTAGTAGGCCGGCCAGAGCCACTGCAGGCTTCTTTAAAATAGAACAGATAGAGCATAACCAATGGTTCATTGTTATTTTAAAATTACAACAAGATTTGATAATATAGTTTTCGTAAATTAAAAAAAAAGACCTTTTGGTACAAAAGGTCTATTATCCACTAGTAATGGTTAATAATTAATATGGTCATGTGGTTAACCTGACTTTACCTGGAAGTTCACCCTGGAAGCCAGGATAGTCAGCAGAGTTGAGATGCCGTCAACGGAGAGGAAGGCAAAGCGGTATGCGTCGACGCGCAGCATCATTTGCAGACAGCGGGCCACAGACTGGATGTACTCGTTGTTCTATGTGAAATATAAAATTTTATACTATGCTCATTATAATTACCTCTAACATTGCCACTGAGCCCCATTTTTGAGTGACAAATGTGAACATTCAAATTAATTAAAATACAGCAGAATAGAACTCCAAATCGTTTAACTTCGACTTACTAAAATCATTTCAGAACTTTAGAAAAAAAAAATGTAATTTACATTAGAGTAAGTCTGAAAAACATTGAATTAGTGCGTTAAATCACATAGAGATAGATAATAGTTTTAGGCATCCACTGTAATGACCCGCTTATTACAGAAACGAAATACGCAAATAATAAAACGTATATTTTTCACCTAGGCAGATAAAATCAATCAAAATAAATACACAATACTGTCGACTGGAGAAAATAATGAATACTTAATAAAAAAAAAACAATTAACTAAACAAATAATAATAGGTATTTAATAAGTACAAATAAAGCTAAGTATATAATTTTAAGCCTGCATGCACTTTGCACATACCTTCACATCCTCCTATTTTGTGAGTGTAATGAACAAGATTAGTGTAAGCATGCAATATACTCGTAATATCAATGATTAAAACACATTCTGTTAGAAACAAGTCATTCTGTTAACAAACACCTAAATATTTACAAAAGAGAGTTAGTCATCGCTGTTATAAGACATAGTTTTGTTTAACACTCAGGTTGGTGTCGACATCTACATGTGACGAGGGTACCTTGTGCACGCCGGGGGGCAAGTCCTCGCCGAGCGGCTTCAGCTCGTCAAATGAGCTGTAAAGGCTCGAGTATTTCTCAGGGCCCGCGTCGATAGCCACGTTTTCTTTTTCCTTTTGGTGATGTTTCAGGTGCTTCTGAAGCTTATCGACGGCGAAATGTTGTTTCTCGTGCAGCAACATAACCTGCTCGGCATGCTCTAACTCGGCAGACATTTTCTCCGCCTTACCAGAAAACAAACCTCTCAGTGATAGTTCACCCGTGTCATCCAAGCCCCAACGATGCGTGATGCTTGCACGTGATACTCACAACATTTTGTTATGTTTCAGTCGGTTTAGACACATTGATGATACAGATATACCAATCTGGTAAAAGGCACTAAGCAATGCCGCACAACTACTGCTCTGAAGTGAGGAGTGGAGTTCAGTTTGAAATATGTACATCTGTTTTTAAATGACCATTTATTATAGATAATAGTTGTGTTATGGTTATCTGATTCTAAACTAAAGGTGATTGTGATGCATGGAAATGCTTGTGGATGAAGTGTATATTAAAACATGATGTGTTTCAGAAACATGTAGCAGCATCCAATGTTCTTGAAGAGTTGCTATCTTTCATCTAATTTAGATTGTATGTATCTATAACTGAACAGTAAAGAATTGTAATAATTTTTTGTTCATACTTACAATACAACAGTTAAATCTTAAATTATTATCTTTTGCCTGACCATTATTGTCTCCACTCTAATAACAATCTATGAATAGAACAATCAATATAGTATTTGCTTGATCCTATTTATATATATGTGTGTGTGTGTATTTAAAAGTATACTATGAAGATATCATTTGAAATTAAAGAATTGTATGCAAATTTTGACTTCTCGAATTATCTAGGAGAAAAACAACCACTACATTATATAAGTACCTTATTTTATTTTTCAGTTAACTTGAAAATCTAAATTTTTAAATGCCTTGCTCACCCTAGCCTTAAATCATGTCTACAAGTACATTGTTAAAGGTAACAATTTATTTTTGAATCAAATTGGTACTGAAGAGGTGATTGTTAGTGATTAATTATTAGCAGCATTTTATTTGACAAGCTTATTATGGCTGTAGTTTTGACTTTTGTAAATGGTACTTGGTCATGATGTGAAAACTATCAGCAAAGCTTTGATGATACATGCTTTATAAGTTCAATCAATATCAAGTAAAAATTATTTATCATTCATAATACTGGTACATGCATAAAAATATCATAAAAAATCATGCATAAAATGCATTTTACATAGGGTAAAAACTAGAATAATGAGATGCTGTTCACTTACATTCATTTTAAGTTGATCAATGAGCCAGGAGAGGTAGAAGTGCAGGTCAGCCTTGTCCATAGGTTCGTCATGCCAGACGGCAAGCTTGGCGATGATGCGCGCCGCCATATGCTGGATAAACTCATCATGGCGGTTTAGCAAATTCAGGAATGGCTGGAAATTTTTCTTCTCCCGAAAGATTTTGGCCCTGTTCTTGTCTTCCTATAATTGTTTAAAATAATTATTAATAATATTTAAAAATAAAGCCCAACCAATATCGAGAGTTGGGCTTTTTTTTAAAAAGTGAATATTTCTGAACATACACAGAATGAATTTCATTATTTAGGCCTCAAACACTTTCGATATTCCTAAAACTAAATCCTCTTTACAGTTTTGATCAGTTTTGGCTCAATAGAAGTAATGTACAATAGCAGAAAAACAGCAATTTGATAAAACTCAGCTATTTCCTTCAGTTTTCCATTTGTTTTTTCTCAGAATTTGATCCTTGGCACCAACTATTGTATGATTTAATAAACTGCAAGAAAGTCGCCTATGCTGGTATGGCCACGTTTTGCGAAAACCGGCAGACTACGTGGGAAACAAAAACCTTGCCATGCCGCCTCCGCCGGGGCCAGGGAAACGAGGAAGGCCGAAGAAACGTTGACTTAACGTCGTAAGGGACGATATGCGTGCTAACGGGCTCACGACAGGAGATGCACAAGACCGCACAAAGTGGAGGCGGTTATGTAGGAAGGCGGACCCCGGGCACCGAGGTGGAAGCCAAGGAGGCAACCGGGATTAACGCCCTGAGGATGATGATGATGTCATGTTGTTAATAATGCATGTTTTTTTCCCCAAAATCAGCGGGTACTACTCCTGACCAGAATTATTGATTTGTCAAGAATCCAATAATGCAGATCTATGCTTTCTAATTTCTAGTTTTTTTTTTCTATATTTCTGATAATTTTGGATAAAGCCATCTACATCCAGTTGGAAAATTCACCCAGTTAACTTTTATCCATTATTTACACAAACAATAGATTTGAAAATTACAGAACAATATGAACTATACTGTTGTGTTTATTATACATTAATAACAAAGTGACAGTGTATAATTAAGATAAAGTGGCACTTACAGAAAGGATGTCATCAATCTTAACAAGCAGGTACTGGATGGTTTGGTCCTTGCTGATGTGTGTTAGTAAGCTCAGGAACACATCGCCACACATCTCTGGGGTCTTGTCTGGTATTGATTTCGTACCCTCCCGATCCAACATCACCATAAAGTCGTGGTCTCTTTGCGTGATCATCTGTGATCTAACATAATTGTAATGATAGTTCAGCAACAGATTTGAGCAGAATAATGAAGTCAGCACTTTTACATCCAGCATAAGACAGCCACAGATATTATTTTATTAAAGTGCATGTGGAGCTGCTGACTATTAGATTTTATTGTATTATTATCCTAGCTGATAATCTGAATAAAAACAGGTGTCGACAGATCACGCAGGTAATCAATAAAATAGGGAAACGGAAAAATATCGGTCAGGACAAGTATAATCAATACTTACTGCAGATAAGATGACCAGTTGATCGTAATTGTGCGTATGTCACTGGCACGAATTTGCAAAGCGCTGGTTGCCGCAATCATATCTATAAAGCAGTAAATTAAATCATACCCTGAACATATAAGAGTTAATTTATTTAGAAATTATGAGTAAGGCGTATGTGAGTTACTTACCGATTTTTCCATCACCCAGCGACGGCAATACCTGATTAACATTTTCATCTCCCATGTTTGCCATTTAGGCTACAGAATCGACGATAATGTCGTCTGTTATCACAAAATGAGAACCAAAATCCTTTTTATTTAGGAAAAACAGAAACTACAGAAAGTGAAGACAAGCTCAGCTGAGAAGTCTTGTGACTAACACAGACTATAAATTTTCTACGTTCGATTGACCATAGCGAAAAGGGTATGGTGTGTGGTGTGTGTTAAGCCCCTTCTACACGATCAGACACGATCGCCCGACAAAGATGACTTTGGTCCGGTGGGTGGGTGTGAAAATCGACCGTGTAGACGTTGGTTGGGTGACCAAATATGGGCGGAGTCAATCGGGAGCGCAGTCGTCCCGACAGCCTGCGTCCGCGGTCGGACCCGACCGTCAGCCGACAGCGTTCCAGACGTTTGGATACTGTTGACACGACCAAGATCACCTCTGTCGGCGGTCGGGTCTGATCGTGTAGAAGAGGTTTTATACTGTGTACAGACAGGCCAAACGAACGCCAACGAACGGGTTTCGTTGACCTTCGTTGCTGCAATCTGGACGGCTTAACCCCTTCTATACGGTAAGACCCGACCACCTGACAGACGTGATCTTGGTCCGGTGGGAATGAAAATCGACCGTGTAGACGTTGGTCGTGCGACCAAATATGGGCGGAGTCAATCGAACCTTGGTCGGGAGCGCAGCCGTCCCGACGGACTCCGTCCGCGGTGGGACCCGACCGTCAGCCGACAGCGTTCCAGACGGTGGGGTACTGTTGACACGACCAAGTTCACCTCTGTCAGGCAATCGGGTCTTACCGTGTAGAAGGGGTTTTAGCGAATGCCAACGATAGCTCGTTGGAGTGTGCCGGCGATCGGAAACGTGGCGGTAACATCAAAGAAATCGAGCTCAAATAGCTCGATGTCTTTGATGTTAACGAACTCTGTTTGGACGGTCACCGAAGGCCAACGAACGAACGATCAGTTGAAGCAAGAGAGCGTAGCGTGTAGACGTCCAATTTGATAATTACTTGGATATTTCCCGCCATTTAGATCATGGAGAAAAACTATTATAATTTTGGTATAATAAAACTAGCAATTATAATGATGTCATCGTCGTCCATGATTAAATTGCGAATGAAAGAGAAAAGAACCAGAATCAAGTGCCAACGAACGTTCGTTCGAGCACTAAATGTATTTGGATGTATTAACGAACTCCAACGAGCAAGCGGAAGCCAATTGTAGCGAACGATAAGTCGCATGTCCGCGCATAGGGTGGCCGGAAGTCACCTCACGGCGTCCGATGCCGTCTCCCGCGGTGGCTGGTTTGTGAGGTTGAGGCTGTCCTCTCGCTCACGATGCCCACCTCCTCCCTCGAAAGCATGACTGCTTCGCAGAAGCCAGAAGGAGGTGACCAGTGCCGGATAAAGCCGGTGCGGGGCCCGTAGCAAATGTAACCATGGGGCCCTAGAGTTACATTATTGCCTCTTTTTTTGCGGTAAATCCACGGTGTCCTTCAATAGCCCTTTACGTTCCGGGGTCACGGTTATGAGATAAAGTCTCGCGACCCCCACACGTTTGGCCCTCTAGATGGGGGCCTCTAATACGAAATGCCTCAATTTAAATGCCGCGATTTATACAAAGCGTATTCTGTATTAAGGTCTTAAGGAGACGACTGTAACGAGGCGTTAGTGGTGACAGTGTGGCCAATTACTCATAGCTTTAAGAATAGCCAAGGGCACAGGCGTGGGGCCCCGCAAGGAGCGGGGCCCGTAGCATTTGCTGCCTCCTGCTATATGGCTAATCCGGCACTGCCTCTTCCCATTCCACACTCGACCAATGTCGGTCGCGAGAGATCGCCATCTTATGCTTCCGTGAGGACATGGCGGTGCTCTGTAAAACCTGCACCGTATGCTCCACTGTGTCCTCCGGGCGGTGACCGGATGACACTCAGGCATTTCTTATTTTCCAATCAGACACAGGAACCTCTCGAACCTTCCGTGTCCGGTGAGGACCTGCGTCCCCAAACCCCACAGATGTGTACATACTGGTACATACCTTCTTTGACATACGCCCATTTAGCTGAAAAGAAAGACAGTGATATAAGGATCGGTTGATAACATAGCGCTATTTTTTTATCCTTTCATATCGTAGTCGTTAAATAATCGAGAAAGATTTGTGTATTTATGTTTTGTCGTTCTCGAAAAAGGCTGTAACGATTTCGAGTAAAATTAAATTTACTCTGCTCATGCTATTTGCTTAAATCGCGGTTTACGGGGGCCGTTCCAAAATCGGTCTAGGTAGGTCCCATGACTGGGAAAATTCTTTTTCTGTATATTTTCATCAAATACGCACCATAATAATGTTTCATGTAGTGTCCGACCTAAACGAATCGAAAACGGCAGCATTTTATTTAATAAAAAAAAAACTTTAGGCGAGTCGTCCATTAAGTCTTTGAAACGTAGTTAAACAACCAATATTCTTAAAAGAACATTAGATGAAGTTCGTTAGTGCAATTTAATTTAGTTCAATCAAAACTATGCCAGTTGGACAGTAGTTTAACTAGCTATATCGAAAGAAGTAAAAATGAATGTAGTTAATTTTTTATGAAACCAGCGGGGCTAGTGGCTAACTTTTTAGACACTGACCAGCAGTTGTTAGCCTGCAGGGCTATTGGCTAACTCGATAGTCACTGACCTGAACTTGGATGGTTTTAATACCTGTTATGAGAAACGTGGTTTAACTTAGACCAAGCTTTAAATCAAAAATCAATTTTTGAATTTCAAACTTATTCCAACTGCTATGCCGCTTAAGCCGCTCGAGGCCGCTCGTGGCCGCTCGTCTCTGCGGGAGGAAGGGGGTTGGGGCGGGAAGCACGTAGCGAATATAGACACTCCGCTGCACCGCGCGGCGTTTGGATGCGCAGCGCGACGCATCGCGGCGCAGCGCCGGGCTGCGCAGCGCAGCGCATCGTCGCGTCGCTTCGCGTCTCGGTCTGAACTGACGCAAAGCCGACGTTTACCTTTTGACAGCTATTTGATGATCACCACACAGACACCGAGATACGCAATAGCCCCGCAGCAGTTCGCTTCGTTTCAATCGTGAGCATTTTCCAGTTCGGTGTGCGTTGACTCCAGCTCAGAGTTACTCTAATTTACCTGATTTTGCTGAGTTTTTTGTTTGTAACAAGTTAATAGGTAATAATTATCATTGTTGGTCTTTTAATATTAAACTACTTACAGTTGTATTTTTCTAGAGTTTCATCATGCTTTCGTTTCGTCACTTGTGGTGTTTGCTGTAATGCTTGAGCCTCCCTCTCATGGTCAAATGTACCCCAATCAGTCATGGTTAGGGTTTAGTTGGCGTGTTAGGGTACCAGGTATTATTTAATGGAAAGATAAAATTGACTTTTTGAATACCAAACGTTAAAAATAATTATGTTTATGGGATTCATAGCAAAGATAACATAAATAATTGACTTTATTAAACTGGAGCAACATATTTATTTTATGCTCTTCTTGTCTTTTCGTAGAACTGACAACTAGAGTGCTCTATGGCTCTATAACTGACACATTTGGCACGGAAGAAAATATTGAGACGAAAGACTAGGCAATAAGGTTGAAAGACCATAGCCTTCCCATCAGGGTAAAAAAAAAAACTGACACATTTGGGCCAGCGTTGCCAGAAGGTTACTTTTGTAACCTTTTAGGTGATTTTTGAACTGCTATGGTTACTTTTAGGTTACACTATTGAAAAGGTTACTTTTAGCTGATTTTAAGGAATTCGTAAACATAACTTATAATTTCTTACATAGAAGCAACGTGAAACGGAATGCTTTATGTCTATGGTTTCGTTGCATGCCACCCGCGCCCCGCAGCGCCGTGTGCCGCTCGCCCCGCTGCCCTGCCCGTAGTCCTTAAGCGCTATATTCACGATCCAGAACGGCTGTACAGCAGCTCAAGGTCGCGTTGCTGGACGTAGCAAAAGCGCTATATTCACGATCCAGCACGGCTGTACGTCAGCTCAAGGTCGCGTTGCTGGACAAGCCTTGACGTACGTCAAGCCTATTCACGATGTTTTTGCTACGTCCAGCAACGCGACCTTGAGCTGCTGTACAGCCGTGCTGGATCGTGAATATAGCGCTTTAGTCGCTACATCGTCTGTGGTCGCTACTTGGTTTGGTTTTGTTTTGTCAACGAAAATTTTGTGTTCGTGTTTTGTTATTTTCACTCTGATGCTGATGAATAAATCAAGAAATGTGAACAAGTTCTCAAATCTCACTCATTATTGTTTCTGTAAGTCAACAAAACAAATAATATTCTGTTCTATGTATTCTTTTAACTTTTTAAACATTTATAATACTTTTCCAGAAAAAAAAAATAAAGGTTATTTTTTGTACAAAAAGGTTACATTTTTTAATGTTTCAGGTAACTTCTGACAAGACCCGACTGGCAACACTGCATTTGGCATATTATGTCATAAAATGTCATTGTCATTTGAGTTGGGAAGGCCGAGTTGCCAGTTTTGTTCTTTCTTTTGTCAACAGGGTCAACAGTCTATTTCAGGATTGATTGGGATTGATTCAGTAAGATCATAGTACATTAATTGTATAGCAGGATGACTTTTTTGCAATCTGAAGATTGTCAAATTATTGAACATAGCGATACATTTCCGAAGGGTATGGAAACTTTACGTTTTCCATTTGATAATTCGATGCAAATTGTGTTTACTGGTTATTACAACGGGTATAATGTGGAAGTTAGGTCTGTCGAAGAGATAGCACTGCTGTATCATATGGGATGCTTTGGAAAAGGATCAGCATCGCGGTCGCAACCGAAAGCCGCTCAGAATGACGTTACGCCACGTATTATGCGTAAAAGACAGTTTCTAAAACGTAATTATTGGTTCAAGAAGTTTGATGGCTTCAGAGGAACAGCAGACGCAGATAGTTTTATGAAGGATATTGATGGGCTAACTGCCAAAATAATTGGTGACAGTGAAAAAAAAACTCCGAAAGATGTCATTGATTTGATATCTAGTGATGAGGATGACCCAGAGGAAACTGATGAAACTCTCAATAATTGTGAAAGATTTCAGAGTCATGACAAAGAAGACATTGTGGTGATAGTTCCTAACAGTGAATCTGAGGAAGAAAACTATTTTGCAAACATGAAACCAAAGTGCTGTATAAACAAAGTTAAATTAAATGAAAAGCTTATGTTGACCCCGCAGGAAGCTTTCTTCCTACTTTATGGTTTGGGATGTTTACAGATAGTAAACCTTGACAATACTTTGTTGAATATAGATAAATGTTGGGATCTCTTTGTGTCAGCCGACAGTAATTTTATTAATGAATATATTGTTTATCATTACTATAGATCCAAAGGCTATGTTGTTAAACCAGGAATAAAGTTTGGTGGAGCTTATTGTAAGAATATTTTCTTTTAAAATTATAATCTACTTTTCTAATATTTTGTAAATATTAATGTCTTTATCTTTTTAGTACTTTATAAAGAGGGTCCTGGGGTGTCCCATGCAAACTACATAGTTGTTATTAAATCAGAAGATAAGAATTATGATTGGGTTTCACTACTTGGCCATGTAAGAATGGCAAATACAACTGTGAAGGTATGTTTTAATTTTTTTATCATCATTAATGTTTTATCATCATCAGGCTTTATTTCTTTTTTCAACATACCTTTTGATACTTCAATAAACCTTTGTTTGTTTTAGGAAATACTGATTGCTGAAGTGATCAAACCGAAAGAAAGTGTTGTAAATCTACCACAGGACCTGAAACTTTATAGCATCCAGGAACTATTGTTGAGCAGGAATTTACCAGTAACAATAAATGAAGATGACTAAATTGATTTTTATTAAATTAACATTACATAACAAGACATTTTGATAACTAAGTTTAAGTGCGCTAAGCTCTCTTGATGGGTTTTCTAATCCCAGTTCTTCTGTACTCACTTCTCTGTGCTAAGTACTCTTCAGTGCACTGTTTCTTGAACTCCTCATTTTTATACCAATCACCTAAACATTCTTTTAGGGCTGAATTCTGATTTCTGCACTTCACAACCATCAGAAGAGACGATTCCTTACAGCAATTTTCAAAATCTGCAACTTCTTTGATACATTTCTCTTTCTTAGCCTTGTCCCTTATTAGCTTTGGTATCATCACATCTTTTTCGACTTTTCTCAAGCTTCTATCATCAGGATCGCCTAAGAATATTACACAATAATAAAGATGTTGAAGCGTGTGAATAATATGATCCCCTATAATATTGCAGGGCCCTTTTTATCTGCGTATAAAACTTCTAAAATGGTAATGATAAAAATGATCATTACTTGGCAAGCCTTATAAGCTTTGTCAAACTGTTTCACAAGTAGAAGAAACAGAAGATAATAATTATTTTGCTATAGTTGGTGCTAGTTAAGATGGCAATAGCGGACATTGACCCCTACCTAATAAGTCCTCGTATAACGACATAAGCTCAGAATTAGCACTTTTATAAAATACCGAATAAATTAGTAAGTATATTGTAAGGATATAAGTATCTAAGTATTCATAAGATATCAAAATGGTAAAAATATTTCACCTATACCTACGATTTTATATTATTTTTATATTTAAGACTGACAAGTAAACACTATCATTTCACAGAAAAATGCTAATTCTGATCTTATGTCATTATACGAGGACTTATTAGGTAAAGGTCAATGACCGCTATTGCCATCGTAACTGGCACCAACTATAGTAATTTGCATAAGACTAATATAAATTTGCCTATAGAAAACATAATATTGGAAGTAATTTTTATGTAAACAATTTTAAAAAGATAATATAGTAGGGTACCTAATACAATTTTTATAACTAGGAAAAAATACAATGTCGTACCCAAGCCATGAGGACCTTCTGAAAAATTATTTGGTAGCACTGATTTTTCAGTCATTTTGATTTAAGAAGCGTTATATTCCAAAAGTTTTATTTCCATTTACCAGCTGAGGACAGGAAAACATAGGTGAATACAGGTGAATAGGATAACCTAAAAAAATGTCATTGTGACATAAGTTAACGTCACCGTGACATTGATGTCAACCATAGATGTTTTGGTATTTTTTTTGCCTTCACTCGATGAAGGTGAAGGGCTCTTGTGATACGAAAATGACACATCAATCCTTATGCTGGGGCTACATTAGCGGGCTACATTCTTGTTTACGCGATGTATGTGGACAGATAGATCGTTGCAACGCTTAGTATTCGGGCATAGACGATGTATATTATCTATATGTCTATACTATCGGGGCCCTATCGTTAAATTGATGAGGAACAAAGGGATTTGTCTTGAAAAAATTCGCTTGTGTAGCTACACCAGCTGCTTCAATTCAGTCTCAGCCACACAACAAACTGATAAACGATGCATCTCGTCAATATGACACCAATCTTCTCCCGCTAATGTAGCCCCAGCGTAACGAACACAAAGAATTGTGTGAGGAATGAGAATGCAAAAAGCTTCCATTCGTTCGAAAAACGGCACCTCCCGCGCTTATAAAGCTTTGACGTGTGAAAAGCATGGGATTGCATTATTTTCTTCTATTTCTGTTCGTGTGAATGGCCTTATATTTAGAGGCCATAATCACGACCGCTTTTTAAAAGGTAAGTTGAACTTAAATGTCACATGAGATGAAAGCATAATAATTTATTGTACTATTTTTAGACAAAAAAAAAGAAAAGAAAGAAAAACCGCAGAGTCAAAAGGACGAGTCGTGATGCGATGATGCGGACTCTACTTAATCTGTGAAGCACAGTTCATGAGGTTGCAGTTTCGACGTGGGCTGTCATTTCGTTTGCATAAATTGAAGCATTGAAATCATTCGTTCCTTGTTTCAAAATCTATTCATTTTGGGTCCAGGCCGGAGATTTTCGGAAATTGTGTTATGATTGTGATTGCTTTGTGTAAGTAACTTGGTTTATGTGAATGTGTTTATTTAAAACGAATACAACCTCATGAATCACTGATACTGTTCACACATAGTTGTTGATGTGTTATGGTAAGTGAGACAGTGTGATGCTAACTTGATGAGTTTGCTTTCTAGAGTGTAGAAGAAGAAAGTGCAAAATGGATCGTCTTTTACGTCTTGGAGGAGGTATGGCTGGCTTGTCTCAGGCGCCGCCGCCAACCGACGCGCCTGCTGTTGACACCGCTGAACAAGTGTACATCTCGTCTCTGGCATTGCTGAAGATGTTAAAACATGGTCGCGCTGGCGTGCCCATGGAAGTCATGGGGCTCATGTTAGGTTAGTCATTGATCCATAAAAATCTTGAACCAAACATTAATTCAAAAATGCTGCATCATGTTGGCATCTTTGTTTTTATTTCAATTCACCTGCTTATTGCTTCTAGATTTTGAAGTTCCAACCTAAAATCTGTAATAATCCTATTGTTTCTTTGTAATCAATATTGCCTATATTCTGAATTGTAAAAAAAAACTGACTAATAACTTTTAAAATGTAAGTATTACAGTTGCCAATTTCGAGGTGCTCTGTTTTCGAAATAGCTCTCTAATATACTGAATTTTAATTTCCAGGGGAGTTTGTGGATGATTACACAGTCCGTGTGATTGATGTGTTTGCCATGCCTCAGACTGGAACTGGTGTATCAGTAGAAGCAGTGGACCCCGTCTTCCAAGCTAAAATGTTGGATATGTTAAAGCAGACTGGCCGACCTGAGATGGTGGTTGGATGGTCAGTACTTGCAACATTTACTTAATTTTTTTTTACAGTTTTTGAGCACTGAAGTAAATATTAGTTTATCTGTATAGCATAGTACATTGGCTGTTTTTTTTTCATAAAAGCTGATTCTCATTCTGAGTTGAGTCTAAGGAAAGTTGGTACTATTCAAAATCATTTATATTTAAATGAGACTAAATCAGCATTTTTTTTCAAACCTCATGTTTTGGTCGGACACTAATAATCACATAACCCAGCTATTACAACTGTAAAATATCTAGGAATTCTAGGATGACTTGGATAAAGTGATTTTCACATAAAAGTTTTGAAAAGAATACTAATTTACTTATTATTATTTATTTTCAGGTATCACTCTCACCCTGGCTTTGGTTGTTGGTTATCAGGTGTGGACATAAATACTCAGCAATCATTTGAAGCCCTGTCTGAACGGGCAGTTGCTGTGGTGGTGGACCCCATCCAGTCAGTGAAGGGCAAGGTAGTGATTGATGCATTCCGTCTCATCAACCCTAACATGATGGTGCTCGGCCAGGAGCCCAGGCAAACCACTTCAAATTTGGGCCACCTTCAGAAACCATCTGTTCAGGCTCTCATCCACGGACTCAACCGTCACTACTACTCTATCAGCATAAACTACAGGAAGAATGAACTGGAGCAGAAAATGCTGCTGAATCTGCACAAAAAGTCCTGGATGGATGGACTCACCTTATCAGATTACAAGGAACACTGTTCAATCAATGAGACCACTGTAACTGATATGTTGGACTTAGCTAAAAATTACAATAAGGCATTAGAAGATGAAGAGAAAATGACCCCAGAACAGCTAGCCATTAAGAATGTAGGCAAACAAGATCCCAAGAGGCATTTAGAGGAGAAAGTTGATGTCCTGATGTCAAACAATATAGTGCAGGGTCTAGGAGCGATGCTCGACACCATGGTGTTCAAGTGATCGTCATGTGAGACTTATGTACTATTACAAGTTAAGGCTATAATAAAGTGGTAAATAAATAAATCCAGTCTCACAGTTTTATCTATTGATTGTATGATATGATACTTATAATTCACTTATGTACTAAAACTAAAATAAAACACCTTCATATAAATATTTTTTTTATTGTAATTTAGTAGAAGAGTTGTTGAGCGGCTATTTGTTTACGAATCTTAACAAGTTTTCTCTCAACTGTGGGATAGTCGCGTAAATGAGCAAAGTCAATGTCAAACATAGGTTTTAATTTCTTTTGGGAGTTCACAATACTCCGAATAATTCGTTTTACTTTGATAAATGCTGCTTCAGGATCATCCATCGTGACCTGCATCGAAAACAAAATTATTGTAAGCTTGGAATTGGTCTAAGCGGTGAGGAGCGGTGCGACCGGCGGCGTGAAAAATAATTACTAGGAAGTATACATTAGATCTTAAGAGCAGTGGTGGCCCAGTGGTATCGGCCCCGACTTACGAGTTGTAGATAGTGGGTTCGAATCCCGGCAGGCGCATTACTTTGTGTAATTTATTTCGTCACCAGTGCTTTCAAAACGGTGAAGGAAAACATCGTGAAGAAACCGGCATGTCCTAGCACCAAAAATTCGAAGACATGTGACATCCACCAATCCGCACTGGGCCCGCGTGGTGGATTATGGCCCACCCCCTCTCACAGAGAGGAGGCCTGTGTCCCAGCAGTGGGAACATTAATAAGCTGATGATGATGATACATTTTGATCTTATCGCTCACCACCCGACTACCTAATAATGTTGGTCAGTGGAGTCAAAACGTGGTAATACATATCTACGGAGCCCCACCTAAGGCTGCCCTTCCACTGAGGCGGAGCGGAGCAGAGTGGAGAGCGATTCACCATTCACATGGTTTGATATCCATATTCTTCTCCACTCAAGCCATGTGAGTGGTGAATCGCTCTCCGCTCTGCTCCGCTCCGCGTCAGCGCTCCTATTATGGGTGGTTTAAAAACATGTCCACGGTGTCCTCTTCTGAGGTCCGTAGTTTGAAGTAGTTCGAGGATGAAAAAAAATGGAAACGGTGCTAGCTACTGCCCGCCTCGTCCGCTGGGGCGGTCTTTTGATTAGTCATACCTCTTCTTTCGTAGACGACATATATTTCGGTGTGAATCCAATACTTAATAAAAATCTCGCTTATACATAGCTGAAACTATGAGGAATATCGAAAAATACTGAAAGGTCTATGCCATACATCATTACCTACTTCACAGAATTTGATCCTTATTAGCAACACACTATCGATTGGTGTAATAAATGTGTAAATAAGACAGGTTGTGATTTTTTTCCAACATCAACGGGTTCGATTCCTGGCCAGGATTATTGTTTTTTTTTTATAATCCAATGACGCAGTACTGTAAATTTTTATCGAATTCGGGTTCGGGACTCATTTCAGAATTTTTTGCTATTCCGTAGTTTCGGATCTTGCCATCCATGCTCAGTTCGAAAAATCATTCCGTAAAGATGAGAATAGAATTTGAAACAGAAATTGAATATTAGTGACTTACCGTGTCCCAGAATAGGCCTGGGCACTGATGATGTGTACTTTCATAAGAATCTCTTAAGCCCATGGTAGGAGAGCAACATGCGGATTGCTAAAACAATAGTAAGAACACATTTTCAGTTTTTGTTTTGTTAAAAAACGTTGGCCAACTCTAGGAATTTCTCCTGTGTCGTGCTGTCGGGTGCGTTTACAAACAGAAACTCACATATACAAACACCCAGACCGGCAACAACTACTTGTATGGGGATTGAACCCCTAACATGCTGCTCAGCAGTCGATCGCTGAGCCACTGTGTCCGTGCCGTGTTTTAGCCTGTGCTGTTTTTCTTTTGCATTATATGAATCAAATAAATACTAGCAGAGCCATCACAATTTTTGTCTAGTCAGTCAGAAAAAGTACCTAAATGGTAAATGTGGGAGCAGGCGATGGGATGCAACGTGGTGAATAGAGGGCTAAAAAAGTATGCAAGCAAATTCGTGGGTAGAAACTAGTATTGCTTACTAGCAGTCAATAAGACATTCCAACAAGTAGGTTTTCTATTTTGTTTATTTTATAACTACTTCATGATTTAAATATGTTTTTGGTAATAAATCATTAGAATTAAACGTTAAAATATTCCCTTTAAAGTTTTATCTCGATCAACCCTGGGCAGCTGTGTCCCTGATTCACTTTTAAAGATAAACTAATAGTAAGGTGGGATTATAGGTACCTTCAAAATACGAGTATTAATATCATCCTCCGGCATCATAGGAAGTTGTGATTCGCTTTCCTCTGTAGTAAGACGAAAATATCAATTATGGACTAAGTAATCGTGAAACCTCAAACTCCAACGTAGATAATATTTTTCATCGTCTGCTTAGACTTTGCTAAACTTAGAATCAGCTTCCAATCTAACCGAATGTTATTTTTGCATGGTTGCAAGGATATTTAGTTTGAACTTCATTTGTATTTTTTTGGGTCTTATGCGTGGCTAATAAAAATACTTAGTTTCATTATCGACGAAAAAAGACCAAAAAAATAGAAAAATAGACGTAAGCCCACGATATCACGGGGGTTAATGACGACACATTTACCTGACCGATTTCCTTTCTATGTGCACTCTTTTTTTAATCATTAGATGTTTCTATGTCCACAAAAGCAGTTTAGGTATACTTTTAAAGTAATAAATATATAGTTAGGTGCTACCAGGTAATAATAATAATGTCCATAGTTTACCCCTGATTGCATTGATCTCGCTGTGAGCAATGTATCCAGCTTCTGTGAGAAAGGCGAACCATAGGTCCGACTCGTCTACGGGAACACGCGAGTTTAACCGCTGCTGCCACCCGGGTATTGGCCATGGCATCTTCGTGCTAACTGACCGAAGCGGAATATCTCCCTCGCCTGTAAGAAGCGTGTGTATTAAAATGCGATTTGTGGCGAAAAGGTAAGGTAGGTACTCTCAGATCAAAGAAATAGGCAGATAGAGCGGTCAGAACACGGGAGTGGGTCCACCAAAGTTAACACAAAATCAAAATCGAATACAAAGTCGCGACAGTACCGAGCTACGCGTCGTACCAAGCTGCGCATCGTTGTTGTTGTTTTTGCCAAAATATGCCGTCTCGTGTCTTTAGCCATCGTAAGAGTTGTTCTCAAAAACAAAGAAAACATTATGGAATGTAGTTCTATTTGATTTTGTATTAAGTTTGGTGGAGACACTCGCCTGTTCTGAGCGTTCTATCTGCCTATTTCTTTGATCTGAGTAGGTACTTACCTAGGTACCTTAAAACTACCTACACTCATCGGTAAGGGTTGCTACTAACGGCAGATTTAGCCTTCAAGTTGGGCTATTCGAGTAAGTTTTTTGATGATCGAAAAACAAAACAGACAACGAACATGGGTGAGCGTAGCAAGCCGGAGTTCTTCGACACAGAGACGATTTTTTTATCATTCATACCAGAAACAGATGGACTTAACAATTAGAACTCGTATAAGTATTTATTTCGTTTAAATCAATAGGATCTTAAAAATATATATATAAATGATTGATCTCGACTTAGCCATTACCCATGACCTGTCCCCCAGGAACCGAGCTTGGTTGCTGAGATAAGCGAGCCGGAATTGTCGGTTAGGCAGTAAGTATTTGTCGAACAAAAAGCCGACCGAAGAAATTACTGTACTTGTTCGGGCCAGGTTCAATCAGAACCTGATATAAGATTGTCTCCTTACCAGTACCCTTCATTCAATATTAAGGTAGTTACTCACCTTCTTTTGTAGGTTCCACCATCATCCCCGCGGTAGTGGCTTGGTCTCCGCTTTCAGAAGTGAAAGTTACAGACTTGGAATTTGTAGACTTGGAACAGGTTTGTGCTGAATCAGAGGGTTTTTGCAATTAATTATTATTTTATGCATATTACTGTATTATCTATAAACACTGAGTATATTTTCATCCAGACTTGGCTCACGAGTAGGTCGAGAACTATTGGCCAACACGATATTTCACCTGTCACCTCCGAGATGTCGTGTTGACACTTGATTGCCAAGAGCTTCGAATAACGACTGATGACTTCCTTATAGGCAGTTGGAACAGGGGCCTGATTGGGCCTGATTCAGAGACCAGTATTTTTTTTCTTTCATTGTCACAGTCCGCATGGAGATACCTCTCTCGGTAGCCTGTTGGAAGGTTGGACACTGTTCCTTAAAAAAAAGGTACTTACGCAAAGCATTGGAAAGGTTAGAATGCTTATCCGTATATTTTGAACGGGATTGCCGTTTGTCCCTAAAATGGAGAACGAGTGATGAAATAATTAATTTAAAAAAAGACATTGCTCTTATTAAGGGTGATATTTGACCTGGGACGAACCCGTGACATGCTGCGCAGCGATCGATCGCTCAGCCACTGCGCAACTATGCAATATTAATTATTATTTCTTGTTGACTACCTGAAAAGCTTATTGTCTTGGAGTAGAACAAAATGAATATGGAATAACGTGTGGCTGGGCTGTTATTATCCTGTCCAACCTTTAGCACCTTCTAGAATTAGAACGAGGCGAGCGATAAACTGTGCAGTGTCTAAGTCTATCGAAACGTAAAGAAAAGAACTATCTTATACCAAATGTCATCCAAACCGGTTTAGCCGTTATCGCGTGATGATTGAGTAACAAACATCTAAGTACCTATAGATGCTCATAAACATCATCATCATCAGCCTATAAATGTTCCCACTGTTGGGACACAGGCCTTCTCTCAGAGAGGGAGTGGGTCATAATCCACCACGCGGGCCCAGTGTGGGTTGGTAGATGTCACATATCTTCGAATTTTTGGTTCTAGGTTTCCTCACGATGTTTTCCTTCACCGTTTTGAGAGCAGCGGTGATGAAATAAATTACACAAAGTAATGCGCCTGACTGGATTAGAACCCACGACCTACAACTAGTAAGTCGGGGCCGATACCACTGGGCCACCACTGCTCCCATACACATAATTATATAAATATAGGATAGTTACCTTTTAGAGCCGAGATCGCTTGCATCAGCAGTACCCTGTGACCCTTTAAACAAGGAGTACAGACTTCGTTCTTCCATCTCTTGGCTTTGCTTTATCACCTCATCGAGAGAGGAGGAGCTCTAAATAAAAGAATAATTTCGGTTTAACTTATTGCTGGTAAAATATTGAAACTGGGGTGTACCAGTTTCAATATTTGATGTGTGTACATCACAGGGGATCTAAAACGGGCATTTTGGCCAGTAATTTCAATGTATTAGGTACTCTCAGATCAAAAAAATAGGGTATTACTTTTAAAATCTAGGAATAAAATAGGATTAGGATTTAAATTCGAAGACATGTTGCGACATCGACCGACCCGCACTGGGCCCGCGTGGTGGACTATGGCCCACTCCATTTCACAGAGATGAGGCCTGTGTCGCAGCAGTTGGAAGATTAATAAACTGATGATGATGACTTTTACAATAAATTATTCTAAATGGTTGAATGAACCGTTCAAAAAAAGGAAAAAACTAGTGTCTTTGATTGGTAATATTGGGATTATAGAAAGAGGTGGATGTAGATACGTACTGAATTCAAAAGACTTAGTATGTTAAAAGCCCTGGTGGCATTAATTGCTTGACGGGTATCACTGTCCAACATGAGTGAGCATTGAGATTCCAAAATGAATTCATTTTGACCATTTTCTTCTGGCAAGCCCTGAAACATTCTATAATTACTAAGTTAATACTAAAGGCATTAAGAGGAAACACTACGGCCGTTTTTCCATACAAACGTAGTCCCAGATTTTTTTACAAAAATCTATGACCACTATTGGCATGTCTCCATGTTTTCCTTTTTTCCATAAATTAATTATTAAAAAAGATATGAACTTTCAAAATTTTCCGCAGTGTTCAAATATCCAGAAAACAAATTTGACGAGATTATATAACAAAAGGAAAACATAGGAACACGGCCAATGCCTTTTTTATTTTTTAAAGAAAAAAGTAGTGAAATCGGTTAAGTTTTGGAGGAGTAATCAGGGCACTACGGATCGTTGATTTTGTGCCATTTAATAAGGTATTTTCGGTCCAAGCTGCAGTTGTGTCTATCGCGCTCTGTAACTCTGTTGTGGGCACTACGCGGCAGCAATAGATTTTAAAAATACCTATTTTACAATTCTCCAGCCGTTAGGTATTTCTTCTTAACTGTTCTCCATTAATGATAACACGGTTAGTGCAGTGGTTGAGCGATCGACTCGTGCGCAGGGAGTCGCGGGTTCGATCCCCGCACGGATAAAATATTTATATTTTATCTACAAGTAGTTGTACCGGGTGTTTATTGTTTGCATAGAATAGAAATGTAATTAATTTAAAAAAATAGTAAAGAGAAAATATAACGTTTGGTGTTACCATAATAATTTCGTTAATGATGCCAGTGATGATAATCCGTCCAGAAAGCATGACCTGTAGCGTGGATTGCTCAGTAGGCGCCTCAAGGGACAAGCGGTTCCGAATATATAATATACGTTGCCTGCAGAAAAAATGTAACTATGAATTACATGGGGCGGATGTGCTGTCCTAGCCGCTTAGGCCCCCATACAATGTGCCACACCTTTCTCAGTAACCATCATATAATAGACCATTTGAGTTTACCATCAAAATTTTTTTGACTGTTCCTAAATCTGGCCGCGGGCCGCCCCTAATATCTTGCCGCCCTAGGCCCGGGCTAACTAGGCCCTAGGGCAAATCCACCACTGCTATGAATACCTAGTTATTTATACTATTTTTACAAAACGGCTGAATCAGGTAGATGTTTATTAATGAATAGCTCAAGCACCCAGTATCGCCCACGCCACGTAAATTTCGGCGATATAAAATATGTGGAAAGAAGTGGAATTCCTTGCTGTAGTCTGTGTTTTCAGTTAGCGACAACCTTGGGGTCTTTATGTCAATTACAGTGAATAGGTTGCGTCCAGGTAAACGTGCTTCACGTCTAATGAGATAGTGGTCAATCAAGAGGCATACAAATTCGTTTAATAGTCATTGCGTGAAATAATTTTGTAATAATAATAGCAAGAAGGCTTGGTGAAATTAACAAGAAGTGTATTATTTATATTTTGATTAAATAAATGTATAGAAAAGTTATGCACGGAACGATAAGAAAGAACATACAAATTGTGTAAAACAAAGAACAAACAAATTGTGTTTAAATAATCGTGGAGAAAAGACGTATCCTTACACTTTACGGAACTCTTGTATTTTTTCTAAGGTTTCTTTGTCAGAGCGCGTTGTGAGGATCAAGTATGGCCGGTAACCTCGTAATTTCAGCATCAAAGCCGCGGGTAGATCCAAACACACGACCTTTACTTTTCCTGCGGTTACGAAGGCTTCCTCGCGGCCTATGGAATAAAAGTATTTACGTAAAGCATACAGGGCCCAGGAACTTTAAGATTATTCGGCTTAAAATGGACATAAATATTTTACCCTTTGGGCACCGAACCCTAAAAACGATGAGTTGTGAGACTGTCTCAACATTATACCGCGACCCTTGAATGCAAAGGGTAACTGAAGGAACAGGGTCGTTTTTAATCAGTACGAGCCTGACAGTCCGTTACTTATACAATTAAAAAAGAAAAAGAACATTATGCGTAGCGAGCTCGAATTTGGCTGTGATTTTGTGTGGCTAGGGTTAGGCTAGGATTTTTTGGGAGCCCCTGTTGCAAAGGTTGCCAAAACTGTTGGCCTTGGGCACGTGCCCAGAATGCCCAATGGAAAATACGGCCCTGCCGGCCATATGTCTTAGACATAAGCAACCCTACCTCATTTTCGTGGCGCACTTCGACTCATGCCTTAGCTTATTCTACTGAGCCCAGGAGTTTATGTATTTCTCGAACGGCAACATATATTTTTGGTGATACATTTGTACCGATGACGTATAGGAACTATGAAAATAAAATTATTTATTTTCCTCTCTCAGCCCCTTAGGGAAGACATTTCAAATTTCTAAATAATAAAGGTGCGTGCTACGGGAGTTAGACGTAGCGCGTAGCACGCTACGCCGTAGCAACGAAGTGTGTAGCAGTGACTGGGTCGGTGTGCGAAACAACAAATATTTGAATTACAGCATCTGTTGCTTATTAAATTATTATTAAAAAAACACACTACAAAATAGAACCAAGTATACTTAGTCCGTATGACTCTCCATCCATTTCAGAGTAAGTGAGGAAGTCCCCTGCAAGCAGCATCTCGTCAAACTTGTTCCTAGATATTTGTTTGTAGTGGTTCTGGAAGTGGAAGGTGGCGGTGGTGTGCTGGAGCGCGTTCTGTATGTGTGAGCTGCACTCGGTTGCCAGACGGCGAGACAACGCCCCTGAAACAACATAGCAACATACCACTGAAAAAGAACATGAATTTAAGACAAGTGAGTATAGGGTGCAGCAGTGGTGGCCCAGTGGCATCGGTCCCGACTTACAAGTTGTAGGTTGTGGATTCGAATCCCGCCCGGCGTATTACTTTGTGTAATTTACTTCATCACCACTGCTCTCAAAACGGTGAAGGAAAACATCGTGAGGAAACCGGCATGTCCTAGAACTAAAAATTCGAAGACATGTGACATCCACCAATTCGCACAGGGCCCGCGCGCCACTCCCTCTCACAGAGAGGAGGCCTGTGTCCCAGCAGTGGGAACATTATAGGTTGATGATGATGAAGTATAGGAAGGAACTAGTAGGACATAAATATATAAAGCATGGACGAAGTGGAGTGTAATTCATCAATAGAAGTATCTTCACACGTTTTTATACACTCACTTTTCTTGTTTATAGATCGTTTCAGAATGATTGCCGCACATCAAAAATACAGACGAAAATATAACTTCTTTTGGAAGCGACATAAAAAATAGAATACTTAATTTAATGATTTCCTTTGAAAGAAAGCATTTATTTGCATAAATTGTAAGTAAATGACGTAAGATATTCAAATAAGTTGCGTGTACAATTTCCCCTTAAAATAAGCATGCAAAAATTGTTGGTTTTATCCCTGAATTAATGATCATGAATGTAAAAATATAGTATCTAATAGTAAAATGTTAATTGTAATATGACTGGCCTGTTGGTCTAGTGGTTAGTGACCCTGACTGCTATGCCGGGGGTCGTGGGTTCGATTCCCACCCAGGACAAATGTTTGTGTGATGAGCACGATCATTTGTTCTGTGTCTGGGTGTAACTTATCTATAATATGTATGTATT
The DNA here is from genome assembly GCA_036375495.1 of Agrotis segetum. Taxonomy (NCBI): domain Eukaryota; kingdom Metazoa; phylum Arthropoda; class Insecta; order Lepidoptera; family Noctuidae; genus Agrotis; species Agrotis segetum. Next base: position 331,850 of record JAQSVV010000135.1, read on the forward strand.
TAGAAATATAGAAGTATGTTTATCAGTTGTCTAGTACCCATAACACAAGCTCTGCTTAGCTTGGGACTAGATGGCGTTGTGTGACAGTTGTGAAACATTATTATTATTATTATAAAATAGTATTTCTTCCATAAAATTCTAACTAACTAGGTGCTTCCGCGGTTTCGCTGGCTTATAAACTGCTTCCTTACTCCTTTCGCCTCGTCTACGTTTACATTCATACAAACACGCTGCTTGCGACCTTTCTGAAGAACTTCACAAACGAGGCAATGTAATGTGCATACTACGCTGACCTTATTTGTGTTTGGTGTGTGTTTCTCAGAAAGGGATGCCACTTACTGGAAGACTCCTATGGTGTTGCCACTTACATTTGTCTTACAAAGTTCTTTTGTATGTCGCCTTTCACTCATCAGTATAATATTAGTGCCTATAGATTACTGGTACACACTGCATAGCACTGTTATCAGTAAACTTATATCCTAAGTCTACCTCAGCCTACCTTAGAAGCAATTAAAACTTATATTTACCTTTGCCAACCCCCTCGCGGCCTACAAGTACAACTATAGGCACGTCTGTGGTATCCGCCGGGGGGGTGAAAGGTGAGACTTTCGCCCTGGAGAGCTGCTCGATGTAGATCAACCGCAGTAACTTCCGAGTAGAATGCATTGTTATATCTGGCTGCATATCCATCATTAACGTGCGCTGAACCAAGTTAACAAGTTGAGAAAATATGTTAGATATGAGTTGAGGCTTCATTATGCAGAGGTAGTAAGTTACATCAGGGCTCAATGGAACCGGGTTTGCGTAACCGGATAGATAGTTTAGGATACTGTGGTCCGGTAACAGTAAGGGTATCCGAAGTTAGCGGTTAAAGGAAAGCCTAGGATTGTTTAATCATACGAAAGTATTCCCCTGTTTTTTTCCTGGAAAATGGATAAGACTCATATTATGTCTATGACTGTCTCTTGGTTTTCAAAATTCATAAAATTCGGTTCTGCCGATCTAGCGGGAAAACGGAACATGCATAAAAACAAACACACTTTCATATTTATAATATCGTTGCATAGTAGAATAGAAACTGTGCGAAGCCAGTTCGGGTTGATTCGTTTAGACAGCTGTAAACTGTTCTATGATGTTACCTGCTCAACCGGATCAAGGTCCGCTGCATCCAAATTGAGAAGATTGGTGAAGGTGTTGATAATGACAGTCTTGTAGTGGGGCATAGAACAGACAGGGTTGGCGCGCAGGTCGAGCACGATCAGCCGGCGCATCTGGCGCATGAACACCGGCAATTCCAGCATCTCACTCAACCGGTTGTTGCGAAGGTGGAGCTCCCGAAGTCTGGGTCAAACAAATCTATTTATTTAGTAATCTTACTGATACCGGTGGCGAGAAATATTGAGCATTGCAATACACCTTTACAAAGAAATAATCGGCTGGTTCTTAGAGCGTTTCCAAACGAGAAATGATGAGTGACAAAGTAAATTTTAGTAGTTCAAAATTGTATGCAGAGTTGCAAAATCTATTTCAAACGAAAGTTAATTTTATAACGAATATATTTAGGGATTGATACGTTGTGTAACTACGTTTAAATCTATAAATTCGTTGTAAAATAAACTGAAATTACCATTAATCATGCCAAAAACGTAATTTACCGCTGTTCCTATCTTTCCGGCTCTATAGTATTGAAACGTAATGTACAGCCTTTGTTTTACTCGTTAGCACGCCGGTTGAATCAGCGTGGATTGGGCATTGTGGCGGGAACGCGGTGAAGTCATTAGTGCTGGCACTACTTGCACCACTCACCTTGTACAACACGAGAACATTCTCAGAGAAGTCAAATTGTTTTCGTTCAGGTTCAAGTACTCGAGGTGCAGAAGTGTCCAGAGCCCCGCCGAGGAGCTGAACTGGTAGCTTGATATATTGTTGTAAGATACGTCTAGCCAGAGGAGACGCAGGTGGTTCAAATTCTCAAGGCATTGAATGTGATTAAACGATAAGTCTAATCGTCGAAGAAACCTGGGAGGAATTGAATCTTAGACAGATATTCTTAAAATGCTTAAAGTTTTTAATATGCTTATGGATGGACATAGATATGCACTTATTTTTATCTCTATTAATTTTGAACTCAATCTTAGAAAAAAAAAACATATATTCGGTGAGAGTTAGCGAAGTAGAAAACATTTATGAGTAATTCCACTTTGCCCCACCAAGCCCGCCACCCTGGTGTGGCAAAGTGGACTGTCTAAAATTTTGCAGTGGAATATGCCCCACTATTCTGATTTGATGGGGCGGATAACACTAGCATAAACACTTTGTGGATTCTGCCCCACTAGGGTTGGCACCTCAGGATTTGTGTATGAAGGTTAACATGTATTTTTACATTTGTTTGTAAAAAAAATAAATGTAACCACTGACGTTAGGATTTGACAAGTCTGAGACAAGCAAACGTAAATCTAAATACATCAAAATGGTTATTTAAACAGCTTTAAATACTAGTAATTATAAGCTCATAAAATTAGCTACGAGTCGTATGGTTACATCACTAATTACGCCGCGAACACAAATGTCAAAATAGGTCTATTATTTTGAGGTCCTTTACGTACAAACATCATGGCTTCATATGTTTGTTAGTATTTTTTTATTTAATCTGAGATTAAAACATGCTGTTGGAGTAAAAATGACTAAACCGGTTATGGTTCACCACTGCCTCGCCCACCGCGACTTATCGGTTATCCTTGTCTGACATTTTTTGTTTCATTCTGTTTGTTTACAAAATAGACGGACATTTGCATTTGTGGAGTGGTGGTGAGTGGTATTGAGTTTATTGTAAGTATTTTCGTATTTATTTTTCATGGATGCTGATGATTTGTGTAGATTTTTTTTAATAAGATATTTTTTGTGTTTTTCAGCTTTACAAAAATGGCAGAAGACTCTGTAGCAGGAAGTTCTAGTGGGCAAACTGGCCTTGAATTTATAAATGATGGAAAATGTATTATTAGAGCTGGGCATCAATACTATTTCAAAAGAAAGTACAAAAATGCATCTGAAATTTGGGAATGCAAAAACAGAAGGAGACAAAAGTGCAATGGGTCGATTGTAGTGAAAGTAAGTCCCTACTTATTAGTAATTCTTTTTACTGACTCACTTTTAGTAATACGGGTCTAATACAATTTAAAATAATAATAATACATATACATATAATATTACTTGAAGTTGTGCTATGTAATTGTCTCCTTCTGTTTTTGCATTCCCAAATTTCAGATGCATTTTTGTACTTTCTTTTGAAATAGTATTGATGCCCAGCTCTAATAATACATTTTCCATCATTTATAAATTCAAGGCCAGTTTGCCCACTAGAACTTCCTGCTACAGAGTCTTCTGCCATTTTTGTAAAGCTGAAAAACACAAAAAATATCTTATTAAAAAAAATCTACACAAATCATCAGCATCCATGAAAAATAAATACGAAAATACTTACAATAAACTCAATACCACTCACCACCACTCCACAAATGCAAATGTCCGTCTATTTTGTAAACAAACAGAATGAAACAAAAAATGTCAGACAAGGATAACCGATAAGTCGCGGTGGGCGAGGCAGTGGTGAACCATAACCGGTTTAGTCATTTTTACTCCAACAGCATGTTTTAATCTCAGATTAAATAAAAAAATACTAACAAACATATGAAGCCATGATGTTTGTACGTAAAGGACCTCAAAATAATAGACCTATTTTGACATTTGTGTTCGCGGCGTAATTAGTGATGTAACCATACGACTCGTAGCTATGAGCTTATAATTACTAGTATTTAAAGCTGTTTAAATAACCATTTTGATGTATTTAGATTTACGTTTGCTTGTCTCAGACTTGTCAAATCCTAACGTCAGTGGTTACATTTATTTTTTTTACAAACAAATGTAAAAATACATGTTAACCTTCATACACAAATCCTGAGGTGCCAACCCTAGTGGGGCAGAATCCACAAAGTGTTTATGCTAGTGTTATCCGCCCCATCAAATCAGAATAGTGGGGCATATTCCACTGCAAAATTTTAGACAGTCCACTTTGCCACACCAGGGTGGCGGGCTTGGTGGGGCAAAGTGGAATTACTCACATTTATGGTAAGCATCCACAGGTCCGCATCGTACGTATCGGACGCATCGCATCAAACGGATTTCTGTGTCGGCAGCAATCGGATTGCCGACGCGAGTATCAGCAATCGGATTGCCGATGCCACCTTCATCGCTTCCACTGATCGGCATTCCGTATGACGTTATCGGTACGCATCGCATTAAGGCATTGCCGATGAGCCGTCCGTACGATGCGGATCAGTGGACGCAGTTGTATGAGTTTTCATACAAGGCAAACTAAAATCCGTTAAGACCTGTGGACAGGCACACCTTTAAAAGTAACACTACATAGGTATACTCACTTCAAATTCTCCAAACCAGTAATATACTTGATATTATTATGCGACAGATCCAATATAGTTAACGACCAGAACAGAGTCAAATCTTTAATTCTCTTCACTGAATTGTATTTATAGTGCACTTCAGTAAGGAACCATTGAGCTGAAAAGTGAAAAGGGTAACATGTGCCAAGAGTTAACATCTAAAGAACAAACTGTTGAAGTTCGCGTGGGATGTGAAACAGACTTTAGAATGGAGCGGAGCAAATGTAAACATTGATCATAGTGGATATGTGTGAACAACGTTTCATCGGCTAGAGTGTGTCATCCAGTAGCAAGGGAATTTGTATCGTATCAAAACATAGCACAAACACTGTCCACATTTAAGCCTGATGGATAAATTATGAAAAAGAATATGCGATCGGTATCTTTTAAAGACTTTTACTATCGTTTCGGGTACCTAGTCAGTGAGACGTGACGTTTAACTACTTGTTATCAAATGGTATTAACTTAGTTACTGGCGATATGTGGAGGTGAGATAGACATAATGGTTCATGTTAAAAATATACTATTTATCATCATTATCAGCATGAATCCGCTGGGATACTGACCTCTCTGTGAGAGGGAGTGGGCCGTTATCTAACACGCGGGCCCTGTGCCCTATGTCTTCGAATTTACTATGTGACTAGTAAATGTAATAAATAGTCACCCATTTATGAAGAAACAAGTGCGTATTAACTTTATACCGACTTTCATTATCATCATCATCATCTCAGCCATAGGACAACCACTGCTGAACATAGGCCTCGTCTATACCGACCTTACCCGCCAGCATAATAATAAAAATATTTACGAGTGTCATAATCCAGAACTGTGCTTAGCCTATTGAAGGCTACCGACAGATATTGTAGGTACGGCAGACTTGATAGAACTGTTAGGTCTGTCAGCAAGTTGGACGACAAATCCAGGTACACCAAGAACTTGTAGTACGCCAACACATCTATGTTTTGTAGATGCTGGAAAAGAAATAAAAGGTTGGCCACTTAGATTATAGAATGCCCAGATTCCCAACAGGCCACCGAGAATTGAAACCGAAAACATGGCAGAAATATTACATACACCTGTCGTTCGATTCCTACGTAAACCAAGTGAGCATTTCCAAGGAAAACATTAAAAATGTGCGTGGCGCACACTCACTCATTTATAAAAAAATTGGCTTTCCTAAAAATGTTAGGTTTTGTTTCGAATACGCACACGCGTTTGTGTGTGTACGAGCTCCCATTGTGTTCCATACAACACTCACGACCGTGCCTACAAATGGCGAATTAACCGTAGGTTTTCACGGCCGAAAAAACGTGTGTGTACTGCCTCAGGACCGGAATCAGGACCTACCTTAGCTGAAAGATCCAATTTGATATACGCGAGGTCTCCCAAGATGGGTACACGTTTGAGGTAAGTGAGGCAAGCTGCGATCATGTCTCTGGTTAGTTCACCATTCACAAGCTCTGCCACATCTTCCACTTTACGAATTCTAATAACTGGCGAGAACACATCAGCGTAGATTTCAGGAAAGTTGTAGAAACATCCCCAGTAGTTACTTTCGTTCATGAGACACGTTACGTGAGCAGGAAACTGAAATTTTAATGACATCATAATTGTTATACCCGAAGGGTAAGGTAAAGTCTCTACTCACCTAACTATAATAGAATAGACCACGTTTTGCTGAATAGAGGCGAACCTATTACCATCCCAGCCAAAATCCAAAGTCCATGACAGCTATATAGAAATGCCTAATGAAAAAACCCAGTCCAACCTCGGGAATCGAACCGAGGACCTCTTGCTCAGCAGTCTAGCGCTAGATTAATGAGACAGTCGTAAACGAGACATTTTTATCACAAAAATTGACTTTTAATTTGAAATAACCTTGCGCAAGTCATCCATTTTTTTGAAAAATCGTTCGTCGTTGAAAATCACGGTGGCTTTACCTGTCATAAAAGTAAAACAGAGGTCCGCTGAAATGTCTTTACCTGTGGGAAATATTTACTAAAGAGGTGTGACGAATGTGACCTCTCTCCAGGGGACCATCATTAATTAAATTGTGTGCTCGTAAAAGCCATGCTATCTCGTACTTTTTACCCTTCTACATATGTACGGCATTTAATGATGTACATAAGTATATACACGGCTTTGTAGTAACTAGCCACAAGCGCTCCTGTTTTTATTTTCTTTTTGTGTTTTAGTTTTTTTGGGTGCGATTATAAACATAGAAACTCACATACATAAACGCTCAGACCCGAAACAACTACTTGCAGATCACACAGATATTTATTTTGTTCCGTGCGGGGGTTGAAACCGCGGCACGCTGCGCAGGAGTCGATCATAATGATCAACTGTATTGTTGTGAAATTATTACCCATCATGTAGTTTCAAAAAATACCCTTTGCGTTCCAGGGTCATGAAAACTTCACAACATACTTAGGTACACGTACTTATACCTTTTTTTATCGTAGTAAAATCATCAAATGAGTCCTCCCGGGAGAGCTTTGACTGACTTAAATTCACGGTGATCCTTCAGTAGCCCTTTACGTACCAGAGCCACGGTTACCTGGTGAGACAGTCCCGCGACCCTGGCAGGCTTTGGCCCTCTTAGGGGGCCCCGTCAGATTCCTGACAGCTCCTTGAGGCGCTCGTGGAACACAACGCGCCGTCGACCCGGGCATGGTCACGGACTTATACCTTAAGTTGATTCATAAATATTTGCATCGAATATTAACAAATAACTTGGAGTTTGTAGCCCCTAAACTTAGAAGGAATTTAATATAACTTCAACAACATCTTTTAAAAATAAATTGCTATTTAATTATGGCACAGAATTTTATGTTGTACCTACGTAATGTACGTAAATTCCACGTGAAATTTTAACTTGAAAGGCTGTCAAATAAAAGTCACGTTATGAAAGTAACTACATATTACATTCTGTAACATTAAGTAATGAAATATATTTAGGTACCTCTTCCAGGGGTGCTAAGACAGGAAACCTCCACGTGCGCCCGTGGATTGGAGTTCCCTTTCGCTTGGATACGTCCGGGGGGAAGACCAGTTTTTCGGGCCGGTCCACCCTGGGATGCGGGCAAAAACTCTTCCTTAGGCACTGTGTGGCTAAGGGGTCTCTTTGCCCGTATGCAAATAGCCTGTCGTGTGGACGCTCCAACGCGTGTCCCTCTGATCAGCAGAGGGCACAGCAGCGGAGTGGGCTTGCGGACGGTGAGTTATGGGTAGCTACCAGGGACCAGGGACCCAGCCCGGGTCGGTGGCGCGCCGTGTTTCGCGCCAAATGCCTGCTGGGGTTGCGGGTTTTTTCTTAACCCAGGATTCCGTGGCCCCGGAACGTAAAGGGCATCCGAAGGAACACGGGTGGGTTTTAGTCAGTAAGAGTCTGATAGTCCCTTCCGCCCCACCCAGGGCGGGAGGACTCATTTGATGATTTTACCACCTTAAAAAAAGAAACAGATACCTCTTCCAGTAGAGTCTCTTCTACACTTTTGTTTAGCACTTCTTCTTCTGATTCTTCCCTTACGATACTTCGTGACAAACTGTTTACTACTGAAAAAATATAAATCAGAATAATTATTACAATCATGAAACTCGCTTTGAAATCTGAACTTGTTTTTACGATCGTGGTATAGTCAGCCGTTTGTTTTTATTTTCGTTATGTTGGTTAAGCTTCAATGTAAAAGTACTCGCCGCCGGAAGACGCTGGATGCAGGTCGCTTCCAACCAGTATGTGTGGAGATCAAAAGGGGAGGCCTATGTTCAGCAGTGGACGTCCTACGGCTGAGATGATGATGATGATAAAAGTAATGAATGCATATTTTTGTCTTCCTGGCTGAGAGGCTACCTCTTCTTATCCTACCGCAGCGTCCTTGATAAGTCATACTCTCTGATGCATTTGACTAATTATTATCGCTTGAGAGGAAGTTGGTCGGGTAAATCTGTCATTGGCCCCCGGGTAAAATTATGCATCTATAATAATATGTAGAATTTCCAACAATTTATTGGTAACAAGTGAAAACAAAATTACTTTTCAATACTAATATTATAAAGCTAAAAAGTTTGTTTGGTTGAACGCGCTATTCCCAGGAACTACTGGTTTGAATTAAATAAAACTTTTTATATTGGAAAAATTATTTCTTAAGGAAGGTTATATACTATGTTACATCAAGCTGCGATCAGCAGGAGCTCATCAACAGCTAGCAGAAATATAAAATACTAAAACTAAACTAATACAACTGAATCTGCTTCACCAGAACAAATAACCAAAATATGAGACCCTTACCTGAATGCCTGAAATCTAGTGACAAGTTTGTTAAAATTTTACTGATATAGTTGATCTTGGACGTTGACTCTATGAGCTCATTGCCGAAACTCTTTATACTGCCGTTCATAAAAGCCGTATAAGCGCTGTTTCTGGCGCCGATTGGTATGAATATAGACTCGCGATTACTTGGCACCTCTGTGCTAGGATACAGCCTACGTTTTGACTCCGAAAGTGTTATAGTCTTCGAGATAAGATTATTAATATCCATTGTGGTTTAATTCTAATTAACAAAGAATCTTTATAAAACTTAGATTCGTACGAAACCTGGATTTTGTCACTACTATGTCACTTTAATGCTTATTTCGTCTATGTCTATCAATAATTGACTTTTATGCCAGTTTTATAATCTTAGTTTCTAAACCTCCGTTTGCACGAGCGCAGATTTTCTGGGAGTTATAAAAACGCTGAGTTTTAACAAAAGGAACAAAAGGTAAATTGAACTTAAATGACAACGCCCAACATTTAAAATCAAATGCAGTTGTAAAAAACGCTGACGTGTGAACAGATACATGGGAAGCATAATTTATTCTATTAGCGGTGCTTTTTTAAAGCCCAGAAAAAATGATCGTGGGAATGGACACTGCGTTCCTGGGTCATGGTATTCGTTAGTCCTGAGACCCTGGAAGGCTTTGGCCCTCTAAGGGGAGGCCCCGTCATTGTGCTGACACTCTTTGAGGCGCGCGTGGAACACAACGCGCCTTCGACCCGGGCATGGTCCATGTTCGCCCATTACTCGCCGCCCGCATGCCCTCGGAATAAAACTCTATAATAACTTTTGCCATTTTTCATTCATACTTCCCAGCGTACCACCTCTACGTTGTTTCGTGCCCCTGAATAGCATTAAAGGTGGCAATGCTTTATCCACGACGGAATTTGATTTTCATAACACCCATTTTCTATACTGAAGTGCTTACGATCTCGACGACACGACGTGAAGCTATGAATATAGCTAGTTACGTGTTAAATATATGTGTTTGGTTAGTTTGATGAGCGTAAAGAGATATTTTTGTAATTCAAGCTTCAAAGAAAAAAAAAGCGTTGCCCCACACGAGGAGTGAACAAACACACAGACTCGGAACAATTACTTGTCAATCATATAAATATTTATTCCGTTCGGTAATCGAACCCACGACACGCAGCGCAGTAGTCGATCGCTTAGCCACTGTGCCAACCTCCCCCTCCCTCTAAATTTTTTAACTTCTATCATGCTTACATAAAAGTATCTGCCTAGTGCCTGTAATAGTTGGTATCCAAAAATTATAGGCGTCGGTTTCGTAAGCTCTTACGATATTTCTAATAGTGTTGTGGAACCTCTTAAAGTGTGTCTTAGTGAGCTCGGTACACAAGAATGCCGGTGGTCGGCGAAGGAGCGAGATAACGAACTACCAAGCCTTTGTTTTGCAATCTCCTTTGACAATACAAAAAGCTCTCGTTGATTTCCATGTTGCATTTTCCTTTTAAACAGCGCCCTTTAGAAGTACTGTTGTAATGGTAAAAAAATCGAGATGTTTTACTTTGAATGCCTCTTTACTCAAGTGGATCACTTAAAAGGAAAATAATGAGTTTAGGCGCGTTTCCATCAGGCAAGTCTTGAGTACAAAAATATGAAGTCACATTGGTATACAAGTTGCTTGAATTGGAAAAAAACCATCTACCTTGTTGCAACTTATATGCAGTTTTTTAGAGTTGCATACAATTTTCAATTATTTTGTTCACACTATACATAATTACATATCACGTATTGTAATAATATATGAGGCCTATGTTCGGCAGTGGAGGTTTTCCGGCTGATGATGATGATGATGACGTATTGTCTCACAACTGGACAAAGGTGCGTCCAGGTTGACTCGGTATCGTTTTCTGGGCCGGCAATCTTCCGGCACCCATTGTGTGAGTAAGGGCAGAGCAGGAGGGACTGGGATCGATTTGACTCACTTGATGATTTAACAACGTTATAAAAACGTACATCAAAATGATTAATTGATAAGTAACTAAAGTTCTTTAACCGTTTCATAAACTCATTTGTATCTAGGGAGTATGAGGAAGAGCATTACCACAGCGTAAAAATACAAATAGGTAACACGAAGCTGCCGACAATGACTTGTCGAACATTATCTGAAGGCTCTCTCGACGACGAGTTCGTAATAGCCAACAGCGTAATAATTGTTTTTAAGAGAATAGGATAACTGAACTACGAAGCTGTGGTACTTTTGCTACCGCTACATGAACTTGTACAATGTAATTCTCAACTTAAACAACAAGAACATAAATCTCTAAATGCAAGTGCAGCTGTCAATCGAAGCTCCACACTGCTAGCAAGTTGTAACATTCGATCCGAGGCTTTGGGGATTTGTCTCCGGACCAACTGACTGCTCAAGTTGGAACAACTCTCTTATTTGATCTGTACTTTAGTGAACTGCTCGCTCTCTTGTAACTTAGGTATGGGTTAGTTACGATTAAGTAATGCTTGTTTTTGGTCTTGTGTTTAAGAATGGCTTTTGGGGCTATATTATTGATTTCGGAGACAGGTATAACCTGATTTTGTTTAAACAAAAACAATACGATTTTAGATTTTAAAAAATCCTTCACATATTTATCATAATTTTGTGTTACATGTATAGGAGGTTTGTTATTTCATTTATATTATGGAATCCAGCATTCAGCCAAGTAAAATACGTTATTAGAATATTTACATCAAAATAAGACGAACAGAAGAAAATTCAATCGTATTTGGTGACATTACTTAAAAGTTTTGCTAATTAAGTTAGCCGGAACAAAAAGGGAGGAGAGGAGTGTGAATTACTTACATTTCGCGGCACAACAGCAGGAAGGCCGAAGGGACAATTGAATTGAGAGTTTTGAGAATTGAAGTTGTTGCTTATACTTGTGTAGGGCCGTCAAACAACAACAAAGTGTCATAATTCAAAGTTATCTGCGGGGGCTTTGAAAATATGAAGAAGTGTTTCGTGGGCCGCGCTTGTTTGAGATGAGAATGGAAAAGAAAAGTGTCGCGTTTCAGTGGCGGTCGACTTCAGTCGGCCACAACGAGGTGCGATGAGTCGCGGCGAAATTTTCAATTTAAAAGGAATACTTATTTTAAAAATTAAAATGGTTTTCTGTTACGTTGTAAAGTTTCTGCTAAGGTTCCCAACTCGTTCTTATTATCATCCAGTAAAGAGCAAAAAGGCAGGAAGTAGGTGTGAAATGAAAATCTGTAGCAGCTGTCGGTAAAAGTTTGTTGATGAAAAATGTTTTTATTTTGAATGAGGTTCGTGAAGTATGACGGTGTGTGGCAGAAAGTCATTATGTTGAGTACGTACGAAATAAGCTAAAATGTAGTATTTTTTGAGCTTCGCTAAGTGCAGTGGAGAACACTTAAATAAATTAGCATTCTTCTTTTTATGGCGGTGCCGTTAAAATGGAAATAACGTTATATCCCCGTTGTATTACTACAGACAAAGTTTTGTTTTTAATTAAAGCAACAGAGGAATGTTTTAATAACGGTTAGAAGGAAAAAGTCAATCGTTAAATTACAATTGACACTGTGGATGTTCATTTAGTAACAGTATCTATAGAATCGATTCGTAATACTAGCTGAACATATTGCCTTTAACCCCTAGGGTAATAACAACCAAGTTAAGAATCTGACCTAGATTTGTCCAGCTCAATATACTTACATATTATCCGCATGTTTGTAAAGGTTAAATACGAATTTCCGAGTGGGTTTAAACCCTCAATTTGCCCACACATTAAAAGGTCACTTAATTAGGGAAGGTATGTAGTTAAATCTTGAAACTGGCCAAAGGGCGACCGTTGAGAGTTGTTGGTTCCGGTCCGCGGTGGTCGAGAGCCGACAACCTACCCGGGTAACCCGGATACCTGACCGTGCGATTGTTGGGGCCATTAACTATACATACACGGGAATGGACCCACATAATACTAACAGGATGATTTTTTCAACTAAGTTTTCCGTATGATATTTCTTTCCAAAATAGACGCACGGTTAGCGCAGTGGCTGAGTGATTGGACTACTGTGCTGCGTGTCGCGGGTTCGATTCCCGCACGGAGCAATATTTGTATGATCTACAATTAGTTCCTTCGGGTCTGGGCGTTTGTGAATGTGAGTTTATATGTTTGTAAACGCACCCACGACACAGGAGAAATTCCTAGTGTGGGGCAAGGTTTATTTAAAAAAAAAATATATTCAATAGCAAAATGGTGTAACAATAGCGGGTGCGTTTTTTTTTAAATCATCGGGTATGATTCCAAATAACCAATACAGTTTTAGTTTTCATCAAAATTGGCCTCTAAAGTCCTTTCAGTAGATTTCTCTTTATTCATAGTTTTGAATTTAGCCATCTATATTTATTTATTTATCTATAATATGCTAAGAAATATATAAGTATGTATATCAGTTGTCTAGTACCCATAACACAAGCTCTGCTTAGCTTGGGACTAGATGGCGTTGTGTGATAGTTCTGGAATATTATTATATTATTATTTATTTTCTCACTTATTAATTACATTTTTACATATTTTTATAAAAAGAAATAAGAAACATTTAAAAATATAAAAAATATTATTATTACTTATTATTATTATCTACGCCTACTTGCAAAATTCACTCATGTTTTCTGGGCGATTTTAGAACATACTCGTACATTTCCGGTAACATATATAATATAGGTTAGGCTTCAGCTAGTGCCTAGTTTCATGAGTCTTCGTGGAACAATGGCCAGTGTGAATGCGCTTTGATTCCATTGATTGAAATCTGGTTCGTCAGACTCTATCATAATATTGCTATAGTTACAACAACAATGTTGACGGTCATCGATGTCAATGTAGGTATAGAATAGGCTTCTGACATGTATTATCATGAAATCGAACGTCAAGGCAATACATCGGTGCTATACGAATTGGAATACATACCTACATACACGCATACATATGTAGCTAAAGTGAGCCTCCACGGTAGCTACATGTATATACGTATACATACAGTTAATCCGATATGAAGTATGTATTGTGGAAAAACAAATAGGTATCCATTTGTGCGGCGGTCCGAATATGGCACTTGACTTTACCGCAACTGAGTACCGCCAGGCTCTTACCTAATGAATGTTGCCAGTATATTCCGTTGGTCGTTTCATATCGCTGTTTTACTCGCATGAATGGCCGACGATTATCGTAAAAGACTCCTGATCTCAACAGCCCTTTTCACTGCCATTATAAAATATTTTCCAAAAATTCTTCGATAATATTGGTTCTTGTGTATATTATTATCAAGATCTCTTTGTGTCGGTTATTGAGTGTTCATTAATCAAACTTGAACAGCGACACTTAGGTATTGTCCGCCGTGAATTTGGGACGCTGCATTATTATTTACGGCGCGTGTACAACAAGCCTTACAAGATTAATGATCTTTCGAAAGCACTTAAACGAAGCAAGATAAAAGATTCTTATCTTTGTATCAAAGTTGACTTTTCATTTTTAATGAGCTTTTCGGTTTTCAACTTTCTTTTATTGAGCTACAGAGGTGCTTTCTTTCTCAGTTTTTTTGTTACCCTAATATAACAACAGCACACAATATTGATAATTCGCTACGTCTCACCGTAGCAGTAGCTATGCCCGCTACGCCGTAGCAACAGCTACGCCACTATAATAGCGTGAGGTGTTTTATTGGTTTTGGAGCTCAGTTATTGGTTTTTATTTTATTTAACTGAATGGAGTAACTCTTTAATATTTTTCCTGTTAGCTTGGCATTGTCTACAAAAGACATTAATTACCCATCTTGAGAATCGTTCCTTCAATATTTCAGTATTTATTTTTTGCTAATTCCGATGCTAAAATAATAATAGGTTGATATAATTTACAATTAGTTTATGTCCTATGGATTTTCTATTCAAAGTATTGTTGTAGCTTGAAAACATTACTTCAAGAAATATTCAGTGTCACGCGACAGCGTAGTTCAGAAAGAAATAAAATGCTTGTGTACGCAATATTTCAGAAGAAAAGTCTCGTTTTTTATTTCATGTACATAGAAATAAACAACATTAACTTTATCTTACTAAACGGTTCTGTAAAATGCATTACTCGTGTGTGTGCGATGTTTCGTGACTACGAAGTTTAGGAAAAATCCTTTCCCGGGTTTCAGCCGGCGGCATTCGTTCATCGCGCCACTGTGTAGCCACTGTCACGTTCCTTGGCAAACAGATCGCGTTTCTGGGGCAACACAACGCGGAAGATATGCTTACTTATGTACTCGCTTACATTCTTGTGCATGTGGTATGCATAACGTGTGGTTCTAGGGTATTGTGGGGGTTACTTTGTATGCGTAAGTAAAGACCCTATAATTTATCCACTGCTGGGAACGAAGCCTCCTTTTCCTCTTAGAGGCACCAAGTCGAAATCCACCTTTTCGGTATTCAACTTTCTTTTATTGAGTAAGTATCTCTTTAGAGATACTATATCTCTAAAGAGTATCTCTAAAGAGATACTTTCTTTCTGAGTTTTTTTGTGGTGCTTGAGGTAATGAATTCCCCTTAATATTTAACATCTACACACAATATTGATCATTCGCTACGCCGTAGCAGTAGCTACGCGTGCTACGTCGTAGCATCAGCTACGCTGCTATGGTACCTTTTTTATCGTGGTACACCACAAGCGCGGATTGGTTGATGATAAGTGAAATTTTTTCTTGGACGCCAGTTTCCTAATTTTGTTTGAATTTAATCCCCCGTTTTTAGACCAATGATGAGAGCCTGTCTTGATTTAAACAAACAAGTTGTAAAGTCTTATATTATCTATGCTAATACGAGTATTATGAAGCTGAAGGGTTTGTTTGGTTGAGCGTGCTGAGAACTACTTGGTTCGATTTGAGAAAATATTTTTGTGTTGGATGGTCCATTTATCGAGGCTACACATCACGCTCATGATCAATTGGAAGGAATCAGAAGATAAAACTGCGGGGAACAGTTAGTCTTAAGTAAACAATTTTTATGTGGTATTTTTTGGATGGCCACCCAGTGAAAAGTTTGTTATCAACACGAATATCATTATAAAAGAAGATTTTATATTGATACTTTGATTGAATATTCATGTCTTTGACTTGGCAAACTTCAGAGTAATCTAAAATTATGTAAGTCAGGCGCAACTTGTCTAAAGTTACTGAAACTTTTTACTTACATCGGAATTACTTATTGGTTTTTTTTTGAAAGCTCCGCGTTTTCCAATGCGAAGGTTTAATTAATGTTTCTTAATATATTCAACATTGAAGTCTATCGTTACACTGAAGTCTATAATTTTACATATAACATTATAGGATAAGTAAAGATGTAAAAGTAATACTCCTACATTTTGTCAGCATTCTTAAAACTCCATATAAATGTGTGTGTGTGGAAATTTGGAATTGATCCGTCCATTTGAAACAATTGTTTCACTACAAACTGTTTGAAAGTAAACTCGGAAAAGGGGAAACTCCTAACCGACTACTTCCTGATAATGTATGATCCTTTTCCTTCCCATAAACGAAAGTCAAAAGTGTTGTTGATTGAAAGACGTATGGTGTCACGTGTCGCCGCACTCTGTTTGCAGAAAACATATTTATTTTGTACGAACGCCAAGTTATGTTTGGCATCGAGGGTGGCAACATAAAAAAAAAATTGTTACGGTTTCCAATTTCCACACTTTGTATTTATTTGCCGTTTCAATTTCCTTGGCAGAGCTCTGGGTTGCTGTTAGTATGAACACGGTTTTATAATACCCGCATAATTGGACTTCCATTTTTATTAAAGTAATATTTATTGCGCCGCTTTCCATACATTTGGAGTCAAAATTATTTATAAACCTTTTTACACGATATGTTTAAATACTACGTTTTTTTAAAAGAACTTCAACAGCCTTCTTTTCGTAGCAGAAAACTAACACAAAAAGGGTACAATGAATTACATAGGCGAATTATTCTGCGTCAAGGGTTTTGTGTTTATAATATAATTATCGCGGGAATGTTATGTCATGGTTTGTTTGGGTATAAACCCATTAGATACTATCCTAAGCTTTCTTAGGTAGAGGAGTATACTTAATTTTTGGCCAGAGGAAATCCTCAGTATTCCTTTTAATCAGGATTGTTATTTGACTCTAATACAAAACAGCCATTTGTCACAATAGCGAAGTAATTAAATTCGTATCTATTTCCCTCTGACTCCCCATTCATGATTCCGTATTAAATTCAGCCAATCCGAAATGTTTTATATATTTCCGATATCGATCCGGAAGCGGGAACCCGCTCTAAATGTGCATCAATCACGGAGCTAGCAGAGATAACATGATTATGTTAAACGTTAAAGCTATGTAGGTATATTAATATTGGTAGAACGGCCATAGGCTATTCAGTTTGGGCCGTATCCTTACAGAAATAGGGCACAATTGTTCTTTCAGACAGTATCCTTACAGAAACAGAGCACAATTGTTCCTTATTTAGGCACCCGAGTTCTCAAGCGGTAAGACCCCTCTTTGAGGAGTGGCTCGAGAGGCGTCACGGCGTCTGTTTCTCACCGGACACAGAAAAAAAGGAAACCGTGTTCTGTCTGTCTTTCTATTCTGCCTTGCTGTGATCGCGGCGTTTTTCCCCCAACAAATAGGAAGAGACGTATGTACGTCTGTTTTTTTCCCGACCTGGGTGGGACTTATTTGATAATTTTACCACTATAAAAAAGGGCTGTTTCTATCAGACCCTGGAACGCAAAAGCTTACTGAAGGAATATTTTATTTCTTGGTCAGACTAGTCCTTTTACTTTGCCCATTTGCCCTTACTCCGGATTCCGATATTGTTCTACACACTCGTAGCAATAAAACCTATAGATACGACGTTCAAGATTTATCTATGGGGGTTCAGTGGCGTCATATGATTGATAAGGTTGCGACTAAAAACCTTCGTTCCCCTGTTTCCCGGTTTAGTCGCGAAGAGAATAGAAATCCGTCTATTTGTTACTGCGTTAAGTCGTCTCGTATATCATCGTATTATTTTGTTACTATATTGCCCCTTCTTCTTCTGGCTGTAATTGCATTCCTTGTAATCGGTTTCAGATGTAGATTTTATTGTTATTTTATCGGACCATTTTAGTGTTTTGCGTCCCATTTCGGAGGAGCTACTTCTGGGTGGTTTACCTGTCCGAGTCGGGGTGCCTCGTGCGTACGAAGCGGGGCACTGACAAATAAAAAATGTCGTAGAAACGATTGTAGGCTCCGTTTTTTCCTTTTGAGGTAAGCCCAAAAAATTAGTAAACGTAAAAATGCTGAATTATGAATAAAAAAATACAAATTTATTTTCTTACATTTTATAGTTACTTAAATACTTAAGACAAGTTCATTAACATAGTCAGAATTCAAATATGACACAATTAAATACAAAATATCCATACGGGAAATTGCACATAATACACTTTTTTACACATGCATACATACTTTAACAAAACAGAAAAACCATTCGGAATATAAGATAATATTATACATATACAACAAAATTCATATTAAAAAACAATGAGTTGAAAGAGTTTATTTAGATACACAAAAATATATTTCTTAGTATTCCTATATTTATAGATAGTATTAGTTAGATAATTTACATTTCATGGATACGCGGAGGTAATGTATTGAAACAGAATACACAGATGTGTTGTGGCCCTTAGTTACCGGCCTACTAATGTATCTACGGTGCATAGAACAGTACATGCGATGGCCCTTGGCAAGTCTCTTTCTGCCACTCACTGGTTTAAAAATCAAGGTAAAATACATTTTTTCTCAACATTACAATATTTTACAATCATTATTATTTCCATTCAAAATGGTCTGCGATTAGTCCGTTGAGGGCGTGGATTAGATGGTGGAACATTTTCTTCGTTTTCACGAAGAGGCCTGCGATCTTGATTATGTTGTTGTCGATTACGATATAACTTTGCTTCATCTGAGCACTTTATTGTTATACTGTTTCTGTAAAGAAAAAAAATAATGTTTTTGATGTTTTCGTAACATTTAACCCTTGAACAGCCAATGTCTACACAGTATACAGTGCCGGTTTTACCACTACTAGCGCCCTGGGCGAGATTTTCTACGGCGCCCCCTAACTACAATACAAATCCATATGATAAAAGTAAAAGGATTTAATTAAATTACCATTAAAAAAAAAAAAACGAACGTTAACTCTGTTATCCATTTGTGCATGTTTGTAATGCGTTGCAATAGATGGCGTTTTGTGTTTTCTTTAAACGGGTTTTGGGTTTATCCCCTAAAAATGGGACGAGAGAGATTGGGAAATCTACGAGAAAGTAGGCCTGCGGCGCCCCTTCGTATTCGGCGTCCTGGGCGGTCGCCTAACCGCGCCTTGCCCTAACGCCGGTTAACTTCGTTTAGGTCTGGTAGACGTTACATCCGGTAGACAGATATGGTTAGTGAATGGAAATGAGTGATTTGTATAGTTACCTCACTAAATTCTTTGGAACACCACATTTCCTTGAAACTGTCTTCACAATATCGTCAACAAGTTGGGGATCTAACATTTCCTTCGGAGGTCTGTTTAAAAATGCTGGAGACTGCTTGCCTGTAAGTGAGTGTGTCGCCAATACCCTATAATAAAATAAACGGTTAGAATCTACTACAGTAATAACTTAATGTTTATCATCAATTTTGTTTTTTCTTTATTTACCTTCGCGGGAAGATCGCTTGTAGTAATCGCCTCGTAGCGGAAGTATACGAGTTCCAATCGATATCATTGAGCAGTCTTGCAGGCACTTTAGCGTTGCCATTCCCAATTGGTACCTGAAAAGACAAGATGTGTAATTTACTTTGTCAATTTCGTGACTAAATAACGTTATTTTTAATCTAAGGGCAAGTTTCGTTTAAATTATTCTGACTCGACCATGCACTGAAGTTTTCTGATGGATGATTAATAAGTAAAGAATCCGCAATTAGGAATCCATAGATCGGACTGTCCAAAAATTATTGAAGGGAGATGCGAAAATATTATAAAAATGATTACCAAGTCAGCACCATTCACATTTTCCATGTCATCGTCATCAGATTCTGCTGTCATCCTGCGGATCCGTTGCTTTTTAGCATCGAGATTCCCTTGATCATTGGAATTATTCACTTGGATTGCCAAAACTCCAATTCTTTTCTTAAGACTCTGGAAGATTCTTTCCATGTATTCAAGTTTTGAAACGACTGTTGGAGGTATCCAGGTAGTTTCGTCTGTCTGTGTTCCTTGGTCGAAAAATGTTACTATGTCTTCCTGGGAACTGGTGCTAGCGGTTGATGAGTTGCTGGTGATGGTCCGCCGTCTAGAAATCTTCATCACTTTATTTGATGAACCGCATGCTTGATTTCTGGGTAATTCTTTATGACTGTTGCTGAAGTTGCTAGTTTTGCTATATTCCGTTTCAACACTATGCTGAAAAATAGATATATTTTTAAGACTTCAAAATTTTTCCGGTACTTGATTATGTTTTATGTTACGAGTACTCCCAGCATCAGGAATAAAGATTTAGTTTTAAAAAAAAGTGTACATTATGTGTACACTTTTTTTTTCTCTAACGAAGAACTCTCTATCTTCTAACGAAGCCAATTACCTATGTCATCATATTATGTTTGAAATTTTTAAGACAAGGTTTGTATAAACGAACTTTTTTGAATTTTATAAGTAAATCTAGACACACGTGTCTTTAACCATTGTAAAAGTTGTTCTCAAAAACAAAGAAAACATTATGGAATGTAATTCGATTTGATTTTGTATTAACTTTGGTGGACCCACATGCGTATTCTGAGCGTTCTATCTGCCTATTTCTTTGATCTGAGCCATTTTGGTACCTACATAATAAAAATGCGATTTAAAAAGCCTACCTTTGAGTCGGTGTCGCTGTCGCTATCACTGTCAGTTTGTGCATCTATCACACGAGGCTCAGTGCTCTGGCTCACTTGTGGTTCTACGTTACTCTGAAAATAAAACTTATCAGTTATATGAAAATAAATAGAAGATTGGCCATGTTTGCTTTTTAAATTATTTATTACCCTATCCTATATTGCGACCCGCTTTTTAGATTTTTTTATGTATTTACTTCGTTCATTATATGGAAAATTGAAAAAGTGCCTCTAGTGTACGAACGAGAGATTGTTTTTTCAAATTAACTTCAATGTTCCCGTTTACTTTACGTCACAAAAATGCGAAAAGTCACGATAACACGCTTTCTCACATGATGAAAATTCTGACATAGAAATATTTAGTGCCTATCGAAGAAAGTATTTTAAAAAACATTTGAAGAAAAGTTTATAGACATAGAATGCTAACAACTTACTGCTAGAACATAATTTGTTTTAATTTTTGAACAACTGGTGTTTATGAAATGACTTGAAAAAAAGGAATTTAAAATGAAGGTTACAGTCGCAACATATTTTTTGCTGATCGGAATCTTATAGAAAATTTTCATAACAAACTTACATCGTCCATCTCCCGACCAAGCTCTAAAAGAGCATGGGCCGCCTCCATTTCTTTTTTTGAAGCGCGATCCATATTAAAAGTTTTCTTTCACTTGTTCTGTGAATTAAATGCCAGAGATATATTTACTAAAACTGCATAAAAAAAAAAAAACTAATCAATGCTGTTTACTAGTAGCACATTGATCCCTCTGAATGTAAAAAATATCTAAGAAATAAACTCACTTCACTTCAACCAACTAGCACACACCACTCTCCACTGAGTACTGACCAAAATTAGTGTAACTGAACCAAGAAAGGTTCCATAGATCATAAAATAAAAAACCACGCTGGATTAGCCCCACCCTTGTACACACTACTAAAACACAAAACACAAAACTATCTGTTAAAATTTCTCCCCTCCATATTCAAGGTTTTGGTACCTGAAGCTTAGCTATTGTTATAATTGTAAAATTGTTATAACAATGGCAGATTTAAAAAAAATTATCAAGTGTATCTTTTTACTGCTTGCTTCCAGTTGAAACAATAAAACTAATAGGATTATCTATGCCAATAGGCATTTCAAGATCTTATTCATAATTTACATCGTTTGATGTTTTTAAAATCACCGACAAAAAATACCATGCTTACCTATATGTAAGTACTAGCTGTAGCCAGCGGCTTCATCCGCTACAACTCGAAAAATTTCCCACAGGAAAATATAATCGAGATAAAAAACTATCCTATGTGTTAATCCAGGTTATAAACTATCTGTGTACCAAATTTTAGCCAAATCTCTGTTCAGTGGTTTTTGCGTGAAAAAGTAACATAACCTACCTACATACACATGCACATACATACGAGTACATCCTCACAAACTTTCGCATTGATAATATTAGTAGGATTTACAGTTGACAAGTAGTCAGGTGAACACTGTGAGTTTTTCTTAAATCTGATTTGATTCTGATAATCATAACGTAGCAATGATCAAACCCACTTAAATAAATGATAAATAAATGATATTTATTTTGCAAGTTGGTTATAAAAAACACTTTTACACGTCATCAATATTTTTAAAGCTAGATGGGGCCGGTGTTTCGTACCTGACTACTCTGAGAAGAAACAGCCGAAACAAACTCAGAGGTCACAGTCTCTTTTAAAGTCCAGACATTGTTTTGTTCAGGTCATACGAGGACCATGCGGGTGTCTGAGATGGTCTTTTGAGGAAAGAGCAACACAGATTTGAGTGGACCTGTCCAGTCAGTGCAAGCATTTGTCGGTAATCGTGTAGCTCGACTCAGAACACAAGGAGCTCAACGACACGACGAACAATACCAAAGAAAGGACATTTGGGTAGGGCGCTTAAAGTACTCAAATTGTCAGACAATAAAATTATTATAAATCAAAAGCAAAAATAAATTGGGCTTGTAAATGATATAATTTCAGGTGTCTCGCTCGCGGTAAATGGGATAATACTTACCTGGCCCAGCAATTAACTCCTGCGCTGTGTGTGCTATGGGTTTAATTCCCGCACGGAACAAAATATGTTGATCTACGAGTACAAGAAGTATTTCTGTGATTGGCTGTTTGTATTTTAAATGTGATTTTAAATGTTTATGGAAAGCCAAAGAAAACATAGATGGATTGTGTGACGAATGATAATAATGAATTAAATGAAACTGTGACGTTTGCTAGGAGAAAATGGAAGAAGAAAACGCGTTTTGCCATCCTCAAGTAAAGTGGGAAAAAGGCAGGAAATGATGATAATGTCAAAATCGAATGTGTATCAACTATTGGATACACCTCTACCTTACCTTTGGGGTTGGGGGACTACAGGCACAATTTTATGTGCCATTAATATTTCTTCTCAAAATAAACAACTCAAAGGTTTATCTATTAAATCAAAATGATTGAATTCATACATCTGTTACGATTTGAGTACCTACTAACATAGGAGGGATGTAAATGCAATAAAAAGATATTTGATATTTATACAAAACTGTGAGTTGATATGCAAAATGTTTTGAACGTTTTACAATTTACCTGTTTTGAAATCCAAATTCATATTTTAAACATAAAAGCAGTTCACGGGAATGCAATAAAAAAGCACTTGCGTATGGACGTATAGAGTTCTACATTGTTGCTTTAGAACAGATCTGCTTGTGCCGTAAGTGAGTTACTTTGAACCGAGAGGATACATCATAGTTTTAAGGTGATTGCGTCGGTGTAGCCTGCGCAATTCAATTTTTTTTAACGTTTTTTGCAATTTGCAGGCCAGTGACATGTTGTAACTTTATGAAAATATGAATTGCGATAAAAACAAGTATAATTTTAAATATAAAAATTATCAAAAAATTCGCTCTTTCAGCTCTCACATAGAAAAGGTGCATCGTAGTTAAATTTCGGAGATTTTAACATGCAAAAAACGTAAAAAAATTGAATTTCGCGGGCTGTATGGAGCATCCCCCTTAAATTAAATATTAGCTTTACGAGAGCACTCCGCAGCTCAATACATACATATAGACTCCATTTACTTGCAAATCTAGATAGACTTTGTGATCGTAAAAGATACAGAGAAAGGTACGATTGCTGTTTCGTTTGTAATTATTGAAAGTGTCTTTATTTCTTAGCAGATAAGGACGATTTTCTTAATTACGTGCATTTTCAATAACATATTGCAGAACTTAGACAAACAACTAAACTGGTGACGTCATCATTATCGTCATTAAGATATTGTAACGTTTTGTGAATTATTTTTATTCTGTAATTTATTTCTAATATGCGCGGTAAACTACTGTCAGTTTTTGAGTTTATCGCGTTCGAACAGACATCGCACGCGGCGGTAGACTGTCTATAACATAATATTTCAATAATTATAGTTATAGTAAGTAGATAGAATTGTTACCTAAATTACACATACACATGAAGGTCGCGGGACTAACGAATATCGTGATCCCAGAACGCGAACGGCTATTTAAGGACATCGTGGAATTTCGTCAGTATAAGTTTGACAGTGCCTCCTGCCCGGCCCTGGGAGGACTATGGGAGGACTCACTCAATGATGTTACCACGCCAAAAAAAAATACACATGCAATCTTTATGATTCAATGCTGGATAGTTTCTATGAAATTTTGCAGCGTATGTTTTCGATTTTATAGTACACACTCATAGGAAATGTTATGACTAGGTACTGCTGACGAAATTGAAAATAGGTACTGTACGTTCCTATTTTCAATTTCGTCAGCCTACAAAATCATTGCAATGTATTTCCATCTCCGCTGTATGGCAAACTCATACATATTGTATGATGTAACTCAATTCACTTCATTCATAACATTATCCTCGGCGTCTGTTTTAGATTTATGTAAATATAAGGTTCCTTTGAAAATTTGAGGTTTTGAGGTAAATAATAAAAATGAATGACTTAGTGGCGAATAACAGTTGTGATGATATATGTTATAATTTGGTCAAATATTTATTGGTCCGGGGTCCCGGGATTATTTCCTTACCGTGACCCCGGAACATAACAGGCTATTAAAGGACACCGTGGATTTTAGTCAGTAAAAGTCTGACAGTCCCGCTGCTGCTGCCCGGGGCTGGAGGACTCATTTGATGATATTACCAGCCTATAAAAAAAAAAAAAATATTGGTAAAATAACGAAAGGACGACAACTAGCCTATTCTTGGAAGTAATTATATACGGCAAGGCAAACTTGAATAACGCGTTTCAAAATTTTAATTAAAGTCCTTGAATATTGAAATAATGTAATAATATGACGAAACATTATGATCTCATTTCGTTTTTTTAGGGCTGATTTTTTAATAGTCGGATAACTTCTGAGGAATAAAATAGCGGTTTGACATAATTATTTTCTATAGATAAGCTGTCAAACCGCCATTTTTATTCCTCTAATAAAAGATAAACTGACTATTGAAAAATCAGCCCTTATTCTGTTGGTATTCTCAAAAATGTTTTTTTTTTTCAGATTTAAAAAAGTGAATTGGCTTTACCGAAGTTTCCAGTATGAAATATCTTAGCAGATTACTATTGGTCTTATTTAAATACTGTTAACTAGTACAAAAACAGGAGATACTAAGTACTTAAATATTTCGTTTTAGATTTTTTTTAATTACCTAATCTCATTTAGCATTAAATCCAACTCAATATGCTGTAATCTAGATTTCTATGAAATATATCCACTGTTTCATGAAAAAGAATTATTTACAGGTAACAATACCAACGTACATTCCTTGAACAAAACATAATTATTAACAACGAACCAATTATGATTTATCAAGAAATATATTGCTAGTTTGGGAGCTTCATATACTTTACTATGTAATCTGTTTTGAAATGGAAAAAACCCAAAAAAAATCTAAAAGGTAATTAATGACCTCATACCCATATATTATAAAAAACAATGCAGGTGGTCAAAACAAAAGCTTGTAAGAACAAAGGAGTTAAACAGTAATTATAGTGAGCTTTGCATGAGCCCAGTTAATGGAATGTAGAACAAAACGGATATGGATTACTGTTCCTTCCGAGAAATGAAAGGAAATAGCAAGGTCACACATAAACAAAATGCAGAAGGGTAATAATTGTTATGTCTACAATACTCCTTTGGCCAATACTAAAGAAATTGGCCAAAAGTAGGTCGATTTTACTTTCTCTCTTTAAAAAAATAAAGTTGCACCACACACAAATAATTCCTCCTGAGCGGTTGACAGCTGCGGATAGGGTTACCATATGTAAATAGAGGGCTGCCTGTCTATGGTACCAAAAATGCCTGAATTTTCAGAAAAATGCCTGTCTAAAGCAAAACGCAGTAGGTAATAAGTAAATAATGAAGAAAGATGTTTTTATTATTAAAAATCTTCACAAGATACATTTTTGTAATTTTCCTGTCACCACTGCTCTCAAAACGGTGAAGGAAAACATTGTGAGGAAACCGGCATGTCCTAGAACCAAAGATTCGAAGACATGTGACATCCACCAAACCACACTTGGCTCACAGAGAGGAGGCTTGTGTCCCAGCAGTGGGAACATTAATAGGGCTGATGATGACGATGATTATTCCGCGGGCGCGAAATTTAAAAATGCCTGTCGCAGACCGATGCCGGCCGCACGCCTGTCTAAACCTTAAAATGCCTGTCAAATGCGGCAAACGCCTGTCATATGGTAACCCTAGCTGCGGAGCGTGTCGAGGGTTCGATTCCTAGAATAGAAAAAATGTTCAATTTGTACATGTCATAGTTCCAGTTTACTTTACGTCAGAATAACTAACTGTACCTTTAGCACGAGTTTTCACTCTTTTACTTTACTCTTCTTTCCAGTATTTACAGCATTTCTTGTATGATATTTTTTTTTAAATTATGTTCGATTTCTGATTGAAGAACCTAAATACACTTTTAGTGTCTTAGAATTTGAAACTTGGATCTAATAATAAATCAACGAGGCTGAGGACATCCTCGACCCCTGAAACTTTTTATTCATCAAGTAGACATCTATTTGATGAAATAAAACTTTCATAGGTTTATGATTCACTTGAAGGACATGTTACGTTCGTTCTTGACTTGTTTTATGATATATCGTATGCTTATTTAGAGGTTTGACATTTCTAAATAATAAATCGACGAAATAATAAAAATAATCATAGCAAAACTGCACATTGCTACCACTGCCTAGATTTATAATATCTAAGATTGGCAACCTGTATTTGTCACAATAGTCAAGAGCTGGGGGAAATGGAAAAGAGAAATATTTTTTTTGTCTAAAGAATGTTATTTTAACTCGTCAGTGTATCAAAAAGGTACTTATTTCGAGTAGATAAACCATTTCCCCTTCCATTATTGTAGCAAGCGACATAATAAGTTTACGGCGACGACGGCCGGATTCGCCCCATGGACAAACAAAGGCTTTTATAACTTTTTTGTAGTTAATTTGAAGTGAAAAACAAAAAACTGGATTGAGAAGGTTACTTACTCTTTTTATTCCTAATTATTGTGACAAATAATACGAGCGAAGAAATAAGTAGCAAAATAGGGAAAAAGGATTAACGTAATACATCTTGTAGTTCCATATAAAGTTTATTTTTTTACCATAGAAGCAGATAAATTGTGTACTTTTTAATAAAATTTATGGATAAAGCCTACTTTTAAAAAAAGCTCCCTTGGAAAAGATTTTTTTCAATGCAGGATACTAATTGAATAACAGATTAGATAATCATCACAATCGCAAAAAAATCTCTGCACATTTTACGCGGGTTTACTCAGCTCAGTAGAGTGTTAATTAAGCTTGTAGTGGCTTGACTACCAAACTGAACAAGTTCATCTAAGACACACAATAATTATATCGAAATTGCGAATAAATAATCGTTTATTCGACATGTTTCGGATTGTATACTTTTTGTGGTTGTTTATGCGATTCTTGATTAATTTATTGCGATTGTCTATTGTCCCATGGAGAAGGTTTTCACCATCACTTTTGAATGATCTCACCTTGGTATACAAATCATATAATTTTTACAAACATGCTAAAATGAGAAATACTAAATGAACAACAAAGTTTATATATAAAGGTTTCTATGTGACAAAAGTTTCTATAATCAATAAACCTCAATTATCACGCGGCCGTGTGTCAAGTTGCGTATAACAACAAAACATCTAGTTAATCTAATGGTGCCTTCGTCTGATGTGAGGTACTGATAATATTGTCTTTCGAATTAGATTATTACTTTATTACCCGTCACAATACCGTATAAGGTGTTCAATCTTCATTCCTAGACCCGTTTGGTTGTCGAAATGACGCCTCCGTCAGTTCTCGTGAACACCTACTTTAGCGGCAATGACAAGCCCTACATCGATCCTATATCCAAAATCTTCATTATGAGTCAACTGGCTTTTGGTTCTATTCGTCTACCAGTAATCCCAGACATACATATTGGCTACATAGTAGTGTCAGCTCTGTACTCACTGCTACTAGCAGCTGCCTACGGGTACGTGGTGAATGAAAACATAAATGCGTATCCCTTGAATATCGTCATATGCATATTCTACATCCAGTGCGTTTTCTTCATGACCTTCAATGTGGTGTCAATTAGAAGGATGCAGCGCTACTACAACGAGTTGAATGTGTTTGACAAAGAAGTCGGCTGCAGACCCAGGATTGGAAAAGCGTCCATTAGGAACTTGATGTCCACAATTGTTATGATGCTGTACGTCGTGATTCTGTTTGCGATGCCCTACATATTTGTAAGCCTGGAGAACTTGTATTTAGGAATGGTGCCGTTCCCAATTATTCATATTCTAGAAGTACATTTCTGTGGTCATTTGCTGAGTCTTCTCCTACCGCGGCTACGATTAATAAACTACTACATGGAGCTGTCGTTGTCAAACAGTAAGATAACGAAAAACCTTAACATAGAACAGTTCGGGTACTCGAAAGCTGATAGTAACAAGACTCTTTGTAAAATGGAGAAGGTGATGAATCTATATCACAACATGATCAAATCGTACAATTATCTGATTGAGTCCATTAAATGGCAGGTGAGTGATAGAATACGAATTCTAAGGCATTTCAGCTTACAAAATTTAAAACTAACAATGACATTGTTTTCAGTTGCTGGTCACTATCGTGTCGGCGTTCCTTAACATTTTATCCTGCTGCTACAGAGTGTCTTTGACTATTATCAAGGACGATGTAAGTTTTATCATTTACGTGTGAAAAATATACTCGTAGCTACGACAAGTCTGTCGCATATCGGACAACTGTGGGCCAATTAGCATGACACTTGAACCTTGAGATAATGAGGCAGGGTCACGATGGGACACGAAGGAGGTAGCAGGAAATATTAAGGTGGAGTTGGTTTTTGTCAGAACTACGGCCATATTACAACGTCTTAAAACCAGGCCTGTTGCAGTGAGTGAACGAGATGGCGCTAGACGACTTGTATAGCTCTGTCACTTTCACTCGCCGGAACAAACCTGGTTTTAAGACGTTGTTATACAGCCGCTGGAAAGAAAAGGTGCGTTTTTCCGAGAAGTGACTGTAGGAATTTGTCTAGGAGTGGGTCAGGACCGGCTAAGATAAGAAGGGTCAGAAAACAAAACGCAAGCCCCTAAGACAAAGCGTAGAACCAATCTGTCTAGATTGGTACTTAATTATGAAGTGTAAAAAGTTCGAGAGACTTTCACGAAGGACATTACACATATTCAATTATTTTTTTTGAGTATATAACGGAAAGTAGGTATTTGTGTTTATTTTTCAGTTGTGAAACTAGGTCCTTAGCACTTTCATTATAATTTAAAACGGGAAATAAGGATATGGGCCGACTTTGTCATTGGCCGACTTGTTTACCAACCCGATCTCTAGAGATCACGGAGCTATTTTAAATGTCAACGACACGACGTTTCATCTCGTATTACAATATGCGTCATATTTAGTAGTATTTATTTAAGCCGATTAGTTTGCACATCATCACATGGTAGATTATTATTTATTTTGTTTATTATTTGTTTTGAGTTTCCGGTATTTTGGCACTATTATTATTACCCTATTAATATCCCTTTCGAAGTTGTAATTATAGTTGTGTTTACGGTTTTTCAAATTGGATAGTACATACCTAATCCATCATTTTCTTTGGATGATAAGAATTATTTTAAGACCTTTCGTCTTAATTTCTGACGATTATTTTTTTAATCCATTACACATCAAATAGGCTTTCGTTTGCTCGGGACTTAGCTGATGTGAAGTAATGATGGGGTCTAGGTTGAATCAAAGTTCATCTAAAAGAAACCAATACCCTCGGACTTTCAATAGATCTATTTTAATAATGAAACAAGGGTTATAGTGACTGTTTTAAGCTTTCACGGTTTGTCTCTAAATTTAAAATGTCACTTACGGGATCTCACTCAACAATTCAAAAATCACGGAAGATATCCCGTAAGTGACATTTAAAATTTTAAGGGATAAAGTGAGTTTTTTTTTAGCGTGGTAAAATCATCAAATGAGTCCTCCCACCCCATACTGTCAGACTTGTACTGACTAAAATCCACGGTGTCCTTCAATAGCCCTTTATGTTCCGGGGTCACGGTAAGGAAATAAATCCCGCGACTAAGGGTTATTAAAGGTAGGGTAAATGAGCCCACAGTGTATTCTAAAGGCTGGTGGCAAAAAATATGAAAGCACAGCGGTTTGTTCCCTGCACTATCATAGTTTGGTGTACAAAAATATTTGCAGGGTATAAATTATGTAAGACTCACGTTTAGGGCGTAAATATCCAGAATTACAGTTTGGTTCACACACGTAAGGAATTGCAACGGGTAAGATATGAGTTATGAGTTCAAAACAAACACAACTTTACACTGAAACTCTAGTCACTATTCAGTTGATACAACAAGAACAACCAGCAGTCATTTGTGTCAAATAAAAAATATAAACAAAAACATGCTCTGCGTTCGCGCTAAACTGTCACCAAAATGAAGTTGGTGCGGTTTGAGAGTTGTAACTAGGAACAAATAGTGATGCTGTGAGTTAAGATATCGAGTATCGATTATCGACTTAGATATTCTTGTATCTTTTATAATGTCGCTGAATTTAAATATGTACACTATTAAAGTATTTGTGGAGCCCTGACACAGCCAGAAGGCGTCGCAGCAGACCTCGTAGAATATGGCGGGACGAGCTTGATAAAACCGATGACCAGTGGTCCACTTCGGCCCTGGATCGTGAAAACTGGAAGTCATGGGGAGAGGTCTTTGCCCAGCAGTGTGATGATGTAGGGTGGCAGTAGTAGAAGTTCACTGTTTTTCACCGCAACACTATACATATGTGTATAAACAGATGTTTTCTTTCAGGTTCCATTAACATTCATGATCACATACGTGGGTCTACTGGCAGGGATCATGCTGCCACTGTTCTCGCCCTGCATGCTGGGAGACCAGGTCCACAACGAAGTTCGAAGACTTAGGGAGCTGCTTGCTTCAAGGCTTTATGAGAATCAACTGGGTATGTGTACCTTTTTATTCTTTTGCTCACCGTGCCCTTCTATATAATTGAAATACTCAGTTTTTAAACCTATCGCCACCTTTTTAAAACAATCATATTGATATTCGGAAACACCTAGGTGTAAACTTTTTTTTTTTTTTGAAAGCGTCACACTAGGAAATTTTCCTGTGTCGTGTTCTCACAAACACAAATACCCAGAACCTGAACCACTACTTGTAGGTCATATAAATATTTGTTCCGTGCGGGAATCAAACCCACGACATGCTACGCAGCAGTTCAATTGCTTAGTCACTACGCTAACCGTGACCGTGACATATAAACAATGAATAATAAATCCGTACAGTTTGAAAAACAAGCAGGTAGTTTAGCAAGTTTTACTTTAAGCAGTGGAAATGTCAAATGTCAAATTTTTATATAGTGTCTAAAAATTGGATCTCCAGCCACCGTAGGCGTGGGCATGCGGGCAGCGAGTAAAGGGCAACCCGCTGCTCGACCATGGACCATGCCCGGGTCGACGGTCGACGTTGTGTCCCACGCGCGCCTCAAAGAGCGTCAGCATAATGACGGGGCCCCCTCTCAGAGAGCCAAAGCCTGCAGGGGTCGCGGGATTATTTCCTTACCGTGACCCCGGAACGTAACAGGCTATTGAAGGACACCGTGGATTTTAGTCAGTAGAAGTCTGACAGTCCCCCGCCCTGCCCGGGGTTGGAGGACTAATTTGATGAGTTTACCACGCTAAAAAAAAAAAGCGTCGGGAAATTATATGTATATTCATAAGAGGTTAACTTTAATTATGTAACACGTTGTATACTAATACTAACCACCTAGAAACGTGTCGAGATTTTGTTAAAGTGTGCGTAGGCGACGCATAGGTACTATGGCGCACACATACAAGCCGCGGTGCGTTTGTATGAAGATAATTTACTTCCCGTCTCTATACTATGCACGGACACTACAAATCCCAGTTGTCGTGATCATGTGGCACGCCTTAACATGCATATCTCATAATTACACAAGGAGCGCCAGTGCAATTAGTTGCGTCTAACGTGTCTGCTCTCTTGCGGCCACTGTACTGAAACTTATCATAACTGAGTTAGTGTGCAGACGTTAGTTAGTCACTAGCTCTTTGACTACTTGTTGGAATGGAACAGACTCATCAAAATTTGCATCGCGTTTCCCGTAATTGGATTATATCACATTAGAATGTATCAGAGAAGGATTTCCATTTAATTCCTTCATGTGTTTCTGATATTACGTTCAATTAGATGTGAGGAATTACAGGCATAGGTAGTGAAGTGTCTCCTTTCACATTCTGAATTCCTGTCTGCATTTAGTATCGGAACTCATATTGTCAATTAAGAAAGCCCAGAAATGCATTTACAATTTCATTAGGGACTCAGACCTCAGATTGATCTATAAGATTTATCATGACAAGGATATTTGTGAGGCAGCTTGTCGT
This sequence comes from Agrotis segetum, assembly GCA_036375495.1. NCBI lineage: Eukaryota > Metazoa > Arthropoda > Insecta > Lepidoptera > Noctuidae > Agrotis > Agrotis segetum. The sequence continues at coordinate 364,567 of JAQSVV010000135.1, forward strand.
AATTCAAATTATGAATTCAAACACTGAATTTAGGGTGGAATTCAGTTTGTGTAAGTCCAGCCTTACGGTTTATGATGCATAGCTTTAGTCCTGGTTTTAAAAATAATAAATATTGATTGTGTTAGTTATTTTATTATGGGTGCACGACAGCTTGCGAAACCGATGAGTTCATTATATTTCGATATTATACGGTCACTCAGAGTTACCCATGTGAGTGACAGTGACAAGCGATTTTGAACACTATGCGGAGCAGTTATGAATTCAAGTGTCGACTTACTTGCCTTGTAAACCATTTGTGATTTATTAAAGTTCCTGTATAGTTTGCAGCAAAACACAGGGATTGCATTCACCCTTAACGAATTTGATGTACTTGTTCCTATTGTAATTGGGATTTGTTATTAGTTTCCCGACTAAAAAGTATAAGCAATTACATTTTTTAGGGTTCCGTAGTCAACAAGGAACCCTTATAGTTTCGCCATGTCCGTCCGTCCGTCCGTCCGTCCGTCCGTCCGTCCGTCCGTCCGTCTGTCCGCAGTTTAGCTCAGAGACGCACTGTACTAGAGAGCTGTAATTTGGTGTAAATATACGGATTTGTTGTGCCGAAAAAGTGGTAGAATAAAATCTCGAAAAAAAATTTTTTTTAGGGTACCTCCAGTACTTACACGTAAAGTGAGGATTTTTTTTTTCTCGCGTACCCCTTAGTGTGGGGTATCATTAAATAGGTCTTTAAAAAATAATGTGAGTTTTCATTAACAATTTTTTGATGAAAAAATTCGTTTGTGAAATATTAAGCTTTAAAGTGCTAAATTTTGCTCGATTCGAGTGTCCCCCCCCTCTACCAGCTAAACGGTTATGTTTGGGGGTGTGAAAAAATTCACAATAGTAGTATATATAACGAAGTTTAAAAGAAAATTATCATGACTAAGTAGGCTTTACAACTTTACGAGTAATAGTCGACCAACTTATAAAATGTACTTGGATACCATATTTTCTTATACAAAATGTATCGGAGACAACTGCAAATGTAAGTTTGTCAACTTTATTTTTACAGCTTTTATAGTTACGTTTTTTGGGGATAGGTAGGTTTTTATCGTCAACTATTTTTAACTAAATTCAAAAAAAGGAGGAGGTTCTAAATTCGTTTTAATCTTTTTTCTTATGTATTTTCCCCGATTTCTCAAAGACTCCTGGACCGATTTTGAAAATTCTTCTTTTTAAAATTAAATTCAGCGAATCAGTTTAGTTAGTTCGCGTAAGTATTTTGATGGGCAACTACGGAACCCTACACTGAGCGTGGCCCGACACGCACTTGGCCGGTTTTTTAAAACTTTGCTTTTGCTTTTAAAACCTCAGTGACCCCGGTTTTATCCAATGCATCTATAACAACACACCATTAGCGCTACGCACAGTTGTCTCGAGATAAAAGAGAGCTGCAGTTTCCCAGCAATTTAACTAAACATTAAATTAGTTTAAAGGACAAATTATTTTTGCTTGAAGGTTGCATGAATGTTTCTTTTACTCTTTGTATTTTTATTCAGAATTGTTGCATAAACTGAGTACCAGACGATGTGGCTGGTAACTAACGCTGACAGTAACTTCTCAGATAAGGCTAGTCGTGGCATGGCGCGTGCGCTGCTGGCGTGGACGGAGACGCGTGACCTGTCATTCTCACTGCTGCGCATGCTGGACATCGACATCTCGCTACCGTTCAAGTTCGTCGGGCTCCTCGTCACCTACCTCATCATATTGTTGCAGTTTCAGAAAGTTATCAACCCTTAAAAATTTTAAACTACTTATCTAGTATTTATAACAACGGACATGTTTTTATTGCAACGCATGATTGCACGTTTTTCGAGTGACTTGTGATGCGGAAATAATAGTCGCAATGTAAACACAGTTGCAATCTTGAACTTCTTAAATCTGGTGTTCATAAGAGTTGTTTGATGTATCTGAAATATATTAAAGCTGTTTTTAAACGAAATCCTGGGTAGTTTTATTCGAATCAATCTATTAAAACTTTGTAGAATTATTTTTTTTTCTAGGCGAACAGAGGTCGCCCATTATGTAATTTTGAGATGTTATTACGAAAATGTAAGCAAGCAAGCTACATGTAATCTGAACACGGGCATGACGTGTGCAATTGTGACATACGATCTAGATAATAACGAGGTCAAAAGCTTATTTATGTTAACAAAGAAAAGTTTAGAGACAAATGCATTATTTATCATGAAATCTGGAATTGCACTCTGCTTAGCTTGAAGTGAATGCTACTCGTAAGAACTTGAAATTCTTTACTCTAGTGGTATTTGCAAATAAACACCTTTCACGTCGCATTATATGTGTTTCTATTGTTTATTTAGCTTATTTTTAAGTCGATGGTAACCTTGACGGTATATTCCTATTATTTCGTAATGCATATTCATTTATTAAAGTTGACGTGTGTCAAATTGTGTAGGTCAACATGCCTTCTAATTAATTTAATGGTTTACACCGTCTGATATGAGCTACAGATAATATTGTCATTTGAATTAGATTATTACCTGTCACCGCTATATTTTATAAAGTGTTGTTGCGAGCTGTTAAACGTTCATTTAATATAGCGGCACTTTGTCGTCATGACGCCTCCATCGGTTCTCGTCAACACTTATTTTAGCGCTAGTGATAAACCATACATCGATCCTATATCAAAGATCTTCATCATAAGTAAACTAGTTTTTGGTGTTGTTCGACTTCCACTTCTTGGCGACGTACACATTGGCTATATAATATTGTCCGTTATATACTCACTGGGGCTGGCTGTGGCGTACGGAAGCGTCCTCTACGAGCTTCAAGATGCCGATCTCTTGAGTATCATCGTTTACATCTTCTATTTCCAATGTATCTTCTTCATGATATTCAATCTAGTGTCAATCAGAAGAATGCAACGATATTACAATGAGTTGAACGTTTTTGATAAAGAAGTGGGCGCCAGACCGCGGGTTGGCAAAGCATCGATAAATAATTTGATGATGACAATTTTCATGATCATGTATGTCATGTTTGTGTTCGCACTGCCGCATATCTTTGTTAGCCTGGAGGACTTGTATGTTGAGATGATGCCATTCCCAATCATTCATATTCTGGAAGTCAATTTCTGTGGCCATCTACTTAGTCTTCTCCTACCGCGGCTGCGATTAATAAACTACTACATGGAGCTGTCGTTGTCAAACAGTAAGATAACGAAAAACCTGAACATAGAACAGTTCGGGTACTCGAAAGCTGATAGTAACAAGACTCTTTGTAAAATGGAGAAGGTGATGAATCTGTACCACAACATGATCAAATCGTACAACTATTTGATCGAGTCCGTCAAATGGCAGGTGAGTGAAATATTTGTGAAGTAAAATCTTAAGGTAGGTGTACGCTAAGGTGTCGAGTACCGCAGATCTACCCGCGGTGTCTAGTGTGGAAGTACAACGAGCCTACAACAACAACAGTCCTTGATTACAAATTCTGCTTATTTTAACTTAAATTAAATTAATTTTTCAGTTGCTGGTTACCATCGTGTCGGCGTTCCTTAATATTTTATCCTGCTGCTACAGAGTGTCTTTGACTATTATTAAGGACGATGTAAGTTTTATAACGTCTAACCAAACAGTACATTGTCTCTGTTTTTAACAATTTGGCCGTGGTCTTTTCTTGTGATGTCTTTCTTTACGACGTATGAGTTTGTTTTGTCAATGCGTGTATAGTGTATAGTATACACGCATTGACAAAACAAATAGTATAATCTGACAGGCTGCGTACCAACACTTCCAAGCAGAATGTGATGCAGCTACATCAGATGTACAGCCATTTCTTTCAGACTCTTAAGTAGAAAAGCTACCTAATACTGGTACAGGCACGTATTATTTTATTATCAAAATGCTTTACCCCTCCGAATTTCAAGATCTTAAAATAGCAAAATCTAACACAATCTTTTTTTTTCGTTAAGGTGCCACTATCATTTATGGTCACATACGTGGGTCTACTGGCAGGGATCATGCTGCCACTGTTTTCGCCCTGCATGCTGGGAGACCAGGTGCACAACGAAGTTCGAAGACTTAGGGAGCTGATTGCCTCAAGGCTTTATGAGAATCAACTGGGTATGATTACTTAATACCTTTTGCATACGTAAGTTTTCAGGGATCTTCGTCGGCCAACCTAGATTCGGTGAAAGGGTCTTTTAGACTTTACTGACCATACGCGGTGTTGCTGTACTGTTACTGGGAGGCTATATCCAAGGTGTTTCATGTTCACTTAATCTCGTAAAATGGTGTCTATACTGACGATGTGACGGAAAATCCTCAGATAAGGCGAGTCGCGGCATGGCGCGTGCGCTGCTGGCGTGGACGGAGACGCGCGACCTGTCGTTCTCACTGCTGCGCATGCTGGACATCGACATCTCGCTGCCGTTCAAGTTCGTCGGCCTTCTCGTCACCTATCTCATCATATTGTTGCAGTTTCAGAAAGTAATCAACCCTTAAAAACTATGACATGAAACATTCGTACACCATCTATCAAAAACACGCCTACTTTGTATTTTTGATAGTATCTATAGACACCAATATCTCGGGTGTACGATACATGTTTTTTTAAGTAAGTGTGTTCGCGGGTATACGGAGCAGTTGAGTATTTCCTTGGAAAACCAGTGATACGCGCTCGCGCCCGCTCATGCCTTTTGCCACACCTTATCTGCCCATTTATCAAAACAGGTTGCAATATTTTTATCACAGAGATATATTTTTATGCAAGTTGCACGTTTTCCGATTGAACTATAAATATTAACTTGAATGTAACGTAACCATATAGGACAGTGTGCTGTAGAATCAGCTCATTTATGTATTATGTATATTTTGTGTGTGTAATGTTTTATGAGGTAAAATATTTATTTTTTCAATGCTGGTGTCTTAAATTTTTTAATTAGGGATTGCTAAAAATAACATGCAACATATAAAATTATTAACGAATTTGACTATCCTCTAACAAACAAACTAAACAAAACGTAGAATCTATTTTCAAGAGATTTTATTAGAATGATTTCATTTTATTTATTTCAATTCAATTCTTCAGTTATTGCGCCTAATTTGTTATCCATGCGTTTTTACCGACTTCAAAAAAGGAGGTTATGAGATATCTTTTTAATTTACAATATGTACTCAAATTATTTATCTTAATATGATTGAGTGTCGGAATATCTATTATTTGCTACCTATGAAATTAAATAAAGCGTATTAAAAATACTAATTGTGTTTGTCCTTTTTCCAAATATTTGATTATATTTTATTTCGTTCATTTTAAAATTATTTCTGAATAATCGATATGCGAAATAACCTAAAGTAAAACAAGGAAGATTGATTACAATTAATTCAAAGATTAATCTTAATTGACGAGTTAATTTGGAAGTCTCCTTTATTATTTAGTAATGGCTGACAGCGACAACGATTATTATAAAACTTTGTAGCTCGTTAATTAATTTCGGAACTAACTTTACGATACTGAATGAAAGAATATGTGTTAGCAAAAAATATGATTTAAGATTTAAAATATCAGACAGTTTTACAATCGGAGGCCTACAGTTCTTGGGCTCCCAGAAATATCCAAATGTCTGCCCGCAGTACTGTGTAAACATGTAAGCGTGGCCCTGGAACGTTAGGCTATAGAAGAGCAAGGCGAGAAGAACAAGGCTATAGAAGGAACATCGTGGATTTTAGTCAATACGAGTCTGACAGTCCTTTGTAGGGAACTAGGTTCGAAATCAGCCAATGAGTCCTCCAGATTCATTAGCTGATTTTATTACGTTAAAAAAAAGGCCTAAAGTTTTCAGGAAGCTAAAACAGCTGAAACTGGCTGTCGAAAAACAATCTATGCACAAAAATAAACCCCTTTTAAAGTTTTGTACTTTTATTTGGGGAAAAACTATATCAGTTATCTCTTTGTTATTTGTTGTATAATATTTTCTTCTGCATATAGTAGGTGCGTGGAATCATTAACATGCAAATTCAGTACAAGAGCGTATTTCAAAATTGAATTTTGTATTTCTATGTCGGATATAATTGAGCAGATTTCATGTTTAGTATTTTTTTCTTATCTAGTTATGCTTCAAATGTGCAAAGAAGATTAATTTGAGTTAGTGGTTATTCTCGTTTTATAGCACACGATGCAAAAATCTATACATATAAATAAAATAGGAGTTTTTGTTTGTAATTAATGAAATAATAACCGTTTTTTACTACATGCATAAGAATATATATACGGTAGGCACATACACCAAAATAACATTTTTTTTCTGTCTGTGGTTCTGTCTGTGTCTATCTCTGAAATGACTTTGTCAATTTTGAAGGGACTTCTATTAGCAGGTAGCTGATGTAATATGGAGTAACATATACGAGTACGCTTTTATTTTACAAAAAATGCTTTGTTTAAAAAATGCTTTGATGAGTTCCGACATCCCCGCGAATGAAGTCGCGGGCACAGCTAGTTTCAAATAAAAGCCATGAATAATAATATATTTACAAATAACTGTTCATGACAGCGACTTAGCTATTATTGCGGACATTTAGTGACAAAGGATACAGACGTAAGCGGTATCTATTGTTATCACGAAGAACGCTAAGGTTGGTCCTTTTTATTATGGAGAAAACATTTCAACAATTTCACTTTTTTTCGTTTTTTACAATGACAGATGAGGAGTATTCCGCAAAGAAATTTATTGAAGAGTGCCTGCTACCATTGTTAGTCATGCTGTGTACTTCGCCGTACCTCCATTCCTTGGGTAAAATGAGGAAAATATAAGTCATGCAAGCGTTTTGTCGTTCATGTGAAACTTTTGCTGTTACAGATCCAAATGCCTGCCAGAGTTGCGGGGCTGTCTCATCAGTTAACCGTGACCCTAGAACGTAAATGGCTATTTGATTACCGTGGATTTTAGTTACTACAAGTCTGGCAGTCCCTTTTGTCCCGCCCTGGATGGGAGGACTCATTTTTAATCATTTTACCACGATAAAAAAAGGCAAAGTTGTAAAGTCGGTGGGTATTATAACTTGCTCGTGTACATACCAAATATTCTCGTAATATAATTAAAGACCATGCAATGTTTGCGAATAGAGATATACACTATATGTGACGCCGCACACGAGCCACTCGCGACAGCCACAAACGCCGCCACGAGAAGCAAGAAGCGGCTTCAGAGGTTGCTGAAGCGCGCGACAGACTTTTGTGGCCGGTGGTCGACACTTGCTTCGTTTTTTTTTTAACCAAACTATTACTGAGGTAAGAGAGAGAAGGGTGCGGAATTGCGCGAGTGGCTTGTGGTGGCGTTTTTGGCCCGTGTGCGGGAGCCCTAACAAGTAAACAACAAAAACTGTTGAGAAACGAGCCTCCTGTCTATAAGAGAGAGCCTGTAATACCACCGCGCGGGCCCAGTGCGGATTGGCCAATGTCCCATGTCTTAGATTATTTGGTCCTAGGGCTACATGTCCTAGAACCAAATCGGTTTCTTCACGATGTTTTCTTTAATCGTTTTTGAGAGTATGGTGCTGAAATAAATAATACAAGCAGTTGGCCTGTCTGGGTTCGAACCCATAACCTACATGCAACTACTGTACTGTTTCGTTAGCTAAAATGTTTCACCGGCAATGCCTTCAAAAATTTAATAAATAATATTCATACTGGTCACTTTGTGTTTCATTGTTTGATTTCTTTGACGTGTTTTCAAAATAATATTGTATTCAGTTAAGTTCAATTATCGTAATGTCTTGAATTTCCGGTCGTCTATCTAATTGATCGAGCCACTAACACTTTTAAACAGCCACATATATGAATGTCAGGGAAGAGGTTGAGGGTTCATTCGGAAACTCGTGTATTTGTCGCCATGACGCCACCATCAGTTCTCGTCAATACTTATATTAAAGAAAATTTAAAGCCTTCGATAGATTGTGTGTCTAAGATCTTTACTATAAGTGCTTTGTTTTTTGGTCTCAATAGACTTGCTATTTTAGAAAATATTCGTACTGTATTTCGTATGCTTTGTTTTTTACCCACATTTCTCTACTTCTGTCATTTTTCGTTTTTCATGTATAGAGTTTCACATGTAACATATTTCCGAGTGATCATTGGTATTCATTTTATCCAGTGGGCCTTCGCCATCATTTTTAATGTTGTGTCGGTCAAGAGATTGAAGCGATATTACAACGAGTTAAACGAGTTTGATCAAGCAGTTGGTTGTCGGCCGAGAATCTGGGAAGGATCAATAAAGAATTTGATAGTAACTATTGTTGTGATGCTATTCATAATGGCGATATTTATTTTACCTGAGATCACGCACGCCTTCCTTAGTATGTATTTCAGCTCAATGCCTTTTAACCTATTTGTGATTGACGAAATGCATTACTATGGCCATTTATTTAGTCTTCTCATACCGCGGTTGCGTTTAATAAACTACTACATGGAGTTGTCATTGACTAATAGTAAAATAACAAAGAACTTGAATGTAGAAAAGTTTGGGTACTCGAAAGAGGACAGTAAGAAGACCCTGTGTGAGATGGAAACAATGATGAATCTGTACCACAGAATGATAAGAGCACACAAGTATTTGATACAAGCTATTAAATGGCAGGTAATACCAATAATAAGGTACCAAATAACGAGTTAACTCTTGTACTGGCAGATTTGAAATATGTGCTGTATTTATCAATATTGTATTTTTCCAGTTGCTGGTCACCCTAGTAACTACATTCATACTCATTTTGATGGGCTGCTATAAACTTTCACTGCGAGTTATACATAACGATGTAAGCTATAATTATACAACGTGTAAAGTTCATAGCGCAAAACCTCTCGTGGGGTAACTCAGCCCATGTTACTGAACAATGATTGATCAAAAACATTTGGAAAAAAAAAATCATACAAAATGAGAAATTGATCGAGCCCATCAGTACGAAAAATCCTTTTTTAAATTTTTTTTTTCAAAAGATTTTGATCAATCATTGTTCAGTAACATGGGCTGAGTTACCCCACGAGAGGTCTTGCGCTATTAACGTTACACGTTGTGTATATTTTATGAGTAGTTTTAATTAAGGCATCGGTTTTAAATTTTATTAATCTGTATATTTTGTCCTCAGATCACATTAATGTATATACTTACTTTTCTGCTGCTCTCGGGAACTTTGACATTGTGTTGGTTTTCGCCATGCGTGCTCAGTAATCAAGTTCACAATGAAGTGAAAAGATTAAGGGAGTTATTGTCGGTTAGAATTTATGAAAATGAAATGGGTATGTTTTGTTGAAATACTATTTTTACGAACTGATGTATCATTATCACATTCAAAGTGATTTGTGTGTGGGGTTGTTGTTTTGCCACAAAGTATGTGTTTTGCAACGTAAAATTCATATTATATTAAAAGTTAAAACTCCACAGGTAGATTTTTAGTTTTGTGCTGGGTTTTATTATTTGATTTTTCTGCTATCTGTGCGGAAAATAGAAATAGAGGGAATTTACAGATATCAAAACATAACAATAACTTTTACCCAATATCCTTTAAATAAGCCTTATAATTAATTACTAATTTATATTTTTATACGCAATAACGCCTGCGTCACGTCTACTCAGAGATATTTTTAAGGAACATAAGGATCATATTTCACAAAAATCACTTTGGCGTTTCTGGTACAGTTTGTATGACTTTAGTAAGTTCACAGATGCACCTAGTCGCGGCATGGCGCGTGCGCTGCTGGCGTGGACGGAGACGCGCGACCTGTCGTTCTCACTGCTGCGCATGCTGGACATCGACATCTCGCTGCCGTTCAAGTTCGTCGGCCTCCTTGTTACTTACCTCATCATATTGCTACAGTTTCAGAAAATTATTGATCCAATTGCTTATGCAAATTAATTGAAACATGTGTAAAATTTGTGACTGTGTATGTAAGTTTATGTCCTTGTAAACGCACCTACGATAGAAGAAAAAAAACAATCCTAGACTACGTTTTTAGGGTTCCTTAATTTATCAATTAATATCTATCAAATAATTCATTATAGTCAAAAGAGCACTTTGGTAAACAATTAATTTAAAATGTACATACCTACAATCAAGTAGATATAAAAAAAAATGTTTTATGTGTCTTTAGTTTATTTAATTAAAGTTCGTTCTTTTAGGTTCACAGAGAACTCAATTTGTTATTTTATTTGCACACATTCAGGTACAGTTGTTTACTTGTTATTATTATGATTATGTTTAATATCTTATTAACGGTACTAAGGGGTTATTCAAACCGTATACAAAACACAATTTTATCGACACAAAAAAGTCAACTAATATGAAAACAAAAGGATCGTTTTACAATCAGTTCACTTTATTTTTAAAACCCCATGGTTCCGCGTGTAAAGTATTAAACATGGATTTATAATCTTATTATCCTTTAAAACGTTAATCTTGGATTAATTAAACATTAATTAAAAGTACTTACTCAAATAAAGCTTAAAAGGAAAATGGGAATACTTAAATCACTAAGTTAAATCCTAGTTTCGAGAAACATCAGAACTAATTCGAGAAACAGATTGGTGAGAAAGTTAGCACACCTAGAAACATTTAATTTTCACTAAAAACCGTCCGTTACGGTGACCTAGTCCTTGTTAGAAATGTGATGCTTTTCGGATTTAGAGAGTTGTGATATTTTTGTTTTAGTATGCGGTTTTCGCCACGGTATGTTTACGCTTCCAAACTTTCATGATGATGTGCCAATGCTAAAATGTTTACAAGATAATTTGAGAAGTCAAAGTTTATGTTGTTTTTTAATTCGTTTGCAAGGCAATAACATTGGGCACGCCGCAATTGCGGCGGTAAGACCCCTCTTTGAGGAGTGGCTGGAGAGAAGTCATGGCGTCCTGACCTACCGCTTGACGCAGGTCCTCACCGGACACGGAAGTTTCGGGAGGTACCTGTGTCTGATGCGAAAGGAGGAGACGCCTGGGTGTCACCAATGCGAAGATCGCCCGGAGGACACGGTGGAGCATACGGTGCAAGACTGCCCCCCAGCTTGGGCGGAGCACCGACGTGTCCTCACGGCTGCGATAGGCGGAGACCTCTCGCGCCCGGCATTGGTTTCGGCCATGCTGCGGGGCGAGACGGAGTGGGAAGCGGTCAGCTCCTTCTGCGAGGCAGTAATGCTCGTGATGGAGGAGGCGGGCCGCGAGCGAGAGAGGACAGCGTCCTCACTCCGCCCCAGCCGCAGTGGTAGACGGCCATGGCGACGGACGTCGCTTGATGATCTCCGGCCACCGTAGGCGCGGGCATGCGGGCAGCGAGTAAAGGGCAACTCGCTGCCCGACCAAGGACCATGCTCGGGTCGACGGCGCGTTGTGTCCCACGCGCGCCTCAAAGAGCGTCAGCATAATGACGGGGCCCCCCTCTCAGAGGGCCAAAGCCTGCCATTCCCTTACCGTAGCCCCGGAACATAACAGGCTATGAAGGACACCGTGGATTTTAGTCAGTAGAAGTCTGACAGTCCGTCCCGCCCTGCCCGGGGTTGGAGGACTCATTTGATGATTTTACCACGCTAAAAAAAAACCGGCCAAGTGCGTGTCGGGCCACGCACAGTGTAGGGTTCCGTAGTTGCCCATCAAAAAACTTATGCGAACTAACTAAACTGATTGGCTGAATTTAATTTTAAAAAGAAGAATTTTCAAAATCGGTCCAGGAGTCTTTGAGAAATCGGGGAAAATACATAAGAATAAAGATTACGACGAATTTAGAACCTCCTCCTTTTTTTGAATTTAGTTAAAAATAGTTGACGATAAAAACCTACCTATCCCCAAAAAACATACCTATAAAAGCTGTAATAATAAAGTTGCCAAACTTACATTTGCAGTTGTCTCCGATACATTTTGTTTAAGAAAATATGATGTCCAAGTACATTTTATAAGTTGGTCGACTATTACTCGTAAAGTTGTAAAGCCTACTTAGCCATGATAATTTTCTTTTAAACTTCGTTATATATACTACTATTGTGAATTTTTTCACACCCCCAAACATAACCGTTTAGCTCGTAGAGGGGGGGGGACACTCGAATCGAGCAAAATTTAGAACTTTTAAGCTTAATATTTCACAAACGAATTTTTTTATCAAAAAACTGTTAATGGAAACTATCATTATTTTTTAAAGGCCTATTTAATGATACCCCACACTAAGGGGTACGCGAGAAAAAAAAATCCTCACTTTACGTGTAAGTACTGGAGGTATCCTAAAAAAAATATTTTACGAGATTTTATTTTACCACTTTTTTGGCACAACAAATCCGTATATTTACACCAAATTACAGCTCTCTAGTACTGTGCGTCTCTGAGCTAAACTGCGGACAGACGGACGGACGGACGGACGGACGGACGGACGGACGGACGGACGGACGGATGGACGGACATGGCGAAACTATAAGGGTTCCTTGTTGACTACGGAACCCTAAAAAAGGCAATAAAATTGTGAAAGCCAATTATCATTAAGTTTTTTCAATCGCATTTATTGCGCCCATGTAACATAACTCATAAATTCTACAGTAAAATAATCTCGATCTCACAATACTTTAACATAATCAGCCTACTGGGACACAGGCCTCCTTGTATATTCAACTGACTCTAATCTACCAAACGGGCCCAGTGCAGATTGGTAGATGACACAAATGCCTTCGAAAATTTGGTTGTAGAACATTAGACTCCCTCGATGTTACCCTTCAGACTTTTTAAAAGCGTAGATGATAAAATTGATTATTCAAAGTAATGCGTCTGCCTGGATTCTAACTGATAAGCTGTTCTCATAAAATATACCGAGTAATCGAATAGTTCAACAAGTATACTAGTAAACTTTAGTCTTCTTATTAAACTTGAAAGATTTATAATGCCTCTTGCCTACATTGTCTAAAGTTGAGAGCTACATCCTATCATACATTGTCGTACAGCACTGTTTCAGAGATGTTTGTTTTCCAACAATATTGATGTTGTTTGCCACTCAGTTGTAATATAATAATACTAGTTTATGTACTTGACATTGGCCTAGGATGGATGGATATTTAACTTTGTTACTCTTTCACACAACTCTTCTAAAAGGTTTTTTTTCAAGAAATCATCGAATGAGTTCTTCCCAGGGCAGGGCGGAAGGGACTTGTACTGACTAAAATCCATGGGGAATTCAACAGCCCTTGACGTTGCGGGGTCTCGGTCATTTGTTAGTCCGGCGACCTTTTGAAAGGTTTTGGGGCACTACAAGTATATCCATCATAATAATAAACCAGCTAAAAGTACCCACAGCAAACTGCATAATTCTTCATCCACTTCATCAAATAATTAACTACCTTCTCCATCATTTCCTGTACTTTAAAGTAAGACAGCTACAATCATAGAAGCCACAGTGATTACATCGACGACCCCGTTTGGCTGCACAATGCATGCGGTCAGCACGTATGGAGAAGGTTCATATTCGATTTTCCCAATCGAATGTGAACCTTCTCTCATTGTGATAAAGTTGAAATTCTGTCATAAAAATTGTTTGACATACCTACAATTCAAATCTTATTTACCTAAATGTGGTGAGATAATTCGGACGTGTACCACGAGTGTTGGTTCGAAAAGACACAGGATAAGAGGTTCTTGAAACTTTTGAAGGATTACTTTGCCTAGCAGTGGGTCAGCATAGCCCAAAGAAAAGAGAATTATGTGGTTTTATGAAACCACGGTAAAAGTGTTACCTTTGCACAGCTGATGCGAATTTTAGTCGCCGCCATATTGGCCCCGACTGATCTAACGAGCGCCTTTCACTTTATCCCTACTCCGCGGCCGACCGTCACGCGACATGCAACACACAGACGAAAAAAGACAATGCAACTTATTGGCCCAAAAAATTCAAACCTGTTGTGCATAATTGAAACCTATTCCAAACGAAAGTTCTAACCATATAAAACAACTTTTACTATGGGGCCAAAGAAATCTATCCCAGTAAAAAAAAGATACAGGGTTACAAAAGTATTAAAAAGTGTGGATTTTTTTTCCACTTTATTATAAGTTTTGTTTGTTCGCATCCAACAATGCATTTGTATGTCTTCCTCATTGTTATATGTGAGCTAAAAAATGTAAACATTTTTTGGGTCAGTGGTAGTAAACTCTGCCTCTGAACCAAGGATAGTAGAAAAATCAGTGGTGACCGTAATCACTAAACTCACCATCTTGTGGAAGCGCTGATTGTTGAATATAATATTCTCAATGAGGCAAAAATGTGTCGAAAAGTGTCGTTGTGGTAGGAACATTTTCCAAAAATGTGTGTATCGGAGTCCGGTAAGCACAGTGGATTTTTTTTCACCTCATTATATGTTTTAAGTAAGTCCGAGGTCTCCACTCTCGTACTAATTACTTTCGTTTAGCATAGGTTTGAATTGTGCACAAGGGGTTTGAATTTTTTGGGCCAATAAGTTGCATTGTCTTTTCACGTTTATAATTAGTACAAGAGTGGAGACCGCGGACTAGCAAACGCAGCGTAGGACGTCCATGGACAGACGACCTTATAAAGGCCAGCGGGAGACAGGTCGCTTCCAACCGGTATATGTGTAAATCTAAAGGGGAGGCCTATGTTCAACAGTGGATGTCCTATGGCTGAGATGATTGCAACGGCACGTGTTATAAAACGTGATAGTGTGCGCGCTGCTGCTGTACCCATTAAGCGACAGGTAGCCAGTCGTAAGGGTCACGGCTCCGCGCCTCCCTCCCGCACCCTATCTATTGCGGCAAGGTTTTTCCGAATCATTGTTTTACCTTCGTGAGCGAGGTTCCTAGGCACGCTGCTAGAACTACATCTTTCGTCTCATTTACTCATAAGAATTAAAGTGAGACAACGTATTGATCAAAAGGAGCTTCCAAGGAGGTTCGATCAGTCAGGCTGTTTATTCTCAGAATGTGAAACTCTTTGGTGGAATTCTTTTTATTTTTAATGGAAATTAAAAAAAAAACCGTAAAGAAAACGCACGGTGCTATACAATGGAGCGTGCGGTAAAGTAGGTACTTAGGTGAGAGTACCTACTTTACCGCACGCTCCGTTGTATGGTGCGTAATTTTTAACTTTCGAACAATGTATACAGGCATCGTAAATGCATTTTTCGAGCAAATGTGTTGAAAATAGTTTTATGGTGAGCTTTGCATGAGCCCAGTTATTGGAATGTAGAACAAAATGGATATGGATTACTGTTCTTTCCGAGAAATGAAAGGAAATTAGCAAGGTCACACAAACTAAATGTTGATAGGTAGTCGAAGTTTCTTTTAAGTATTCATCAAATAATTCCTCCCGCCGTGGCTGCAATGGAATGGACTATCAGACTCTTACTGGATAAACGTTCATTCTATTCCTTAGGTTGCGCTTTGCGTTCCAGGGTCACAGTTACTTGATTAGATAGACTCGCGACCCTGGAAGGTGTTTGGTATTACCGTCAGTTTACTGACAGCTCCTTCAGGCGCGCGTAATTAGCGAAGCGCCGCTGGTCGTTCGGCGAGCAACTCAACACATGCTGTCCACAAACCCGCTTATGGTGGCCGGAAATCATTCCGCGACGTTCGAGGCTATGAGAGTCTTTAAATTATGTCGCTAACAATAACAAAGAATGCCGAAAGTGTGTCGATAATACCTAGTTTGAAACTATGTGTTGGAAATAAAATTTATAATAGTATGACGTCTGAAATCAAAGTCTGTTATTTTAAGAAAGTTATTTTATTATCAGAATCAAATCGTATTATAAAAAAAGTTCAGTGTTCAAACTGGAAGATTATAATATTGATAAACGACTAGTCAACTATAAAAAAAGCTGCATGGTATTTTATGTCGGTGTTTATCAAAGGATATAAATTATGGGTGGGTTATAGGAACACCTAAAGACACTGATAATCTAATTATCTCTATTGTTTTAACTGGCAGGCAGTAAAAAAAAATCGCCATGATATTTTTTAAAAATTCGTCCATTGTTATAAATTTTACAATTATGGGCCATGTGTCCAACAATAGTTAAGCTGCAGGTACGAAACCTTGAATATAGTTGTAAACAATAAGTCATAAGTTTTGGAGAAATTTAAACAGATTTACTTTTAATGGGTACCTGGGAGGGGCTAAGCCAGCGTGGTTTTTATATTTTATGATCTATTGAACCTTTCTTGGTTCAGTTACACTAATTTTGGTCAGTATTCTCTGGAGAGTGATCTGTGCTAGTTGGTTGAAGTGAAGTGAGTTTATTTTAAAAATGTAATGGATTTCCGCAGAGTAACGCCTGATTCCATAATTAATTTTGCTAGATTTTACTGACATTTTGTGGTGTCTAGTGCTAATCCTTATAAGAGTATGCATGACTTGAATAGTTCTAGTTGTGTGTAGTGTTAGTGAACATCCACTATGGATCAAGCGACGGAACGGGAACTAACAGCTGCGCACGCGCTGCTGGAACTAGGAATGGATATGGAAATAGTAAGTTTGTTAAGTAAATTTTCTATTAGATAGGGTTCGATAGTAAAAAAATAACAGTAACCTTCGGATTTCTAATTTGCAAGTGAATTAGTAGATAGAAAAGCTCAGCTGTTTCAAAAGATCAACAAATAACGCAGCGGTATACCTAAGTAAATTGTTCACAGTCTAGACATATAAATTATAGTGAATTTCATCCATTCCGAGTAAATATTCACAAAGAAACAGTTACTTTAATTTTAGAAACAAACATTCACATAAAGCTAGTATAGACGCCAACACATTACAAAAAACACAAACATAAGTTTCTTTAATAGATTTTTCAACACATTTGCTCGAAAAATGCATTTACGAAGCCTGTATACATTGTTCGAAAGTTAAAAATTACGCACCATACAACGGAGCGTGCGGTAAAATAGGTACTCTCACCTAAGTACCTACTTTACCGCACGCTCCGTTGTATAGCACCGTGCGTTTTCTTTACGGTTTTTTTTTAATTTCCATTAAAAATAAAAAGAATTCCACCAAAGAGTTTCACGTTCTGAGAATAAACAGCCTGACTGATCGAACCTCCTTGAAAGCGCTTAATGCTCAATACGTTGTCTCACTTTATTACCTAAGAGTAAATGAGACGAAAGATGTAGTTCTAATTTCCACCACGTACATGTGGCGCCATTTGCAAATTCGAGCCATTTTCATATTGGGAACTTCAAAAATTGTTGCGACTTTTCTACTGTTAAATAAAGTTTTTTTAATTACATATTGTACTGTTTTCTCGCAAATGTGTTGAAAAACATTGTATGACACACGTGCGGAAATTGGTATTTACAAACTCGTGACTATGGTAAGCCCTCGGCTTCGCTTCGCTTCGCCTCGGGCTTACATTCGTCTACTCGTTTGTAAAAACCAACTTACCGCACTAGTATCATAAATAACTATTATCAACTGTATCACATTAGTAGAAAGTTCATATTCGATTGGATAAATTTGACAGCTGGGGTAGGTTGATATGGCGTCTGTCTGACCACTAGTTCTATGTTGAAATCCTCATCATGAGAGAGTCAGTAATGATTAAATATGACTGAGATTTCACGAACTTAAAGATAAAGGGACAGAGCAAAAATGATTTAATGTGAAAAACATGCAATTGCCAAACACCTAAACTCCAATGGACGGACGCCAGCCCAATCTGTCACATTTCTTTAATAAATTTTCAACTTTATCTCAAAGAACAGAAGGTTCATGTTCGATTGTGAAAATTGACGTATAACATAACTGATATTGTAATTTTCAGTGTGAGCCACAACATCAAACGAGCAGTCATAATAGTTTGCCTCGTGTGTTGGATGTGTCAATCGACGACAGTGACAGCGATAGTGATTTCGAAGTAAGTCGATTCTTATTTTTTCGTATCAGGGCTTTAAATTATAAAATGTAAAGATTCCTAGTAAACTACTGAGAATTGAAGCCAAAGAAAGATAGAAAAATGATCCCCTTCATTCCATTACTTAAATCATATTTAATGTACTGTATTAAGTTTATTTTAATGTATTTCCATGTAATTTAATTGAACCATATAAATGCTGTACACACCTTTATGTGACAAATTCACCACTAATCTTTGCCATCTGTACCTTATTTCTAATGTTGTAATAGTGAATAAGTCGTTGGTGTGTCAATTTAATAAATAAATAAATTACTACGGAATAAAGTGAGCATGTCTAAAGAAAACATTTAGTTGTGTGCGTGGCGCTCACTAACAACATTTACAAAAAAGTCGCTTCACGAAAAACGTATTGTGTTGATCGCGTTTTGTTTCTTGCTTTACCTTCATTGGTACTCCATTATGAGTATTTTCACGGAGTGCAGAAAACAGTTTTTTTTTCAATATTTACTAAAATGTTGTGTTTTTCAGGACAGTTACATAATTGAACGTAACGAAACTGGCAACTCAAGCAAATCTCCTCTCGGTAGACAAGAGCGTGTTTCGTTGAGTGGAAATAATGCAGGACATCGAGCCATGTTCACCAGCTCACCAGTTCCAGGCACCAGTACCGAGGAAGAAATAGGAATATTTTTCGATCAAGAAATACAGACAGAGGAATTAAGTTCACAAGTTTTATCTCCATCTTTCGCTTCTAAAATCAACTATACAGAAAAACTTCTCACAAGGATTTTCAGAAAAGTTAAGTCTTTAGTGATCTCGATGACAAAATTTGATCAGAATGATGAAGTTTTACAGAAAGATCAGAACGGACTAAATGATAACCAGAAGCAAGTAACTGTTCAAAATGTTGAAGATGTTGGTGCTGAAGAAGTTGTTGGGGATGATGATGTGGAGAATAATGTTAGGGTTAAAGCTGGAAAGAAGAATACACGCAAGATGCCCGGACTTCGCAGGATGACTGGTGTAAATATGGTAATGATTGTTATTCTGGAGTTTTTGCATAACCTTTCAATAATTTTGAACAGTTCATCGTTTCTACATTCGTTCTTCTTCTTCTTCTTCTTTAGCCTCTCTCTACCATTTTGGTGTAGGCCTCCTTCAACTCTTTCCACTCTTCACGACAGCGAGCTCTTTGTAACCAATTTGAGCCCGCAACCCTTTTCACATCATCCTTCCAGCGCATTTGTGGTCTTCCTTGAGGGCGTTTTTCTCCCCATGGCTTCCATTCGAGAAGACGTTTGCACCAAGAGTTTTCTTTCCGGGCAACATGGCCAGCCCAAGCCCACTTCAAGTGTGCCACTCGTTTCGTCACATCTGTGACTCTGCTTCGTTCCCGGAGCCATTCGTTAGTTCTGCGATCGATCAATGTCACTCCTACCAGCTTCCTCTCTACTGCCCTCTGGGCCACTTCCAGTCTTTTTATAATATCTTTGGTGAATACCCATGTTTCGGCACCATAAGTGAGTACTGGCAGGATGCATTGATCAAAGATTCTGGCTTTTTGTTCTGCAGATATTTTCATTTTGAAGGCGAAGTCCAGTTTCGAGTATGCTCCCCACATGAGCCTTATCCGTCTGTGAAGCTCGTTGGTTTGATTGTCCTTGCCCATTCTGATTTCCTGCCCTAAGTATACGTATTTCTCTACCTGCTCTATGGTGGTTTGGTTAATGGTGATGTGTGCACTCCTTCCGTCCATGTTCGTCATAATCTTGGTTTTGTTCAAATTCATTTCCAAACCAACCTGCAGGGAGACGTCACTTAGCTCCTGAATCATTGTCTGCAGTTCCTCAGGATTATCTGTGAGAAGAACAATGTCATCTGCGAACCTGAGGTTACTCAGTCTGGCTCCTGCTATATTTAGACCACGGTTCTCCCATGAGAGTTTTTTAAAAATGTCTTCCAGAACAAGGGTAAATAACTTTGGAGACAGTGTATCTCCTTGTCTGACCCCTCTTTTTATCGCAATCGGTTCTGTTGGTTCCGACAGTATTACTTTCATGGTAGCATTGTCATAGATGTTTTTAATTAACTTTGTGTACCGATGATCTATTCGAGCATTTTGCAGTGACTGAACAACAGCCCACAATTCCACACTATCGAAAGCTTTTTTGTAATCGATAAATGCTATCCACAAAGGCATTTGATATTCTGTTGATTTTTCGATTACAGTTCTCATTGTCAAGATATGATCCATCGTACTGAAACCACTTCTGAAGCCAGCTTGTTCAATAGGTTGGTAGAAATCTAACTTGTTGGTAAGGCGGATAGTAATGATCTTAGTTAGTAATTTGTACAGTTGGGGTAACAAACTAATGGGGCGATAGTTGTTAATATCCTTTTTGTTACCTTTTTTGAATAACAAGATGACATTGGAGCACTCCCATTCTTTGGAGACCCTTCCTTCCTCAAGACATTTATTTAGAAGCTTGTTTAGGAATTTGATCACTGTATCTCCACCCTCTTTGACCATTTCGATTATAACGCCGTCTTCTCCGGGAGCTTTATTGTTCTTCATCTTTGTAAGGGCGTATTCAATTTCCGTATTCGTTATATCTGGCACATCTTCGGAACCAACGTTTATAACAGTTCTGGTAATGTTTGGGGTTGTGTTCATGCTCTTTGATGCGTAAAGCTGCCCGTAGAATTCTTCAACCAGTTTTAGTAAATTGTGTTTTTCTGCTGTTGGATTCCCGTGTTGGTCTATTAGTTCTGTAATCTGTTGGTTGCCTATAGAGAGTGCTTTTCTGAACACCTTGGGACCCTTATGCTTCTCGATTATGGATCTAACTATGTGCTCGCGATAGTCTTCGATATCTTCTTCAACATGACTCCTGACTTCTTTGCAAAGTAATTTAAACCTGTGAGATGTATAAAGACCTTGTTTTATTAATTGTCTTCTTTCCTCCAATAGTTCTTTGGTTTTATTTTTCAATTTAGAACGGTTAATTTTTCCCTTAGGAGTTATTTCTGTTGCTACTTCACACAGGGTACTTTGAAGGTGTTTGGTTAGATTATCGATTTCTGAAGTATCACTGTTTATGTTCAGAAGCTTTTCTTGGATCTTTTGTTGGTAAATATCCCTATTTACTCTAAGCACAAGGGGGTCTGTTTTAGTTTTCTGTCTCTGTATCTTTGAGTACCGCATCAACTTTGCATTTATGGTTACAGATGCTCGAATAAGACGATGATCGCTGCCGGTGTTAAAGCTATTTAGGACACTTACATCTGTTATGATGTTTTTATGACTACTGAATATGAAGTCTATTTCATTTTTGTATCTTCCCCCTGGAGATAGCCATGTCCATTTCCTTTCTTTTCGTTTTTGATAAAAGGAGCTCATATGGAACAATTTTTGCTGTTCTAAGAAGTTAATAAGCATTTGCCCTCTACAGTTTCTTGATCCAAAACCAAAATCGCCCATGAACCTTTCAGACTCGTCCTCTTTCATTCCTATTTTAGCATTAAAGTCGCCGGTTATTATGGTGTATGTTGTTGGATTCGCTTTCATACATTTTGTAATATCCTCATAGACTGCTTCGACCTCATCATCAGGTGTTGCACTAGTTGGTAGATATGCTTGAATAATCTTCAATGTTATATGGGTCGTAATTTTTAAGATGACGTATAATACTCTATCGGATACAGAATTTATAGTTGTTATATTATCTTTGATGTTTTTATTTATTAACAGTGCCACACCGTGCTCATGTAGGTTTTCTTTACCTCTGTAGTATAGAAAGTGGCCTGCACGCAGTCTCAGGCAAGCTTCACCGGATCTTCTCACTTCGGACAGGCCAATCACGCTCCACTTAATCTTATCTAGTTCGTAGAATAACTCTTCTAGACGGTCGTCTGTTCTCAAGGTCCGCACATTGTAAGACGCTACAGTGATCTTTGTCGTTTTACTTATAGGTTTATGACAGCCTGATAACTCCCAGAGATTCTTAGCACCCCTGGTTCCACCAGAACCCATGCTGCTGTCTTTGCTGGGTATCGTGGACCCGCTGGGAACTCGGGGCCGTGGCTTATGTCGTCTTGTCATGTCATTGAAGGGTTTAGGCAAGTTAACCCACCCGCTTGCCAAAGGCGTCCTGGTGGGTGAGAAGTAATCCATCTAACTCGGACTGTGGGTGCTAGCTTTGATCTTTAAGTGAGATTCCTCCACTACCAACCCTAAGGTGACGCTCCTTCCCTGAACGTACCTAGATCATTAAGCCGTCAGACGCCTTAAATGATCCCCCCTATCTCTCTCTGTTCGTTGACCCTACGTCCCATGAGGATTTTATACCACCATCTTCAGCAGGGTTACTCAACTTAACAGGGTCCACCACGTGAAGGTGAGAGTGGAGTTGGGGTGCAGAGGCTAGAGACTTTCACTTGATCGAAATTCTTGTGTTGCGCATGACACCCCCATAGACCCCTACATTCGTTATTATGATGGATCTGTGCAGAGTGACAAGTTAAGATAACTATAGTACCTTGCTACTATTGATATTGAATTATCCTTATCCAAAAATTGGTCAAGTAGATTCGAAGAAAATTGGCTGTAAACGGTGGACGGTCCATTCGGTCAGACTGATCTTATTGGACGAATGGATTCCTTAAAAAACTACAGTGTGGTTATTTTATATCTCCTGACTTAATAATTGAGAGGAATTTTGCACAAGACAATAAGCGTATTTTGTCACAAAATGTACAAACATGCGTCCTTTCAGGTACCGATTGGGAATGGTAACGCTAAAGTGCCTGCAAGACTGCTCAATGATATTGATTGGAACTCGTATACATCTGCTACACGACGATTACTGCAGGCGATCTTCCCGCGAAGGTAATATAAAACGCAAAAAAAATGAACAAATTAGGCCTACCTGCTTCATTGTATATTGTAAAAGATTCTAAACATTCATTTTCTTTTAGGGTAATGGCGACGCATTCTCTAACAGGCAAACAGTCTCCAGCATTTTTAAATAGACCTCCGAAAAAAATGTTAGATCCCCAACTTGTTGACGATATTGTTGAGACAGTTTCCGTAAGATGTGGTGTTCCAAAGAATCTAGTGAGGTAACTATTTGATTCACTCATTTCTGGTTTTAAATCTTTAAAACAATGGCTATTCTTTTATTTTTAACGTGGTAAAATCATCAAATGAGTCCTCCCACCCCGGGCAGGGGGGAGGGACTGTCAGACTTGTACTGACTAAAATTCACGGTGTCCTTCAATAGCCCTCTTCCGGGGTCACGGTGATTTGGCCCTCTGAGAGGGGGGGGGGGGGGCGTCATTATGCTGACGCTCCTTGACACAACGCGCCGTCGACCCGGGCATGGTCCATGGTCGTGCAGCGAGTTGCCCTTGACTCGCTGCCCGCATGCCCGCGCCTTCGGTGGCCGGAGATCGTCTGCTGACGTCCGATGCCGCGGGCGCCTACCAACAATGGCCATTCTAGGGTTAAGTTAGACGAAAATGTATTGAATGTTCTTTTTTTATTTTTACAGAAATAGTATAACCGTAAAGTGCTCAGACGAAGCAAAGTTATATCGTAATCGGCAACAACATAATCAAGCTCGCGGGCCTGTTCGTCAAAACGTGGAAAATGTTCCGCCATCTAATCTACGACCTCAACGGACGAATCGCAGACCGTTTTGAATGTATATATAATCAGCTGCTTGAATCGGATGTAAATAGAGAAAAATAAAATGAAAAAAAAAAACTTAAAAAAAGAAATCCTGAAAAAAAAACTGACAAAACTATAAAAAAAAACATAAAAAACTTGTCATCCCTGGGGCGTGAATTCATGGTCATCGAATTAGTAAGCCAGTTAAACCAGACCGGTGAAAAAAGAATGATTAATTATTTTATTCTTTCGTTATTATTTCAAACGCAGGGGATTACCACTGCTGGTGTGCTTCCCCACATGCACATCGAACCCCAGAGTTGAAGATATACCTTTAAGTTTGTTTTGTATGCCGCATGATTTTCATTTTTGTGTACTTATGTCTATGTTCTTATTTGTTTCATTTTTTCTTTTAGTTCTTTTGCTAGATTTAAAAATATAACTAACAAAAAAAAAAGAAAAAAAAAACTTACTATATTATTATGTTCTAATTAACTATGTTAATTATCTTATTTCTTTATTAATTTCTTGCTTCCATTTTACATGTTTACTAGATTTTTAAACATTTCTCACAAAGCAATACAAAAGAGAAAGATAAAACTAATTTAATTATAATTAAAACTGATTAAAATAAAAATAAAATTATGATACATTTACGGTTTTTAATTTATCATAACAGACAGATCTTAAATTTTTTTTACCTTGCGGGGACCGGACCCGCGGCACACTGCGCATTTGCGCAACAGTCGATCGCAAAGTTACAACGCCAATCATACCATCTAATGTTTTATTTGTTCAATGAACTATTCAGTTTTTTAGAATATACTTTTCAAATTGATTTAAAAAATCTCTTAATTTAAAAACAAAATCTTTCGTTCTAGCATTCATGTCATTCAGTTTATTATTCAGTTTTAGTAGCATTCATATTATTCTATCATTCAGTTACATGGGCCAGTGTAGATGGAAGCGTGAACATACTGAAAGTTGGCACCGAATACAAAAACAAAAATATCACAACAGTAACCCCTTTCCAACTCTCGAGTAAGGACTACCTAAGTCACTTTGACGGTTGGTTTTTTTTTTACCGAATTCAAAAAGCAAAAGCTGCCCTGGGTGCACCTTGTTGCTATTTTTTTACTTTGACTGGATGATTTGGCCAAACCTGGGAGAGGACTATGTCAGTGGACTCCGAAGGCTAAGTTGCATGATAGCTAAAGTCCTGTCGGAAAGCAGGAGGAATTTCGTGTACCTATTATTTATTACCTGTCACTGTCACTCCCGCATAAAATAATTGAGTCTCGCTTGCACTGATAGCGGCCATTACATCTTCCCTTTACAAACTATTCCTATTTACAATTTATAAAGACAAAATTTTTTTTTTCAATTCGGTGTACCTGTGGAGTCGTCGGTCGAACAGTATTTGATTTTTATATACGAGAGTCAATGTCCCAGTAGGTGTACCAACTCTCAGACCAATCTATTTCTCGAATTAGTTCTGAATATCTGATGTTCCTGGAAACTGGGATTTAACTTAGCGATTTAAGTTTTCCTTTGAAACTTTATTTGAGTAAGTGCTTTTAGGATTTTATTTAACGTTCTTATTACGTAGCTGTTTGCATTTTTAAAGGATAAATTGATTAAGCGGGTACGATTGAAACCGTTCTTTTCAAATCCAGTTAACGTTATATGTGTTTAGATTTCTTTTTTGAATTTGCCTCGCACTATGATTTTCTCCTGTATTTTGGTGCGCTTACAAATTCAAATACACAAACATCCAGACTCGGAACAACCACTTGTAGATCAAACAAATATTTGTTCCGTAGGGGGTCGAACCTACGACACGTAGCATTCGTTCTCTCAGCCGCTGCTGTCAACGACAAAAGCTTGGATGCAACTGTGGATTAGATAATTATGTTTTCAGAAACTGCCATGTAGATAATGATATTTATTCAGATTATGGCGCATTTTAGAACAGGTCCTAAATAAAACAAGTAAAGTGATTGATCAAAGCAAAGTCATTCAGTATTTTAATACATTTTACGGTCATGTGTTCCTCTAGTTTCTTTAGACTAATAAATCCGTACCAAGCGTGAGTAGGTTGATAAGTCGAATTACATTTTTTTAATACTGAATTGCTTCTTTTACAGGTTCGATAGGTCTGTCATACTGCACATATCAAACTTGTGAATTTGTTATCTCTCTTACTTTTTCTACCCTTTTTTTTTTTTTTTTTTAACGTGGTAAAATCATCAAATGAGAGGGGGCCCCGTCATTATGCTGACGCTCTTTGAGGCGCGCGTGGGACACAACGCGCCGTCGACCCGGGCATGGTCCATGGTCAGGCAGCGAGTTGCCCTTTACTCGCTGCCCGCATGCCCGCGCCTACGGTGGCCGGAGATCGTCGCGCGACGTCCGTCGCCGTGGGCGTCCACCACCGCGGGTGGGGCGGAGGGAGGACGCTGTCCTCTCTCGCTCGCGGCCAGCCTCCTCCTTTACGAGCATTACTGCCTCGCAGAAGGAGCTGACCGCTTCCCACTCCGTCTCGCCCCGAAGCATGGCCGCAACCAATGCCGGGCGCGAGAGGTCTCCGCCTATCGCAGCCGTGAGGACACGTCGGTGCTCCGCCCAAGCTGGGCAGTCTTGCACCGTATGCTCCACCGTGTCCTCCGGGCGATCTTCGCAGTGGTGACACCCAGGCGTCTCCTCCTTTCGCATCAGCCACAGGTACCTCCCGAAACTTCCGTGTCCGGTGAGGACCTGCGTCAAGCGGTAGGTCAGGACGCCATGACTTCTCTCCAGCCACTCCTCAAAGAGGGGTCTTACCGCCGCAATTGCGGCGTGCCCGGCCTTCGGTCGCGACAGTCGTCCCCTCCATACTGCCCTGAGATCGCGCCGGAGCTCTTCCCGCCGCGCCTCGACTTCTCGAGGCAGCGGGGTTATGCCCCGGCGCTGCGCCTCCACGCGCCACTCATAGACGCGCTGGAGGGCAGTCGCCTCCAGATCCCAGGGCAGCAATCCGGCAAGAAGGTTGGCCGATTCGCCGGCAATCGTGCGGTATCCCCGGATCATCCGGATAGCCATGACCCTCTGGCATGCGACCAACTTTAGTGGTCGCGTCCGGATGCTCGGGGCCCACACGGGGGCCCCGTAGAGGGCCATGGACCGCACGACGCCGGCGTACAGCCTACGGCAGGAGGCGTTTGGCCCGCTGAGATTGGGCAGGAGTCGCCTGAGGGCGCCTGCTGCCCGGTTCAGCTTTGGGGCCAAACTCAGGAAATGCTCCCTGAAGTTCCACCGGCTGTCGAGGACGAGTCCCAGGTACTTCATCGTCCTCAAGACGCCGATGCGAACTCCTCCCACCGTTATGCTGTAACCCGACTGTGGCGCGTTGACGCGGCCATGAAAACACATGGCCGCCGTCTTGTGCAGCGCCACGTCGAGTCCCAACCGCCGGATCCTATCGACGACTGTCGCGACCGCTTCCGTCGCCACGTCGGCCGCCGCCTCGTGCGACTCTCCCTGCGCCAAGATGAGCGTATCGTCAGCGTAGCATACTACGCTGACGCCATCAGGTAGGTCGTACTTTTTCTACCCTAAATAAAAATATGTAAAAATGTAAGTCGACTTATCAACCTATTCACGCCTGGTACGGAAATAACTTTTATGTACAGACGCCAGCACATCAAGCTACCACAATCTGTCAGATTTATTTAATAGAATTTCAACCTTATCACAAGAGTAGAAGGTTACTGTTTGATTGGTAAAATCTGACAGATTCGGGTAGGTTGACCTGCTGGCGTCTGTACCTATTCAATTTTATACTTCAATCTACAAAAAGAAGTTATCCGACAAAATCTGAGAGCTAAATATCAGGGTCAAAAATTTTCTGAAACTGCAACAATATGATGAGGTAGGTGACAAGGAGGCCGACGAACTTGAACGGCAGCGAGATGTCGATGTCCAGCATGCGCAGCAGTGAGAACGACAGGTCGCGCGTCTCCGTCCACGCCAGCAGCGCACGCGCCATGCCGCGACTAGGTGCATCTGTGAACTATCTGATATCATTCACACTGTACCAGAAACTGCAGACAAGGCAACTTGAGAGAAAGTGAAACTTTGTTTTTGCGTACCGCTAAACGACAAACAAAATTGTATTCCATTAAATCATACCCATTTCATTTTCATAAATTCTAGCCGTCAAAAGTTCTCTTAGTCTTTTTGCTTCATTGTGAACTTGATTGCTGAACACGCATGGCGAAAACCAACAAAATGTCAAAGTTCCCGAGACCAGTAGAAAATTAAGAATAAACTTCAATTTCATCTGTGAACCAACAATTTAATGAATATCAAATGCCTTGCAATTTTCTCAACTGTTCTGGGGTCAGCTTCCAGTCCAAGCAGATGTTAGTATTTTACATGTAGCAACTGCTTCTTTGACCTTGACTACCCAGTAGCTAGGTACCTAACATGATTTCAAGATAAGTGAGAATGTCAGAATTTTGGTCTTCCATCTAGCAGCGACGACTGTCAAATATCTATAAATGATAACAAGACCAACAGACACGACTGTCATTATTGGCCTGCAGCTCCTAATTAATGCAACTCAATAGTAAATAATTATTTGAAACTTACATCGTCATGGATAACACGCAGTGAAAGTCTATATGCGTTTAATAAAATAAGTAAGAACGTCGACGCTAGGGTGACCAGAAGCTGGAAAATAAATCTTTAATTAAATTAATTCTCGCTCAGCGACTTTCGTTCTTGGTACCTTATCATTCATATATTACCTGCCATTTAACTGCTCGCACCAGGTACTTATGTGCTCTTATTGTTTTGTGGTACAGATTCATAATTTTTTCTATTTCACAGAGACTCTTGTAACAATACTCTTTCGAGTACCCAAACTGTTCAATATTTAAGTTTTTTGTTATTTTACTGTTGCTCAATGACAACTCCATGTAGTAGTTTATCAAACACAGCCGCGGTACGAGAAGACTAAACAAATGGCCATAGTAATATATTTCGTGAATAGTAAATAGCGTGAAAGGCATCGAACTTAACTTCATATTTAAGAAGGCGTCCGTGAACAGAGGTATTATAAATAAACTGATAATGAATAGCAACACAACAACAGTTACTACCAAATTTCTTTTTGATCCTTTCAGTATTTCAGGTCGGCATCCAACTTCTTTATCAAACTCATTCAACTCATTGTAATATCGTTTCAATCTCTTGACTGAAACTACATTGAAAATGGCGGTGAAGACCCACTGGATAAAATGAATACTGATGACAACTCGCAAGTATCTAAGATGTGAAATTCTATAGATGAAATACGAATAATGACACAAGTAGAGAAAAGTGGGCAAAAATGAAAAAGCCAAGTAAACAATATGAATATTTCCGAAGACAGGAATTCTGTTGAGACCAAAAACCAATGCACTAATTATAAAGATTTTAGAAACACAATCTATCGAAGGCTTTACATTTTCTTTAATATAAGTGTTGACGAGAACTGATGGAGGCGTCATGGCGACAAATACACACATTGAAAAGTGATGTTTCAACGGACATTTATAGTTTATTAATGGTTTCAATTAATTATTTTCCTAGACGACAGTCCCAAAACAGAAAAATTTGTAATATTGATTGTAAAAAAGTGTCGTATCTATTTGAAAAAAGTCAGACACTAAAATAGTGTGATACAGCTACTCATCATCCTTTTCTACTTGAGGTCGGGGCTCCTCCGAGCTGGGTCTTCGGTGATCGGGTTTCTCAGGGAACAACTCAGCAGACTTGTATTTGGCTTCTATTCTTCTCTATCAAACTTCAGGCCATCATTCATGGTTTGATTATATTTTAACGTCTGGCCTACTTCTGCCACTCATCAAATTATTTTGAATTTATATTTAGGCAATAAGGTAGTGTTTCGGTGACTTAGTTTTGTGTCGTTTTTTTTGAAGAGTTTTAGTACCAAGCGTTTTCTTTCTAAGTAATACTCATTTCTGCGAGTTTTCCAAGTAAAAATGGGAGTTTAAAGAAATACATCGCATGCCAGACAATGGTCGCAAGCACTCTCCAGTAAATTTCTTTTCGGAATGCTCTTCGTCCGTCATTGTAGAATATGAAAATAGTAGAATTGTTCAAGTATTTTCTACATCATAAAGACTTACAATAGCGTTCATCCTTATTGCAATTCTTACTTCTCTGCAGAAAATATCTTTTTTTTTTATCTTGGTAAAGTCATCAATGATTCCTCCCACCCACTGTCAGACTAGTACTGACTAAAATCCACGGTGTCCTTCAATACCGGAGTCACGGTATACGTCTGTCCCTTGACCCCGGCACTCATCGGACCTCTAAAAGGGGGGGGGCGTCATTGTGCTGACACTCTGTAATTCACGCGTGGATGGAACACAACTAATATATCCGTTATTTGTTTTGTTGTGTGTTACCTACTAAAATTACACGTTGAGCCCCATCAGAAGGGCAAAGTCTGACGGGGTCGCGGGACTCACGAATAACCGTGACCCCGGAACGTTAAGGGCTGTTGGAGGACACTGCGGATTTTAGACAATACGAGTCTAACAATCCCACCCGCTCTGCCCTGCGTGAGTCCTCCACTCATTTGATGAACTTACCACGCTAAAAAAAGGATCTAGTTTATGAGCGTACGGAACCCGAAAAAGCAATAAATGCTGCCGTGAATACCAAAGGAGAATGGAACAAAGGAATCGTGTTGCACCGACCTCAAGTAGAATGAGATAAGGGCAGGAAGATGATGATTATGCTGATCATCACCCAGAAAAAGTAAACGTCTACTTTTTCTTTTTGATAAACTTTATTAAAAATGTTCCTATAAGACTTGAAAAAAGAAACAACAACAAAATTCAACAACTTTCTTAATGTACTAATTTTTCAAGAATCATCACTAACTAAGTACTATCGGGTATTAAGAGGGCCCTTCCCCATCCGACGAACGACAACGCGAGCATGGCCAAAAAGCTTGTTGTTTTATCCAGAACAAGAAGCAAACCCGTCCCCGCTCGACTTGTCCCCTGCTTACCTCTTACCGCCACATAGCTAACACGCAAGTGAGAACGCGACAACATTAAAAGGAAAATAGTGTGCGGAAGTTTCATAAAACTTGTTCCAAGAAATACGTGTTTATTCGTAAGCCTTATAAGATTATGAAAAAAAAATTTTGCATTTAGAAACTCCATTACATTTGCAAGGTTTCTATGCAAATATTTCTTTCCGGTTACAATTAATAAGTACATTATAAACGCCCAAACATCACATAAAATTTGTGCAAAAAAGCTGATTTTTGGAGGTTTGTACTGAATTTGTTTCTTAAAATTTTGGTTTCGCGTTTTGATAGAAACCTAGATATAGTGCACAAGATGCCTATTAAAAAGTTCTATCTATTTAAAAGTTTGAAAGAAATATCTGTTACAACGCCATAATCACGTACGAGCGTTTGTATGAAAAGATAGACGGGTTGGCCGCCCTTAAGTCTCCAATTGATACAATATATCATGTAGTCCGTGCAGGTGTAGAGCAGTAGAAACAGTTTCCTTGATGAATGTCGAGAAGAATGGTCGAGCCGCAGTTAACGAAGACGGATCGTGTCGCGGTGACCGATGTGCAGGTAACGAAAAAATAACAAAATGAGCTCATAACAAATTAGTTTCTTCGTGTTTCATTTACCAAGGCCTACAGGCTATTTCTTTTCTTGTATTTTTTTTTTTAATTTTCGCTTGTTGCACGAAACTTGGTTATTATGTTAAGCTTATTACAAAAGTACTTCTTTTTTTTTAATATTTCACGCACCCTTAAATAAAACATCTAAAGCCATATATCATTGGTAAAGCCGTCACGTGCCACTTCTTAGCACTCGTAGCCGCATGGAATTCTACGGCGTAGCGCTACGACGTAGCTGCTACGACGTAGAGGAATGAGAGGCAAAAAAGGCAGTATTTGATAGTAATGCCAATTGTCCACGTAACCGCACGTCATACGCACGCTTTCGTCAATTGACGATTGCAAGACGAATGCTTGCTTCTTGCGGAGAAACAATGAAATCTGTGTCTAAGAAGAGGCAACGTCGCGTCAGCTGCTCGTAATGCGTTCGTCATGCATTAATTTTGCCGCTTCGTGGACACTTCATTGTGTCTACGCAAAATGCAAGCATTCGTTTTACATTGGTTTTGACTGGCCTGTTGGTCTAGTGGTTATAGTGACCCTGACTGCTATGCCGGGGGTCGTGGGTTCGATTCCCACCCAGGACAACAAATGTTTGTGTGATGAGCATGATCATTTGTTCTGTGTCTGGGTGTAATTTATCTATAATATCAATATGTATGTATTTAGAAATATATAAGTATGTTTATCCGTTGTCTAGTACCCATAACACAAGCTCTGCTTAGCTTGGGACTAGATGGCGTTGTGTGATAGTTGTGGAATATTATTATTAAATCGTCGATTGATTGATTATGACGAAAGCGTGTGTATGACGTGCGGTTACGTGGACAATGGGCCTAACCTATCAGCTAGGGGTAAAAGCCGCCTGAGTCTATCGCTTGTCGGATATGCCAATAAATCTGTATCGGAATAAAAACTCTCATACATAGAGTATGTATGTACTTCCTAACTGCGTAGTTTAGATAATATTTCAGTTTTAATACCCGTGTGGGTTGTGTGGTTATTTGAATATTAATTAGATGTTCCAACTCTAATTCGTTTGTGTTCAATTATAAATAATTCGGAATCAAAGCATTGTTTATTGTGTAGCTATGGTGATTATGTAAATTCCTCTTGAAAGTAATCGTAGTGCCTCAAAATTTTCAGTCGAAACTCAACAGTATTTAGTACAAGAAATTGCGTAAAAACTACTTCATTACTTTTAGAAGTGAGTGGAGTATGGATTGTGTGGTTTGCTGTGAAAACTTTAACATTGAGAATTATATGCTAAGAATTAATACTATTATATCCTTTATCTGTTTTTACAAAATGTGTATGTTCATTGTATTTTTGAAACGTTACACTACAACACAAATTTCTTACCAAACTGTCACACAGTGTTTTTATTTATCTTTGTCTACAATATTTCGTTGAGAATTAAATAATTTCTCAGAACAAACTTCATAGGTATGTTAATGAGATTGAAATTAACATCTTAATTCAAATGAAATCAAAAAGCATTTCAGCTTTTTAATTAAATTTATTTTAATTAGATTAATTACAATTATCAAATACTCAAATAATAAAGAAGATTCAATGTTTGTTTATACTCGGATGAATTTTATTATTTTGACAAATATTTATGTACTATTTATTATGTACTAGGTTTTGCAAGCGGCTTTGAATTTGATAATCAATTCTGATAGTTTATGTTCCGTCATCTGGTCGCAGAACTATCGGGTATCCGTGGCCGAGGAACGTAAAGGGCTATTGAAGGACACCGCAGATTTAAGTCAGACAGTCCCACCCGCTCTGCCTTGGGCGGGAGAACTCATACGATGATTGTACCACGTACTCGTAAAAAAAGAAAAGGCTGTAAACTATTTTTAGACTAAATTTAAAATTTTCACAACATTGGAAAAAAAAACTTACTGTTTTTTTATCCAATATTATAAATGTGAGAGTAAGGTAGGAAAGAAGTAGGATAAGGATTGTAGCGGTATCCTCTGAAAGGTCTCTAAAGACAAGGGGAGTTCATATTAACACCCGGATGGAAGCGTTGCGTATCCAAGGCTCTATTAGCAGCAGCGGTAATTTACATTTCATGTGGTTAATGAACAACGTATTAACAGTTAATTATAGCCCGGGAGGCGTGTTAACAACCGTGAGATGAGGTACTTCGCGGAGGGGAAGCTGTTGTGTGTGAACAATGATCTTTAACTGACATGGCTTATCACTCGCTTGAGAGAGAGTTCAAAGTGTTTTCATCTTCATTGTTTTAGATATATTTCTGTTACGAAGTACGTATATAACGTAGTATCTTTCTATTAATATATTTAAGGACAGTACGGTTGACTGGCTGCGTGATTGGCTGTACGAGTCGCGGATTCAATTCCCACCGGATTACTTGCTATTTTTGTAATGTTAAATGTTTGTAAAAGGCAATTTACAAGAATGAAAAGTTTTAATCTATTATCTATATTATTGTGTCAGACAACTCAACCACGCCGAAACGGATCTGTGTGAAATTTTGCATAGAAATTATAATCTGGAGTATATACCTTTAGTCTGATATTACGTTAGACCATAAATAATTTGGACCATAATGCGGGTGAATCTGCTGGCAACAGTTAGTAAAGTTATATTACAGCTTTTAAAATGAAATATAATAATTGAAGACACAAAGGCCAATCACAATACCGAAGCTCATTTTATTACACTTAAGATCAAGGGTATCACCATGAAATACGATACTGTCATAAAGTAAAATCTGCACAAAGTTCTTTTGTGTCGAGACTACAAAGGTTCCGTACCCCGTAACTACTTAATAAAATTTGTCAGAATACGTCTCAGTAATTTCCTTACCGTTCTTTGTTTACTGTCATTTGTGAATATAATGATTGTGTTCATTAAATTGTATCCGGTACAATTCCCAGCTGCTTCGTCGCTTCGGTTCGTTTGTGTCGACCACTTTGTCCTGTACCCTGATTAATTAACCATTTGTATGTTCGCAAACAACTGATTTCACTAATTTACTTATTGCATGACAAAGTAGTTTTAACGGAACGCTAATTGGATTTAATTGAGGACGAGTTTTCATATTTCCGTAATACTCTTATGAATAATTAATTGAAGAAAATTTTATTCAATTATAAGTTGCGGTTGATCGGTCTGATATTTATTTTGTTGTGGGAAATATGAATTAATGGTTTCATTCTCTTGTTCGAAACGAAAGATTGTTTTAATTGGACGGATATTAAGATATTTGAGTCGAGTGAAAATCGTGAGAATGTAGAAATACGAAATCCTGATGTATGTAGATACCTTTCGATACTCGCTTTTTGAAGCAAAGCCAACGATAAAATCGAAAAACGTGCGCAATGACCTTAACTTTAAGGAGTTTTGAGTGAGCGGTAAGTGCGTAGCTTTACGATCCGGCTGTATTACCCGGCGAGTCCAAATGTGCGCGACCTGAGATCTTAGTCTGGCAGATTCGCACATTTTACGAGCTCAACGAGGTAATGCCATTCTCAAGCTTCGTTTCCCTCTATTATCTTTGCGAACAGACAGTAAATCTTGGGATGTACTCACAGCGAACCTTATCACGTACTAGATGCGTAATTTATATTTTTTTTTATCTCTACGGATCCAGCATTCAGCTGTTCGGAGCGCTTTTGATTTAGTATCGCACTTAATTCTCAATTTGAGCGTGAAAAAGGTTTTACGTTTTATTTTTAAATTTTATCTCGGTTGTTGTTTCGCATACCGTAAAAGTAATGGCGTGAACAAAATAAAATCTATGGACCCGTCATAAATCGTACATAAACTATTTTAGGAGGTATGTTACGGCAGCACGTAACCCTAATAGCGACGCTGCGTGTAATATAGTAAAACCTAATAGCCTACGAAAAATAATTTACGGAGTAACACCTGCCGAAGATAAATTTCCTTCATAAGATAATTATAGCTAGCGTTGGTACCGGTAGGCACTCGTAGGTACTAGATAAGAGAGTTTTCCAATAGGCACGTACCGATATTTTTCAGCGTAATCAATTAGACGGCACATCGAAGCCAAATTGCTAATTTAGTTAATAGCTACAATTTGGAGACGATCGGGCGCTCACGGTAATAAATGGTATGGCACCACCTGAATTGGTAATATTATAAGAGGGAAGGCTTTAGCAATCAATGGAAGAGGACGTGCAATAGGAAAACTCAGCAAGGTAGTTAGGTTTTTAAATAAAAAAATGGTAGCCCTCTGCACTGGGAGGTCAAGGCCTAAGGAACTGGTCACACAATCGCAGTCAGATCAAAAGAAAGATAATTCCTTTATCTTTTTTTTTGTGGTCAGAATTTTTTGGTTATACCTATAAATCTGTTCTGACCTCTTAATAAAACGTGGGGTATTAATTTCTAGTATCTAATTTATTTGTTTTACATACTTCACGTTCAGAATTTAATCCTAAATTCAATGCTCTGAACCTAACATAACCCAAGGACCTAAGTTTCAATCCACTCTGACACCATTATTGAAATAAATGGGCCATATTTCATGACATAGAATCGATTGCATTTAGCGGGATTTATTCACCCAGTCTGTCCCGATTCCCGATCCTACAGGGATTTGCAGTATCCTTTTACTTTTTAAGAATGCCTGGAACAGGATAACTCCCAAAAGTAGTTGTGACAGGAATTTTGAAAGGCTTTCCTTTAGAGTGTTTTTGCTTGTTTATTTAATACCGACATGATTCACATTTTAGACCCGCTTTTTGCGTTTTAATTGGCTTGTTAGATGTCGTGAGCCGAAAATAAGGATTTAATAAATTTTCAAAAATGAGAATGACTGCAGATCGAGCTGGTGCTGGGTTCGATTACCAAGTCGAGCAACGTGTTGAGTTTTTCCATCAGGAATTACTTCGTAACCTTGAGCGTGGTCTTCTACCCGGTAGATGGCAATAAGCTTGCCCTCATTACATGGAACTGAAAACATAACTAGCAAAATGCTGGTGAATTTATTATGTACAACTTTGCCGTTATTAAATGTTGACAACGAATAAGTTATTCGCGTTCTATGTGGTATTAAAGTACTTGCTTTTAACACGTTGACCAAAATGGTTTTACTATAGAATGACGAATACAATCTGGTGATTGTCAAGTTATTTCGGACAAGCTACCATTATTTTGGAAAAAACAGTTTCTTTTTTTTTTTCTTCTGTCTTTCAGATATTTTTCTGTTAATATTTGTGCGGTCTCACCTCGATAATTGACTGAAAGGTATTATTGTGATTTTATTACTTACGTAGAAATGTTTATGGCCAGTGGGACTTTAGTCTAACGTATGTATATTGCTGAGCTAGCTCAGTTTTAATGTAGTCTGGACTAGGGACGTGCAAGACAATAGTGATTTGTGGTATCGATAGTGAACAGTGTCACTACAATATAGATGTGAGCAATAAGGTAAATAAGAGTGTCGCAATAGCGCGCTGCGTGCCATTGCTATGTCGAATTTTGCATTGCTCCGCTGCGATTGCAACTGCTTGCGTAATTGTCAACCTTTCCACCAAGAGCCCTCTTGCGGTGGCATAAAATGCGTTGATCCGTTGTTTAGGTGCAACACAACGTAACGCACTAATGAAGTCTCTTTGTAAGAGACAAAAAAAGCAAAAACCAAATAAAATAGAATTCATATAAGTTGCTGATAAACGAAATCAGTCATCTTATATTTAACATAGCTGAAGGTGACAGATGAAACAACTTTCTACTATTTTTCTAAGAATTTATCTGTCTGGATTACGAATAATCCCGGCAGGACCAACTTTTGTTACGTTGAGTCATGATTGAATTGCAAAAAAAGGATCCTAACTCCCCGTCTCCGCAGTAAAACTTGTAGGTACGAGAGTATTTTAAATGCTCTTTTTCTAAATGTGCTTGGTCGTAGATGCCAGCAAATTGCCTGCATGGCTTTTTAAATGCAGCATGTTTCTCCTTGTGGCTTTGCCCTGTGCTAACGACCGGCGGCATCCTGTCCGTATCGTGTGGAGCTTTGCTCTTTTAAAAGGGTGAAAATGGCCAGTCACAATCTTTTAATACGCCGACTTTCCGAACTAACTTTGAATTCCAGCTAACGAACAATATTGTACAAAACTGTGTAGTTTTTAATTGGGTATCGTTGAAAATTTCGAGCAAATGAAAGTCAAATTCTATTAGATCTAATTCGAGTTTCGATCTTTCGGGATGGTCCGCTTTTGAATGTTCTGAACAAAAGGTCGTCAATCAGAAAGTAAATAATTTAGTTGAGGAGATCAAAGCGATATCTTGCCGTGTAATTGTTTAGGGAACTTTGTGGGTCTGCAAAGTTGGCGGGGCCTACCGCACAGGGTTGATTGTGCGTACGTAACTGCTTCATTACTACACGGTCAAGCCGACCCTTAAAAATTTCAGCCTCATTCACTGTGTTTAATTGTTGTTACATTCAGCTTGTGTGGTGCTCCTCCCAGGTTTAACGTGTTGGGGTTTTGAGGTGTGTGTAGTATATTGTGGTGGTTCTTGTTTTAAAGGGCGTAATTTTCCTGTCGCTTTATAATGTTCTGCAAAATTTTCTCCGTGTTAGTTTATTATTACGTCAAAGCAATTTTTCATGGTGATTAAATTTTCTTCCAGAGCAAGAACGTCAGCTATCTGGGTCATTGTAAATTGTTATTAACTGCCAGATTTATCTGAGTTGCTTGTTTTTGTGATCATTTTACAGCCATCAACGGTGAGCAATATTCGGGAGAAGTTGTGAAATGTTTCATTACTTTTCGATCTCGGTAATAATACGTTGTATAATGGCCGTCTCTAAGATGAACCTCGAGTGGAGCGAACTTGGACAAGTTGATAATTATGAAAATTTTAATTACGAATTTATGCTAATTCGTCGCGCAAAAGAGCGGCGCTGGGGATAAAAGCTCGTTCACAAAGGTAAAGATTGACTGAACTAAATTAAAGCTCGGTAGAACTGTTGACAAAGAACTACCAGAAGTTCTTTGCAGATATCTTAGGTAATGGAGCGATAATTGTTTGCAGAGAAATGAGGTAATATGATTATGTTTAAGACCTTAAGACCTCTGTGTATGCGACTTTAAGACCTCTTATGTGTAAAATTCAACTTTATGAGAAAATCGATATAAACCGTCTACTGAAAAAAATATAATGAAACCAACTACAACAAAAAATAT
The DNA here is from genome assembly GCA_036375495.1 of Agrotis segetum. NCBI lineage: Eukaryota > Metazoa > Arthropoda > Insecta > Lepidoptera > Noctuidae > Agrotis > Agrotis segetum. Next base: position 403,021 of record JAQSVV010000135.1, read on the forward strand.
AGGTATCAGCCATAAGATTTCCTGCTTTTTAGTTTGCTATTGTTAGATAGTTGAAATTGAAAGTAGTATAATAGTAAAAAAAAAAAAAACTCAGTAGCTAAACATAACACTTTGTACACTTAATCACTCTGTGGTGGTTTTTGTGGCTATGCATAAATTAAAATGAGTAACGTGTGAAGAATTATTGCGTTAAGTCGGGAGGTCGTTTTTAATTCTGCCATAATTAACTAGGTATTTTAATTTAAGTAACGCGGTATTTAAGACACTTGCCTCGTCATCGTGGGGTAGGTACTTCAGGCAGTAATCTGTTTAATTTGCCACCCGCATCTCCTCACACTCGTCACGTAGTCGCCAACTTACACGCTTGTATGGTATGTCACCGCGCTGCGAGACAATGATAATGTCACCCGAATTTTGTTTGCTGGATTTAATTAGCCCTAAACATACAAAGTTGTAAGCGATCTTTTGACAGCTCCTTTGTATTTTGAGTGGGTATTGAGACTCTTTCTGTGCTTCCCGAGAGACAAATTCAGCATCATCGATAGCCCGTGGACCGAGAACTTACAGAAGGGTATGGATAACTTTCCTTTACTCGCCGAACATCTACCGAATACTAATTCGTTACATTATCTTGGCACAGAAGGGAAGTGAAAGAAAAGCTTAGTTTTGTTTGCTGCGCGTGCCTACCAGAGATTTTTCATTGCTAATTAAAAGTGTGGGAATCTGGAACACTGGAATTGTTTCCTTTCGTTTTCGGTAGATTTGAAACAAATTGCCGAGCGCTTAGGTCGTTCTGTTTCAATTTGGTTTAATGTGTAGTTTTTTTCGTTGAATGCGTATTTTGATCTGATATTTTGCTTTTAATTTTATGGCTACAATATACAGTGTAGTAGTGCAGTTATTTACTGATATTAAACTCCATTTTAAATAATATCTTTGTTTGTTAGTTACACGAGTTGCAATAGTAAATTCAGTTTATTTGTTGAGCTATACCATTTGTACATGTGCCATAAACGACGTTATCCCGTGAGTTCGACCAATCTCATTAACGTAACGATGTTACATAACAGATGTGATTTAGATCCTTTCGTGAAGAAGATCCCTTTTGTTTGTTTGGATTGGAAACGTAGCTTGGATGTACCCTTTATTTATTTCCAAATGTTTGACGAAAGATTCTGTTTTCTTTTTATATAATAAGAAGTAGCTGCCTGACAAGACTTCGCTAATTCTCTTAAACTCAGTGTTTGTTGTGCTTATTCTTAACTAAAGTTTACCTGGTAGAAGGAGGCTGAATTGTTAATTGTTTCGATTCATTTTATTAGAAAACAAATCTGTTACGGTGTTTCTGTCCCTTCTGTGTCAAAGACAATTTTTACGATTTAATACCAGATTTTTAGTGTGTAAAATCAAAATCCACAGTGTTTCCAATTTTTTTTAGCATGGCATATCATGAAATGAGTCCTCCCACCCAGGGCAGAGCGGGAGGGGCTATCAGACTCTAACTACTAACTAAAGTCCACGGTGTCCTTCAATAGCCCTTTATGTTCCGGGGTCACGTGAATTCGTGAGTCCCGCGACCAATTCGTGAGTCCAGCAACCGCAGTTTTATGCCTGTTGCGAGAAGAATTTCGATGTTTTACTTTCATAAATGAAATATAATTTTGATGCAACTAAAGACCACGACAGTCGTGTAACTGAGTGTAATAATAAGTTATCCTCACAGGTCTTAATGTGAATTGCTGGTGCAGGCAGGCATGTGGATTGCTCTGTGCATTACTGGGCTCAACGGCCACTTTGTATTTACTAGCAGAGCTTTCAGCTTCAGGTTAATCGGTACCACAACGGTCTGTGAAGGCACTAAGGAAGGTTTACGTTTACATGATAATCATTCATAAACTTGTAAAACTTTAGTTGGAGAGTAACTTGTAGCAATGTTCTTGAAATGAACAGACAACCTGTATTATTAAAGGTTGTTGTGTAACTGAAGTAATATGATATGTAAGTAATGTGGAGTCAGATAGCATTTAGTATCAAATATTGGTTCTAGTTTGGAAAAAGGTTAAAAAAAGAAATTTTATTTTGGTGTGACGCAGTAGTTCAATGAAGTCGGTAAAAAGTTGTACCTATATTAAATATATTTTTAATTGATTTCGTAATGTTTTGTCACAACCATGGAGTTCTGTGAAAACCGTAACAAATGCTGAAATAATAAATAACTTTCAGAAAATTATAACGGTTTGAAATGATAAAAATGTGCAATAAAATGATTGTAACTTGCTATCACATTTTGTGAACGTCTATATTCACTTAAGCAAAATTTTCGGGAAGTAAATTGGAGTAATATTTCACGCAGTACGGTCTCATAAAACATCCTATAATCGTATACAAAATTTTATGACGCCATGTAAGGCTTATTGGTCCCTTTGAAATCGTTAATGTCAATATAGATTTGGCGACAAGCCAGACCGTTGCTATAAAAAGTTCATTAATCAAACCCCCATAGCGGAAGCGCTGAAAGGCTTCCTACAATAATTGATTCTATATAAAACGTGTGTTATGACCCGCGGCATTGGATATTGGTTGAGGAATTAAGAATTGACTTTTGATGTTTTGGTATTCATCATGTTTTATGTCATAGCTTTTGCTAGCAGCTTTACTTGCGTTTTATTCAAAATTTGTCGTATATTTATATTCATAAATTATAACTTCAAGAAAGATATTTAGTCAAACAATATCAGCGAAACATGTCAATGCTCGTATATTGTGGTCGCATACTGTACAAATATCTATATCAGCTAATCATAGACTCCAGAAGTGCTGCATTTGCGCAATGTATCCACGACACAGTACATGGTTGCACACTGGGGATTATTTGATACCGAACGCTTAATTAGTAACGTTTGATGTTGAGGAAGACGAGATGTAGGTATGAGTGTGTTCTGAGCTTTAGGTGCTTGTTACACAGCCGATTATTGTGCATTAAGCCTGTTTATTATTCAGTAGTAGCTTTTGTCACCGGCTTCACTTGCATGCAACTAGAATAGATAGATAGAATACTCTTTAATGTGCACCATACAAATTACAGTTATCGCAAGATGAACACAGAGATAGAGGTGACACAAGTGTCGCGGGACTAACGAATTACCGTGACCCTGGAACGTAAAGGGCTATTGAAGGACACCGTGGATTTTAGTCAGTACGACTCTGACAGTCATTCAGTCATTTGATGATTTGACACGCTAAAACAAGTGGTGACAGAATAGGCGGTAAAAATGGTATCTTTTGTGTCATTCCAGACCTTTATTCTTCATTTAAGGCAAATTTCATCCAGATCCACACCCACATCACAACCACACCTACATCCATCCATCTGAACTTACGTACTTATATTATTAGTTAGCAAGGATTGATATTATAAAATTATAATAAGTTAATGTAACTAACTTTATCTAACACGTAAGCAGATGTCTTTAATTATTAAAATTTATCACGTTTCGTTTATTTGCGTTATATCATATTTTCGTTAAAACCTTTCTATGGATAAAAGAATAACATTTTAATAAAAAATTGATAAAGAGACCTTTCATTAAAATCCATCGTATGTTTTGAATAAATACTGCTCCAATTCCTAAAGTCTGTTTCAAAATGAATTCAAATTCATAACAGAGTTAAAATACGTTTTGACAACATTCCACGGGTCGAATAATATAATGGTGTAAAAATATAGATTGTTTTATAAAAAATAGAAAACATATATTTTGAATAAACCACAATTCGTTCTGCAATTTAAAACAATATGAAAGAGCGATCAAAGCGAATAAATTCAGGGCTGACTGTAGAGAGGCGTGAACAAGTGTCCGCCACACAGGAATGTGACGCTAATGAACAACACGACTCAAATCTTATAAAAGGAATCTCCTTTGTGTGTTTCTTATACCAATTATTTTTAATAGAAAACTTAATTAAATTCTCTCGTGACACTGACAAGGTGTTTTCCCGCCGCATTACCACTGTTTGGAATACCCGACATAATTTAATCAGTGTCTGACGAAAGATTATCACGTTACATCATTTGATCTTCGACCGAAATATTTACTGTTGCTTCTCGCTACTCTTCCTCTGCCGTGACAGATTTATTTACTTTATTAAAGGAGTCGTTAGGCCCATACCGCCAGCCGAGTGAAGACGAATAAATTACGAAGGTTAACGAAGTTTAATTAGGTACACATCCTACAGGTTTGGGTTAACCACTGTATTAAGGGTGACGGCGTGACATATTTATGCCACAATGCTCTTAAACAAGAAGTACGCCAATTTGTTTAGCTTTTACGCGAATGTTCGCATAATTTTGTCTAGATAAATGTGAAAAATATTCTAATATCTTTGACAGTAGGACCATTTTCACGCTGCTTTGAAAAATGAAGAAGGTAAAGCATGTCTTTCATTTATTTCCCCGCGCCAGTTATTAAGGCGAGTAGCTTAGTAAGAGAAATAGGTTAGTAGGCGCTAACAAGTTATGAGAAGTTCTCTTTTACAATGTTTATTCGCCTCAAGCGTTTGCAAACGGTGAGGACTTCTTTACCTCCGAGAGTGTGAGGCGAACTTAGTGCCTTGTGTATAATATATGACTCCATTTAATAAATTGTGGAATTACATAAGCTTAGGCGTCCTTATAAATTATACAAACAACCTCAGTACAAACTTATGGTAACTCATTAGCTTTCTCCCTAATGAGTTATTTTAAGTTTTGTTTTCTATTTATATTTTAGTCTAGGAGGTGTAATTAGGCGTAAAATTCTTATTTAATTATGTAATAAATTACTATTATGACTTGTGTTGTGAATTATGTTTTTAGTACATTTTAAAATAATGTTAACAGAAAAACTCATGCCTTTATCCCAAAGGAGTACTTTTTTCAACCAAGTTTCCTAAATTTTTAGCTTATTTAAAAAAAATGAAGCCTTGTTCATTCAGAAGTAAATAAAAATGTTTTCAGTTTATCTACACGCTTACCAGTACCTATCCATCAATTAATTTTTAATAGGAATGTCCAAATTGTTTGCCAACTGCCACACACCTACATACCTTCGTCAAAGTAATTAAATATATAATGTATTCTGACATAGGTACATTTACGGACAGCCCTAGTACTTGTGCAATATTCATATTGGATATTATATAACACTCATTGAGTAGTGGCGAGTTAATGGAGTGTCGGGATAAGGTTGCCAGTTCGATCAAACCGGCATCGGCAGTGACAAAGTTTGGACTGGATATGGACACCCTAACCTAGACTTACAGGTTTGTGTCAAGTGTTTGAGAGTGGACTTTTTCAAGTAAAAATCTTTGGATGGATTTTAAAATCTGAATTGAAAGTATGATGTTTTTATCCTGGTAATATTTTTAGTTATTCCTTGGAATTACAAAACTAAACTCTATATAAAAAAGCAGCGTGTAAAACATTATTGTCGAAGTCCGTTGTTCAAAGCCACGTCCGCAGTTTGTCCTTACCGGTTTTTGTCTGTAATAAATTGCCCATTTGTCTCAATTTTTCATGGCAAATGAGGGATTATGCCAGGAAAATGTACCTATTGCAGCGTGAGGGAAGCTTTTTCTCGACATAATCCCTTTTTTTGCCCAGAACACATCGCGTCATTCCATCTGTCACTCTTGACGGGGGCTTGTCTTAGTAGGTTTAGCTATGGATACATTCATTCATACATACTCTATAAAGTCACAGTTTCTTTCCTTTGGAGTAATTCGTCGCCGAGAGCAGTGGTGGCCCAGTGGTATCGGCCCCGACTTACGAGTTGTAGGTCGTGGGTTCGAATCCCGGCAGGCGCATTACTTTGTGTAATTTATTTCATCACCACTGCTCTCAAAACGGTGAAGGAAAACATCGTGAGGAAACCGGCATGTCCTAGAACCAATAATTCGAAGACATGTGACATCCACCAATCCGCACTGGGCCCGCGTGGTGGATTATGGCCCACCCCCTCTCACAGAGAGGAGGCCTGTGTCCCAGCAGTGGGAACATTAATAGGCTGATGATGATGATGAATTCGTCGCCGCGGTTGGTGCACAGACTAAGAGATTGACTGCTGCGTTGCATGTCACGGATTCGATATTCGAACAAAATGATATTTATATGATCTATAACTGTTCCGGGTTTATTTGTGTAACTGTGTGTGTGAATTAAAGAGCCTATGCGCACCACGTTTTTTAAACGCACCGGTGCAGCGCGTTTGACGCGATACAGACGCGATAAGCACGCAAGTCAGACGCAGCCTAAAACAAACGATAATAAACTGCTCTGATGAAAACGCGCCGGTAAAGCGCGTTTCACCGGCGCGTTTAAAAAACGTGGTGTGCATAGACTCTAAATGTTTATAAACGCACCCATGATACTTATAGAAGAAATTCCTTATTTGGGACAGAAAAAAAAATCACATTTGTGTATTTAGTTCGTGTTTTTAATAGTTTATAAGTGACATTTAACAAGTTATAATTTGTAAAGTATGAAAGTGTTAAATTCTATTTTTTTTTATTATCCACGCATTTTCGTACCAAAACACAAAAATATAATTCTTGTCGGACAGATTATTTTCATAAAAACAACGCCGCGAGATATCAGATAAAATGCTCGCACGGAATGTGACGTTGGCCGTGCAACGTAACATCAGTGTGTTTTAATAAAAAGAGCTTTTCGCCCCAAAATGTAGTTCATTTTACGTGGAAATGTAAATAAAATACTGTGAGTGACGCGTTATTTGAAATATTGCGTCGAAACTAGTTTAAATATTACAACTAGTATATAATATTGGCCGTCAGTCATTGCTCTCAAAAGTTTAATTGTCGAATATAAAATATGTAGTGAGTACTACATTATATTTGCTGGTAAAGAGAGACCAGTTTTCACACTATCCCTAGTAAACGTTTGTTTGTATATTTGCAAACATATATTTGAGTTGAATTCAGTCGATGTGTCAATAAAATACCGTACAATATAATTTTCTTCGCATCCATCAACTACATTTTTTTTTTGTTTAGCTCACTGAATTGTGGGCACAAAGAAGAGGGAATGGGCCATGCGTATACCGGGCGGTTCTGTTTTGACGGCATTGTCTAATTTTTTGCCACAAATTAAACTAAAAGCCACGAAGAGATTCAGAACCGAGTGGAGGTTTTTGTTTATTTATAGGGTGGATAGGATACCGTTCTTCCCGGTATTATAATGATAACAGATAGTTTTATAAAAAAAGGTTTTTTTTTTAAATATAGACTGTTTTTTAGCAGCCCTAGTGCTTGTGCTACTTGAACGTCGCCGGGTCGCAGTGGACGAGCGGCGTCAGCAGAATCCGACGCTGACTACCCTCCACAGCTCTCACATGTAATCTCTTAACGACACCGTTCTATCTATATAGTCGATGTCTTATATACTAGGCGACAAAATTAAGTGTGAGCATGTCAATGACCCCCTCTTTTAACTGTCAACTGAAAAGAAAATTTTTGAGGAAAGAAAAATACAGCTGTCTTCGCGTCTTCTGGATAAGTACTTCAGACACCTGACCAATTAGGCTACCGCAACTCACACTCAGAAGCTGAATCTTTTATTTGTTATATTCCCTCATTGAAATGGGTTTGGGCCGGCCACGTCAAGCCGCATGCCCAATGAGCTGTGGACCAAAATAACCACTTTGGGAGCCTTGACACAGCTAAAAGTCGTTGCGGCAGACCTCCCAGAAGATGGCGGGACGAGCTTGACAAAACCGATGACCAGTGGTCCACTTTGGCCCTGGATCGTGAAAATTGGAAGTCATGGGGAGAGGCCTTTGCCCAGCAGTGGGATGATGTAGGCTATCAGTATTAGTATCCCTATTTTCGAACGTCTTACGGTAACGTGCGCCATTTCTTGCATTAATCATCTTTATTAAATGTGTTTAAAAATAATGTCACTTGAAAGTTACGTTAGTAAAAAATACTTGATGCAAATATTTTTTAACGATATTCACCTCTCTAATGTTATTTTCGAATGATTATTATTTATTTAATAAAGTTCAAGTGTTTGAAAAGCGTGCATGAGATCACAATATGTCGCTCTGACAAAACTTTACCTTTTTACTACGAATGTGGGGGAATCTAGGGAATCCTTTCGCGAAATAACTATTAAACAGATAACGTAAGTTACAAAGTTCAATTGAATGAAAGAGCGTTCTGAAGAAGTTATTTTCAACTAGTTTTATTGTTTTTGTGTTATTCTTGTTTTTCTTAGAAATACTTTAAGCCGACTTTTCTCTAGGTAGTAAAATCTTATATGGATATCTTTTGTCCTGGGATGGGAGAGTGGAAGCGCCTGTCTGAATTGTACTGACAAACGCTGGAAATTATTTCGATTGCTATCTGATCTCGATCTTTGTGTTTTGCCGTCAGAAACAAAGAAACGGGATTTGGATTGAGATAGTATTTAAAGTATTAATTTCGGGCACAAACACTTCTATAGTTATTCACACGTACAGAGCTTTTCCATTTGGTTTCCAAAAAATATACAAAGAGGTATTCTAATTATTTTACTCAGGGCAAATCCGCCGCACAAAGCGGCATATACTTATGTATACAAATTATATTAACATCAATCTTATGGGCCTACCACACTTACAAGCGTCACCACAGTTTTGCCTGCGCAAGCCAGTTTTTACACGGAACACCGTGCGTGTGGTTGGTAAAGCTGTATCTCGCGCAAACCCCACAGCGCGGCCTGCGCAGTTAGAACTGTAGTGAAGCTTCCGAGTGTGGTTGGGCGTTCAGTGTTGAAGCCACAATCGTCGTTCGATAAGGTGGCAGATTTAAGAACAACACAACAATCGCGAATTTTTTACGTTGATCGTTGTAACTAAATTAATACACTTAATTAATTAAACACCGCGTGCCCATGCACAGAATGCGCCGCGGTGGGCCCGCGCCTTTATGCCATCGCAGATATAACTGTGGTAAAGCTTGCACGTGTGGTTATGCCGTCCGTGTACAGTTTTTTCATCCGCGAAGCTTGCGTGATTAGAACTGTGGTGAAGCTTGAGCGTGTGGTAGGCCCATTAGTTATTTGTTTTAGAATGTTGTGCAGAAGTGTGAACTTTCTTAGTAAATAATACAATCATTTGTTAGCTTTATTGACCCCTCTAAAAAGCTTTACAATCTTTTATATTACTTAAATCTAGAAAATGATTAATTTGGTGGCAAAAACACAGTAGGAATATTTTTATCAGCCAAAAAGCGTGTCACGCCATCGTTACCACAAAAAAAGTAATACCTACTTCGTTGCATCACATAACAAATGGTCCCATGTCACCCTAAAAAGCTTTCAATTTTAGAACGAACCTATGTATAAATCTACCCACACTGTATACGCAATCGTTAAGCGACTTGCGCCCGAAGCCCGAAGTGAAAAGAAATCATACAAATTATCTTAAAAGGAATGCTGAGGACTGGTCCAATGTCAATCTTTTTACGAATTTAGTTTTTCACTTTATGTAATTGGAAAAAATATCGGCGTAGGCGAATGTTTGGGATCGCCTTTAAAATGAAAACGTAAATTAAGAACAAGCCTATGGGGCTTGGAGTATTAGGAACACAGGTATTAGGAGTAATCAATCCACGCCAAGCCTTTTTACTCTACATACCTGACAAGTGGGTTGGTATAGGTATTTCCGTCCACGAAAAATACAACAATTCAAATCTTTCGTTTTTATAATATTATTAGAAAAGAAATAGAAAACAATCATTTAGCGTCGTGGTAGGTATCCATTTTCACTTAATTAAGAACAAGAATTAAACGCATAAGTACTGTCCGTAACGTAAGCGGAGATAATTATCGTGTCTAAGAAGTGGCGTTATGTTCTTCAATTAGTTATAGTCATTCGGACAGGGTTGTCTGACACACGGGGTTTGTATACCAACCTCATTATGACGTCACAAAGCGAGCCTACAGATGGATAAACTTGCAGGCAGGTAATCAGCGTAATTAGCAGCGAAAATATACTACTAGTAGCAACTTTAGTACGATTTCGCAGCGAATAGAGAATCAATTTAGTAGATAGCTTTGCTTCCCGGAAAGGGACATAGACTAGGTACTTTCCGGTCCGGAAAATTAAAAAGGAAGCCGTCTACGCCCCGTCAATTTCGTCCGTTATGTATATTAGCCCCTGAGGTACCTCTTCGGACAGCCTTGCCTGACGTAGAGCTAACTGTAACATATCTCTATATTCTAAACATCCACATCCAAGTCATAGGTTTACGGAGCGCTGTGTAGTAAGTCTGTCCTTTGTTAATATCATTTTATGCAGAAACCCGCCACACTTGAACTAATTTACTGCCTAGGTTACTATGGTTTCCTCCCAAACCAAATATTAGGGAATACCATCACGTAAAGTCTCGAAACACAGGTTTGTCCTTTGTTTGCTTACTTTTATAAATTCACATCACGTACATAGAACAAGGATACCAATAAGACTACGTGTTTTGTTTCAAATGCATAATTTTCTGATCTGCACGCCGGCAACCTTCTAATGAAGTATTTTTTTCTGAATTGATATCGAAGTTGGCTAAATTAATTCTGAGGCAAGAGGACTTTAGTTTTGCGAACTTTTCGAATAGCATCTCATTAGAATGCTGGCGGTATGTTCAGGCTTCTGCAGAATAAGAATACGGCAAAGAAAAGTATGAAACGTGAAGTGGGTGCAACTAGAACTAACTTGTCCGTAGTGTGACCTGGTTGTGATCTTAATATCAATTGAAATTATTATGAGAACATAAAATATCATAGTGGTTTCTTCTTTGTAAAGTGATCCAGTAAAGCAGACAAACAACAATCACGGGGTTGTTTGCCTCAGTTATGTCATCATTCTCCGAGACACAAAGTACGATCTTTCTAGATGTTGCCTCTGAAGATACAATGAGAAAGACATTTTCAAAAGAATAACGGAGAGAAAGACTTTTTTCTTGAAGAACCGCCCTCATTATGTCTAGTCATTCTTTCCATTACACGCATTACTGAAAACAAAATGGAAACGCGGAATCTGATGCGACGAACACTCGACCAAAGCACTCAAATGCTCTGCTGTTCTCATTTATTACGTTGTTTTCAAAATAATGCTATTTATATAAATTCGAGATATTATCATCAGGTTAGGAAATTGCTTGTCGTTCGGAAAATGTTCACTAACCTCCCAGAATAACCTCCCTACGATATAAGGGCCTTTCGTAAAATGCAATAACACTCGTAAATATAGAAAGTTTGGTGAATGATTTGTATAGAACGAGTTTTGAAGTACTCCCCCCAACTTGGAAACCTCCATTTCTCAAATGCATTCACCTACAAATGTAAATCTTTGAGGCAGTCTGCTACTAGGTCCGGGTGTGCCATTTTGTCAATCTGCAGGATTACATAATTACGAGGGAAAACGTAAAAATTGAAAAATAAAAATTGCAGTTCTTATTCCAAATATAAAATATTCTACCTCAAGTGGGTGCAGTAAGGACGTTACTTACAAATCTGGGATTTTTCAAATATTTAAGCCGCCATCCGTGCATGTAGTTTCCTGATACCCACGAGTACCGAAACTAAAGTTTTACGAATAGAGACCTTATTAGGCGCCCTAATATTTCGTGTAACTTCTTGGTTATAGGGGTAGTTTCATTAGTTTGTTCGAGTAGGATACGACGCGGGTGTATAGGGGCAAACCTAAGTGTAATTAGTTGAATAAAGCTCACAAAATATGGCTCCATTGGGAAGCTGTCAATTTGGGAAAGATGCGCCGACAATTGGCTTATCCCTGTCATATCCGATCCGAAGCCCAACTTATACAGACTCGACAGATACGTGACCCGAATATTGATTTCTTCACTGTCGAGTTCATACGTTTTCAGAAATACGTAATATTTGTTTACTTGGGACATAGAAATATTTGAAAGAAATGATTGCTTATACAGGAACCAGGTCAGTGTAATAAATGAAAAGTTAATAAATTCGCAAAATAAAAATTCAGTTTAAGATAAGAATAGTAATCGGGTACGGTCTCATAAAACGGAATAACCTAAGAAATGGCCGTTTTTATAGCTCGGCCAATCACGGCCGGGGATCGATCCCGTTACACGAACATTATATGCCTACTTATATTTAAAGCACCTCAATTTAACATACGAATGTAATAGAACACAATGTTTACCATCCATGTAATTATCATGTGCGGGAACAATGATTTACATAAATATTCATTGTGTGTCTATCATCACCATACCACACGTTCAGGCAAACCATAATTGAGAAACAGATTATAATAATAGTTTGAGTTAACTGATGAATTTCAACGCGAGCGATGTGAAGTGTGAAATGATTTGAGACTTACTTGTCACATGCTAAAATTACTGCTCATGAATATGGATTCTGAAAACCGTATTTCCTTGATAATACAAACAAAATGAAGCGGCTCTGTTATTAGAAATTGTGGCAGAAAAAAAATGTCCAGTCATACGACAGACATCGTAATTACGATTGGTATTCTAACTAATTGCATCAACGTTGGCTTTCCTTCCTCTGAAAGCCAGGACTAAATTAAGTTTCCAACCACAGCACTATCTGGTTGACGTTCTTTACTTTTTATAGCCAGCCATGTTCCCCAGCTTTTCGTATTTACCTAGTTCTTGCTCATTACTAGAACAAAAGACGGCTGACGTTAATTAAAGAGATTCAAAAAACTGACTTCATAGTAAGAATATTTTCATAACGATAAGAATCTACTCGTCATTAAGGCTATAATACTGTTCTTTTGATATCTGCCGCTTTTAAAAGTTCCAAAATAAAAGCACGTTAGAATTTATTTAGATCCAATTCAAACGTCAACATCTGTGTCTTTTCCCAATACAATGTTTTAACGAGTTGGGGAATCACATGGAACAGCGTTAATAACACTTATTTTTATCGAATACCAGTGTTTACATAGCCTATGTAAGAGTAAGATACACTGAAAGGCCTCGATTAGAGCGGCGCCCGGGGGATTAGAGCTCGCTCACCTGGCCCGTTGGACTCGTTCATACAACCATCTATTTTATTTTCCTCCCCTAACACCTATCTGCTCTTTGATGTTCAGAATCGTTTATATTATTGACCCAATCTCGAATTCCCGATACGTCAACATAAATATTGTTATGTACGAGGACAAGGGAGCGAGTGATACTCAAGGCTGCTATTAACGCACTGAGGTTTATTCGTCTAAGGACACATTGCGTGGCGCAGCAAGCACACATACATAACAATTCCTCCCCTTTTAGTTAATAACTAACTTTCATTTATGTTCAACTGTGGGTTGTAGACTGTTGTGTAGAAGGTTCATCCCCATCTATGGCCTCGTAAAAATCGTCGTTATCGTCTAACGGAGCGGGACGTCGAACTCCTCTGTTAGTCGTCACCCAGGCTGGTGACGACGGCACGTCTTGCTCGTCGGTCTCCGCAGTCGATGGCGACACCGTAACGTCCGCCTCGCTGCCCGATGTGCGAGTGGGTTGTCGCACACCTCTCCTAGTAGTCACCCAGGATGGCGGTGACTCCATCCTCCCCTCCTCCAGGGGCATTGCAGCGACGGTCTTGTTAGTAGACGTTACGTCTAATGTCTCTGCGGTTACATTTCCATCACGAGATGTCAATAATTCAGTAACATCCCACAGTTGTGCATTGTCTTTTTTACACTTACAAAGGATGATTTGATTTTTATGTTTTTTTATTACTCCTAAAGTTAAACTGTCTTTAATAAGATACAAACGTTTGCCTATGTTTTTTAAAATTATTCCTTTACACCAACTGAATTTATCTTTATTACTGTAACGTTTGTACAATACATTTTGTCCAGGAAGAAACATTATATTTTTTCCTCCACATGTTTTAACTTGTGAACACTGTTTTTCATTGACAGATTTAGCCAACGAGGTAGACGAGTGCGATGTGGTTGACGGATGCATTATGTCTAGACGAGATCTTAATTTACGCCCAAATACTAATTGAGCCGGTGATGTATTTGTTATAGAATGTACAGAGTTGCGATAGTCGAACAAATATTTTAAAAGGTTAAGTTTGCTATCTCGTACATTTTTTGAATTTAAAATACTTGACTTAATCCCTTTTTTTACAATCTTTACAAATATTTCGGCTTGGCCGTTGCTAGCTGGGTGATAGGGCGGTGAAGTGACGTGAGAAATACCATTCAAAGCACAAAAATGTTTAAAATCTTGCGAGCAAAAAGCTGTACCATTATCAGTCACCAATACTTTAGGTAACCCAAACCTTGACATAAACTCGTACATTTTATCGATAAGCGCCATGGATGTGCAAGATTTCATTTCATACGCTTCGATCCATTTCGAGTATGCGTCAACAATAACCAAAAACATGCGCCCATTCAAAGGCCCTAAGAAATCAAGATGAATTCTGCAAAAAGGATGTTTGGGATATGGCCAAGGTGACAATGATGCTCGTGGCGGCGAGGGTCGCAACTGTATGCACGTATTACATGAACTTATCATCTTTTCAAGTTCTTCATCTATTCCCGGGAACCACAAGCGGGAGCGGGCCTCGGCTTTGGTCTTTACAATACCCAGATGAGACGTGTGGAGCTCACTGAGTACTCGCTGACGTAATGACTCCGGTATAACTGCCTTATGGCCTCTCATTAGACACCCATTTTCATAAGCTAACTGCGATTTACATAAAATAAATGGTTTCAGTAAATCATCATTATTTTTCGCAGGCCAACCATTTAATACAAAATTAATAACTTTTTTTAGTATTGCATCTTTTGACGTTTCAATTTTTAAATCTTGAACTGTTATCGGTAACGTACCGTGTGTAACAAAATTTATAAAAGCAGCGCGATCACTCGGAGGCTCGTCGTCGACCGGCTTGTGCTCGCTCACACCGCTTGCGCCCGCGCACGGGCCCGGTACACTCGCACGCGATAAATAGTCTGCACAGTTATCTTTACTTTTTACATATTCTATGACATAATTATAAGCACTTAGAAACAAAGCATATCTTTGTAATCGATTCGCCGATATCTCAGGGACACCTTTGTTAGGACCAAAAATAGCTAATAACGGTTTGTGGTCTGTACGCAATACAAACGGCGCGGACCTTCCATATAAATACTGGTGAAAACGGCGAACACCAAATATTATCGCCGTTGCCTCCTTTTGTATTTGTGAATATCTTTTTTCTGCACTCGTTAGTGTCCGCGATGCGTAAGCAACCGGTTTCTCCAGCTGATCATTACCTATTTGCGACAGTATCGCCCCGAGCCCGCTAGTACTAGCATCTACCGTTAAAATGATTTTAGCGTCCGGATTAAAATGCGTTAAAATTTGATCGGATGTTAATCTTCTTTTTATTTCTAAAATCGCTTCGTTTTCTTTTTCCGACCAGTGCCATTTCGAGCCTTTTTTTAATAATTCATATAAAGGTGAAAGAACAGTCGACGCGTCTGGTACAAAACATCTATAATAGTTGATAAGACCCAAAAAAGACTGCAATTGCGTAACGTTACTTGGAATCGGTGCTTGTGCTATGGCTTTAATTTTTTCGGGGGATTTTTTCAATCCGTCTTTATTAATTATATAACCTAGATAGCTTATTTCTTCCTTAAAAAATTCGCACTTATCCTTTCTTAATACAAGCCCTGCATCTTGTATGCGCTGTAATACTTGATGCAACCTAGCCATGTGTTCGGACCTAGTACCTGCTGTTATCAAAACGTCATCCAGCAGGCACAGCACACCGCTGATACCCGCCAGCAGCCCCTCCATGACTCGCTGGAATATAGCCGGCGCGGGAGCGAGACCGAATACTAGTCTAGTATACGCAAAAAGACCGCGGTGGGTATTAATGCATGTATACTTTTGTGACGCCTCATTTAAAACTAACTGGTTGTAAGCCATAGATAAATCAAGTTTTGTGAAATGCTGTCCTCCGTGAAGTTTTGCAAACAATTCATTTATTGTGGGCAACGGATACTTGTCAACTACTAACTGTTTATTAATGCTGACTGAATAATCTACGCATAGACGTACTGACCCGTCGCGTTTCAGTACCGGTACAATAGGTGACGCATACTCGGAATGATCAACTGATCTTAAAACACCTAACTCAACTAGTCGATCGATTTCTTTATCTACCTTATCTCTAAGCGCAAACGGCATAGGTCTTGCCTTCATAAACACTGGCTTGGCATTTTCTTTTAGAACGAGATTTACTTCGAACTTTTTAAAACGCCCTAATTTGTCTGAAAATATTTCTGGATACAGTGTATCTAACGAATTAATATCATCAGTATATTGAACATTGCAATTATATATTGCTGACAATTGCAACTTAAATGTAGCTATAAAGTCGCGCCCTAGAAGTGGCGGGCCGCCATTATATACGATATAAAGCTGTATTACATTCGTGCGGCCCCTCCACGTCAGTGGCAACCTTATGCATCCTGCGCATTTCAATACTTCTCCTGCATAACCTATCAACCGTTTATTAGTTTTTGATAATGGTACGCTATTGAAATGTGATTTAAACATTTTGTCAGATATTACTGACACCGCTGATCCGCTATCAATTTCGAATCGCAAAATCTTGCCGTTAATACACACCGTTTCAACTAAAGGCTCACCCTTTAATGATCGAATGTTATAATTTGTACATATAATCAACTCACCGTCGTCGTCATCGCCCTCGCTTACCTCGTCCTTTTGCACGTATTTTACCGATTTACACATTCGCCGTAAATGGCCTTTTACGTTACATTTTTTACAAGTGTAATTAGCGAAACGACACTCCCGAGATTCGTGATTAGAATACCCGCACACAGAACACTTCACTTTTTTTCTTTCGATTTTATACAATTCTTGTTCGGCGGCGGTCGTGGCCGCTGGGACGCTCGTGGCCGCGGCGGCGGCGGCGGCGCTCGCAGCTGCAGCGGCGCGGGCGCTCCGCAGATTCTCCACCAGTTCCACAGCCTTAGCTAAAGTTAGCCCGGCTAAATCTTGCACATACAGTTTTTCTTTCTCGACTCCCGGCTGCATCCCCATGATGAAACGGTCTCGCAGCGCCTCTTCGACGTTATAAAAATTGCATCGTGCCGTAAGACCGCGCAACCGCGCAGCCCATTGTGATGCCGTTTCAGTCGGCCATTGTGCAGCTGCATAAAAATTGTGTCTTTCTCCAAACCCAACTTGTTTGGGCGTAAAATGCGTATCCAAAAGCTGTACAATGTCTTCATATGGCACTGCTTCCAAAGTCTTCGGCTGCGCAAGGTCGGCGGCAAGACTGTATGTACCTTCTGCGAGTGCGCTCAGCAATATCGCCCGGCGTTTGATTCCCTCTGGATCTTTTTTTGTATCTATCTCGTTGGCAATAAACCATTGCGTGATTCTGCCCTTAAATGTCCTCCAAGTCTGTTGAGTATGGTCAAACGTTGAAATAATGCCGAACGTTAACGACATTTTGATATTTTATTGTAGTGGGTACTCGTCGCCAATGTTATGTACGAGGACAAGGGAGCGAGTGATACTCAAGGCTGCTATTAACGCACTGAGGTTTATTCGTCTAAGGACACATTGCGTGGCGCAGCAAGCACACATACATAACAAATATTAATATTTGTATAAATGATTTACTTTATCCCGAGTGGAGTAATATCAGTAGAATTACGTAATAACATGAGTTGATAACTTATGAAGAATTTATGAGTTCATTCAAGAGAATAAATACGTAACACGTGGAGAATACCAAAAAAATTGGAAGTTTTCCTCTCGAGTTGTGGTCGGAGTTCTTAGTTGAAGTGAGTTAGGCCTCCGAGGTTTGTATCTAAGTACAGCTTGAGAAGTAAGAAAAATAAAAGTTATAAAGGCCTCTAGGTCAAGACTATCGCAAGGAGATAGGACAAGTTAGTGGCTTCGTAATGTCCGAAACAAAAGGCTATATAATTACATTTTTTGTGATTTCACGAGAGCCGTTATACAAAGAGCACAATAAAGTTTAACGCGATGAACATTACGTAGATTCACATAAATTGAAATGGAGTCGAATACAAGAGTTCCTTTTATTCATTTTCTTGAAGAGAACGGTGCAGTTTTATGATTGAGTCGTCGAGTATTGATGGCTATGCGTTACGAGCGTGCTTATCATAAATTTAACGCTAATGCAAGCTGGAGGGTAGTAAAACATTTGAGGCGGTATCAGTTGACAAAGGTCCGAGTTTACGACTCTGCGCATCCGTCGTCCGACCGCCACCCGGAACTAGACCTACAGGAAAGTCACCAGTTACTGTTCACCATTGAGAGTGATTCACGTTCAGATACCGTATAGTTGTGCTCTCTGCCAACGTGGTTTGAGTTTTTACGCTTAGATAGGAACAGAATGAACTGATTTGAGTGACTGTTCAAGTTGTACTTTATCTCCATTTCAAGTTCGGAAACTAATCGGATTTCTTTTTCTTCCAACTTTTCATTCCAGAACTCCTTTCGCGACTTCCGTTTTGATCTTAATTTTCTTCAAATAATTTAATCTCCTTCCTCATTTGTATGAACTGGTAAATAATGTGATAAAGTCCAATGTTAGGTAGCAAGCTTCAGTAAGTAAACGGTCATAAACTTGCCTTTAACTTTGTTTAAACTCGCTCGCGCTATTCTCTCTTAATCGGCACTCGAAGTTTGTTCAAAGAATAAAACACGACTTAAATCGGTACATCGATTAACTTGATCGTTGATATTTCCTCAGCGTCTGTCCTATTTATTATTTAGCATTTAGTTCATGTTCTCGGCAGATGTTTCATGAATTTCGCAGTTTATTTTAATGTCGCTAAATGTAGCTGCGTCTGTTATCGAATTATACTCATTTAATCCAATTCCAGGGCCATTAATGTCTAGACGGTATTCGCTAAATTATTCGCATCTATTCGGGTAGTTATGACGTGGTCACATTGACTATTCTTAGACACGTGTATTATTATATTATCGTTGCCTAATCGGTGCTAACTGAACTGCGAATGTTCAGAACGATTTTTCTGCGCGCGTGAGCAATCTGATCATGCGGTGTTGGCCTTTATGGTGTGTCTACGTTCATAAGTACTACGTGATTTTCTTACAAATGGTATACCAATAAATATATAGTTGAATTCCTAGCGGAATACTCCGCTCGCAGATTTTAAATGGCACTTGATGATTTTGGTAACGTTCCAGATCTTTGGGTATTGCTAATACGACGCAGCGGGCGTGGCTTGTGTAGTGATTAGATTTATGAAATGTTTTCTACAGCGTAATTGAAACAGAAGGTCAGTGGATTATGAAGTAGTTTAAGATATTGTATTATTTTATTGATTAGTTTAGTCATAACAATTGTTGGTCAGTGACAATTTTTCATTACGCCAAACATGGTAATAATAAATTGGTCTTAATAAAATAAACAACACCCCGACCCGCCAAACGTCCATTCTTAGAGGCTCAGAGCTCTTATTGACTATTAATATAATATATTAATATTAGCGGAGTTACGGACAGCATAACGATGATATTATTGGCTGCTAATTATGCTATTGTCACATATATTTGGGACCGTCTTCTTATCTGATTGTATTACAGTCCGCGCCTACGATCATGGCGAAATTAAATCGGTGAAATATATAGAGATTTATGTACATTACTCAGCATGGGAATAAAGAAAAAATACATATTGAGAAAGTAATTTATCTTTAGGAATTAATTCATTTGGAAAAATTGTTGGGTGATAAATCAGAAACTTATTAGACTTGAGATGCTGCTGTGCTTATTATGTACATTTCATTATATAATTTTGCCCTTCGCTAGTGGAATGGTCGGAAATCATGCCACGGGAACGTACTAACGGGATAAGAGATATTCTTTGTTCCAACTAAGGTCATGGACTCTCCTACCCATGAAGTCGGTACCTTTTTTTTTAAGTTTTTATTTTACCCTTTTTAGTTTATTTATTAAATATTCAACCCAAATTCTTGTAAAATACAAAGTTTTCTTACATGATGTGCACTAATCTTACTTGTAATCCGTCACAACGAAAAAATCCATATCTCTAAAACTACTGAACCGATTTTGATGAAACTTGTAGTGTACTAAGTTGAACAATGCCTAGTACAACAAAAAAAGAATTACTTAAATCGGTCTTTTAGTTCCGGAGATATGCGTGCACAAACATACAAACATACATACATACACTTATGAAATTTGGTACATTTGTTATAGACTCTGATATAGACTAACATATTATATACGAAAACTGGGCAGTTCTGATAATATTACATACATACGGGTCGAATTGATAACCTCCTTTTTTTTGAAGTCGATAATAAAAAACCCCTGGGTGAAGCTGAAGGGACTGTCAGACTCTTATTGACCAAAAATCCACTTTGCTCCTTCAATTACCCTTTAAGTTCCAGGGTTACGGTAACCTTCTTAGACAATCCCGTGACATAAAATGTAGATGGGTGAATTAAGTATATATTTTTGCCGCTAACTGTACCAAAGTGTGTGTTCTGTGGTTACGAAACAACAGTATTTAACCGACGACGTAATTGAAAAGCGTTTTAATTACAACCGAACTTAATGATGTTGTTCATAAAATATGCACTTTGTGCTACTGACTGTTAATTGTGACTGCTCGACAATCCACTTATGAAACTTGTTTAAATGGTGTTCCTGTATTTACTATGCGAAAAATGTGGTTTCAGAGTAATTAATATGAATAACTAGTGGCCCCGTACGTGCTTCGCTACTTTGACAGCAAAATCTTCATAAATAAAATGAACTCCTTTGTTACAAAAATGTGATTAGTAAAGAACCGCTGAACCGATTCCGTGCAAACTTCACACCATCTACTAAATAGTCCGAACAAAGCCTAAACATTTGGTTTGGATAGGTGAGCCCGTTTTTGAGTTATAAAATTACAACGAAAACGTAAAAAAAAAAAATTGCCGACTTCAAAAACAACCACAAAAAAGGGTAAAATAACTTTTCTTTCGGAAGTCTGTGGCTTTATTTTTTTATTTCGTTGTCTTTTTGCCACCGACTTCCGAAAGAAAAGTTATTTTACCTATTTTTGTGGTTGTTTTTGAAGTCGGTTAATTTTTTTTTTTAAGTTTTTCTTTTTAGTTTAAATATTCAACCCAAATTCTTGTCAAATACATCATTTCCTTACAAGTGCACTAGAATTTTTAATCCGTGGCACCGGTATTAACATCGCTCATGTACACATGCTAATAAAATTCCCTATCTCAAAAACTGCTGAACAGATTTTGATGAAACTTGCAGTATTCCCTGAGATGAACGATCCCTAGTCCAACAAAAAAAGAATTTTGAAAATCGGTCCACAATTGGCGGAGTAATCGCGTAACAAACACGCAAAAAGTAATGTCATTCAAGTAGCCGAAATCAATAAAAATGCTCACAAAATAAAAAGTTGTGAACCAAATTGGATGAAATTTTTATGGGACCACACTGCAAATATACTGCATCGAACAAAAAAAGAATGACACTAATCGGACTAGAAACCTCGGAGTAATCGATGTACATACATAAAAAAAAACATACCGACCGAATTGAGAACCTCTTCCTTTTTTTGAAGTCGGTTAAAAAAAGAGGCACTGATTTATATAGATATGTCCCAACCCGGATTTACTATAAAAATGGTTATATACTAGCCGATTCCAGTAATTTATTCAAACCAACATCATATTTAAATCACAGTTTACATAAAAAAGCACAGACAATCGTGCGACCTTTGAAAACTGTTAAATGGTAGGGTCGGGAATAAAGTACCCATAAAAAATACCTACCACAAATATTTATAATATGAATTTTATCGCAATTCATATCCTGATTCTGCGTAAGTGACCATTTTAGGACCCCATATCTCTATAAAAGACCTTATTAGGCTATCGGTATGCTTGTATCTTTTATAGCCCTAGGAAGAAGTTAATTGAAAGAAAATAATGTGCCAGTCTACATAAAGATATAAAGAACACCCAGCCTTTGAGATTTCTATAAGAATTTTAACAGGAGAAACATTTTAAGGTTTTTATTGTTACCGCTGAACAAACGTTACTCTAATGGTGAACGCACACCTAGGCGCATCGCAGTAGCCGCAGAATCGGTAAGAAAACGGACTGCGGAGACTGCGGTGCGGCTAGGTGTGCGTTCACCATAACTGCCCTCAGGCTACATCATTTCCTGCATGTGTTGCAAGTATATATTCCATAATATATAATATATTCATTGCGATCTATTGTCAGGCCTGTTGGTCTAGTGGTTAGTGACCCTGACTGTTATGCCGGAGGTCGTGGGTTCGATTCCCACATTTCCAGGACAAATGTTTGTGTGATGAGCACGATCATTTGTTCTGTGTCTGGGTTTCATTTATCTATATATGTAATATGTATGTATTTAGAAATATTTAAGTATGTTTATCAGTTGTCTATAATAGTACGCACACAAGCTCTGCTTAGCTTGGGACTATATGTCGTTGTGTGATAGTTGTGGAATATTATTATTATTATTGCTGAAATTCTGAATTCATACATCTCTTGTGATCTTCATTCAATTAAAGATGTTTTTATTTTCATAATGGTGCTTCGTGTAACGCCCCAAAGCGCGGTTGAGAGGCACTTCAAGTTACAAGAACTCCTTCATAATTGTGTCATGTTTACTGGTCGCGAGATGGCTGTTCTTACAAGACAACTTTGTCAGTGATTAAAATATTTCGCTAGAGACTATTTGTAAGTTGTTTTGTTTATTTATGGAATATCACGCCTGCAATTTCATGCGGATGGCGAGTACGGTAAGATCCCCACCAACCGACCGGAATCAGCGGCATTTTACAATGCGGTAAAGAACATTGAAATCTATCGTCAGTAATTATAGGTATACAGTTCATATTTGCATGCAACTTACGGACACGTCGCTACGTGTCGCGGAATGCCGACGGAGATAATTTTGCAAGCAAATATGAACTGTATAGTGTATTTACTGTTGATAGATTTCAATGTTCTTTACCGCATTGTAAAATGCCGCCGGCTCCGGCCGGTTGGTGGGAATCGTACCTATTGCGTCACTCGCTGTCTGATCATGGACCATGGACTGATTGTGTTCCACGCGCACCTCAAAGAGCTGTCAGCACACTGACGGGGCTCTCTAAGAGGGCCAAAGCCGGCCGGGGTCGCGGGATTGTCTCATCAGTAAACCGTGACCCTGGAACATAAAGGACTATTGAAGGATCGCCGTGGATTTTAGTCAGTACAAGTCTGACAATCCCTCCCGTCCCGACTGACGTAGGCGTGGGAGGACTCATTTGTAATTTTTTACCACAGTAATAATCTACGGAATCTACGGAAGGTAAGAAAGAAATGATGATTTTTAATTAAAATTGTCCATAGTAACAATTAAAACAAAGACAATTCAAAAAACAAAATGATCAATTATTATTTTTTTAATTAAACCTAAAAATAAGTAAATGCCATACACATATACACATCCATTCATTATTCTGAGAAAATGGTAACCGAAGTTACGACGGTTATTTTCAAGTGCATAACCATATTCAGTATACATTTCCGAGCGTACATGCTAGAACAAAGGGCATTTCCGTGGAAATACCTAGTTCGAATGTACCGAAAATTCAAACAATGTATCAAATTCTATGATAATATTCCTAGAAACCATTGCAACTATTGATAGATACCAGGTGCATATAAACTGTTCAACCATGTTATTAAATGAGTTTCTACATAAAAGCATACGAAATGGTATAAGCGTGTATTCACAGGTACCAAAACCACACCACATCGCAGCGACAAAATGTGGTCAAGCTGTGGTTACGTGTGAATAGTGTCGCAGCGACTTTTGCAGTTGCGTTGTGGTACCGACAAAATGTCGATATGGTTGCGTTGTCACTGTCGTTACGATCATGTGGTCATGTGCAGTTATACTCCAGTTTTCGTAGAGGAAACACGACTTGACTAGTAGGACTAGTCATGGAGGAAAGATTATTGTTGCGATGTGGCCGCGGTGCCGCCGCCGGTGGTGGCGTTGCCGTCGCGATGTGGTCGTATTACACAGGTAGTCGATAACAACGGCAAAATGTGGTACGTGTAAATTGTAATATTCATTTTCAAATTTCAATACAAAATATACGCCCGACCACATGGCGTCATTGTGGTGTGGTTGTGGCTGTGGTGTGGTTGTGGTACGTGTTAATTGACCCTAACACAGACTACCTGCAGTATTGTTTATCTCACTTCCACTTATCCATCCGAAGCTTATCATGAAAAGATCGCTTTTGATAAGAGCGCCCAGTGTGTCACCGTATGTGAAAATGCTTTCTATTATGTAAATTGAAATGTTTATAAGGAAGACCCAGTGAAGTAGGGAAGAAGCGAGAGTCTTCTATACACGGATATCTCAAAAACACGTTGTTAAAAGCTTGGTTTGTTCTTATAATTTATTTACTTAACAGTTAAACCTGATCTAGACCCTGACTAGACCTGAACCAGATCTAGCTTATTGCCACCATTACTACAGCACACCATTAAAAAAAATGAAAACATTTAGTACACCATTAGCCATAAAATCTAAATTAATATATCCTAATTAATATATTAATATATCCTAATTAATATATCCTGATTAATATATTAATATATCCTCTGTCGTCTCACAAAACAGCAAACATTTCAACATAATATTCGTCTTCCATTCATCAGCAAATATGCACCATGCACACGTCAACTGTAGCTAACCGGTGACGTTCAGCTATTATCACCGGTCACGGTCGGTTCGATCTCGCTCGCACGCCGTGACTTCCCAAATTCACGCAGACAGACCACGAATCCGTCTGTCGTAATGTCACAGCAAGCTGTCGAGGAAACCCTAGAAAGACACCGCGGTATCAAACACGTTTTTTTATGTCTTTATCTTTTTCTGTCACCTCTGTCACGGTTCTGAATCACAAGATAAATGATGGAGCATTGAGAAATGCGATGTCTTGAAGCTCATCTGATTTCCAAACGTTATCGCGAACGTTTGGAAATCAGATCGTGGTAATCAATGAGAAAAAAGTCGCAGTACTGCAGAAGATAGCTTACAAATTCGTCCATAACATAATAATCTTGTTATATCACAATTCAATAAACGAATAACATCAAATCCGAAGAATTATTGAACTTAACTTACCTATTTACATGTAACAAGTATAATGTAATACCGAAAAAGCCATAATAATGCTTAAAAGCTTTGTATCGGATCCGTTATTGTTCTGTACGGCTTCGGGCGGTTTTATTACCGAAAACATTGAGTGTGATCTTTGCCTTACACTTTAGAGAACAATTCTACATGAGGGAAAATAATACTAGACTAAAATATTTTTCTGAAGATTTCGTCAATTTAAGTTAGCCCATGTATGATGCCATTTGCCATACTACATTTTATCGTGGTAAAATCATCGAATGAGTCCTCCCAGGGCAGGGCGCGAGGGGCTGTCAGACTTGTACTGACTAAAAACCACGGTGTCCTTCAATAGCCCTTCACATTCCGGGGTCACGGTAATTCGTTACTCCGGCGACCATTTGCCGTACCATTACAAGATATTTCTTTATTAGTCATTATGACACAGCGCTTTGAAAGAAAAAGGATTTAATAATGACGTGACGTCACACAGAGGAGGATTGAAAAAAAAACGCAGTGCGTCGACTCCAAGAATAATGTGATAAGGAAAGGGAGATGCGACGACAGGAGATAACGCTTGCTAGCTCTTACATTAAATTTAGCTTTAAAATGAGCGAGTAATGTAAAACAAATCTCTGATAATGTGATAAAAGCAATAGTCGGAGTTTTTGTTATTAAGGAATGGGGAAGGCTGGGATGGCGCCACCATAGCTTAGTCCTAATCCGACCAATGAGGTATTACTATTTTGAAGTACCTACCTCTAAGATTTGAACCAATGACGATGCTTGGAACTAGCTATACTAGCTCCATTAGTTCCCCAGTTGCCATTCCCATTATACAATGATTCTTGACTTACAGCATAGAATGATTCCGTATTTATTAAAAAAAGAAAAGTTGTGAAGAAATAGTTCATCATAAACGCAATCAAAAGATAGAAAAGACGACACGTATGGGATCTTGTTCAGTAACAACTCCCAAGATCAAAAAAATAGGCAGATAGAGCGCTCAGAACACGCGAGTGGTTCCACCAAAGTTAATACAAAATCAAAATCGAATACAAAGTCGCGACAGTACCAAGCTACACGTCATACCAAGCTGCGCGTCGTTGTTGTTGTTTGCCAAAATATGCAGTCTCGTGTCTTTAACCATTGTAAAAGTTGTTCTCAAAAACAAAGAAAACATTATGGAATGTAATTCGATTTGATTTTGTATTAACTTTGGTGTACACACTCGCGTGTTCTGAGCGTTCTATCTGCCTTTTTCTTTGATCTGAGGTGAAAATAAAAATAATCATTCAGACATTGAAGAGCAGAAAAATTTACTTTCACGGAAATACGCTTTTTGTTCCAATAAGGAAAACTTAATTTTAAACGAAGTTTTTTGTTTTTTTTTTATCTATCTTTGTGTTGTTTTCTTATTTCGTTTGATTGAAGTGTAAACAAAGAGAGGGTAAAATAGGCTATGATTACGGGTTAACTTGTCACGTAATGTATGGCAAATGGAAGTTCGACAAACAGTCTAATCAAAACTTAGTCGTAGAAAGTTCTCTAAAACCACACAGCATCGTCCGCACTGTAGACCAAAGCAAAACTAAACAAGTTATTGAGATAACTTTGCTTTTACATGTATCTATGTAAAAATACAAATTAAATTCTAGTTATTTAAAGAATTTTTGGCATCGATATAATTATTCAAAGTTAAATCCTAATTTAAACTTTTCTGTTGTGATCTACACTATACATTCTTCTGTCGCAGATCATAAAAGTAGAAAAGAAAAGTATCAGAAAAGTCGGTCGCTTGACCTCTTTTTTCTTTATGTACTGTTAAACGGTCCAAGGTGCCGGCGGTTAGGGCTCCAGAGAGAGGAATCTCCTCACTATGCGCGCCGTGTCCAAGAGAACTCTCTGCATCAATCCCTTGAGCCAACTGCACAATTTATTATTACTATTATTATATTTTATACGCATTAAAGTCTACGTCGAGAATGGTAAAAACTTTTTATGAAAAAGAAAGTCTATTGCGAGCAGGACCTGCGTCTTTCCGGAGAAATTCTACGTTTTAGATTCGACCTTGCCGGGCTGAAATGCAATAACCTAATATTTGGTAAGGCGACTGGAGTAGAAATATTCTTTCTTTAAAAAAAAACGTACAATATTGAAGATCTATTGATAATAACAACACAAGACTACGACTATGCTGGTCATGATCCATTAGCAGCACAAACTCTTCTCCCCCAGTGACTTCCCCAGCTTCCGTAATCACAAAAACAGCTTTATTTTCCCTTTTTTCCTGTTTCATTGAGTTTTCCCTTCAGAAATCAATATAAGAAAGATAAAAGCCATCACAGGCGTAATAATTCGACTACACAGTACTTCTGTTGCAATAATGAGGAGAGGAAGTTATATTGAATTAGTCAGGAAGTGATTTGTCTTTACCCTAGTCATTTTCGATTCAGTAAGGCACTTCCTCTTACTATAGTTACTATAGTTATTGCAAACAACGAGCGGTTGATAATGTGTGCATTTTATGACATTTAGAAAAGGATTAAATAAGAATAATTGAATGCGCGATTGCTGTAATTAACTAATCATTTGTCTTATGGTAGCCATACACCATACCGCCTATTTGTCAATTCGGCATAATACTGCCAATTTGATCAAATAGAATTGAACGTGTATGGGGGTGGAATGCCAATTTGATGGCATGACATGCCAATTTTGATAGGTCATCAAATCGTTTTTGACACAACGTCAAATCGGCAGCAGTGATGCCATCTTAGCAACTTCATAGATAGTTAGCTAATTTTATAAAGGTGCTAGAAAAAAAGCTAAAAAGTGTAACTTGTGGCTAAACTTTTTAGCTACTTTTCTACAGGGACGGTTAGGCCACGTTCACACGGCGATTATTTTCCCGTATACCGTACACGAGATTTTATCGAATAGAGTTGACCAGTTTTAGGACAACTTTGCACGGTACACGGTAAAATATTATATTTCTCAAACACGGGATTTTCCCGTATGAACGCCGTTTAAACTATTTTTAAGTTTTCATTTGTGAACTGTTAGTACTGCTCTATTCGATAAAATCTTGTATACAGTATACGGGAAAATAATCGCCATGTGAACGTGGCCTTACCAGGAAAACTGAGGCTTTTCGCACATGGATCGCATGTACACTCGTAAAAAAAAGAGTTATTCATTTTATTTTAAACCAAAATACGATTGAAAACTTGAGAGGTGTCAAGGGACCACGAAAGCAAGTTAAAAAAAGGTTCATGCTATTTTCGACCTTATTGACATTTATGCAAACACCTGATTTTAATGAAGGAGCAATGTTAACGAATGAGAATGTGAGAAAAACAAACTAAATTTTAAATGTCGATAAGGTCGAAAATCGCTTGCACCACTTTTTTTAACTTGCAATCCTTAAGCAAATGTTTTCCGACCTTCAAGCGATTTTCGACCTTATTGACAACGATGCAAACACCGGATTTTAATGAAGGAGCAATGTTAACGAATAAGAATGTGAGAAAAACAAACTAAATTTTTAATGTCGATAAGGTCGAAAATCGCTTGCACCACTTTTTTAATCTAATTCGATAGTCTCATGATGAAATGAAAAGTTGCTAGAAATTGTAGCTGTCGTCACCGAATAATAGCCAGATCTAGTTGCTGAGTTGGCATCACTGCTGCAGATATGAAGTTGTGTCAAATCTATCGTATCGATAGGCAGGATGGTGTATGGTGTATATGGACTAACTGCCGATTTGAAACATTTGCAAGCGTCAAATCTATCGTATCGATAGGCAGGATGATGTATGGCTACTATTATTTATCTAATGGCGGCACACGTTACGATTGGACGATAGGTACAGAACAAACTGAATCGATTAATCTACATGTGTATGGGAAAATTAGCACAAACTGAACAGTTTTTCTCATACACTAATGTAAGTTTTATCGTCGCAGTTTGAACTGTGCCGTCCAATCGTAGCGATTTTTCGTAACGTGTGTAGCAGCCACAGTATGGTCGTTGACAACGAGACAGGCCCCGGAAACGCTGACGACGATGTGTTATTCTTGAATTATTTATTGGAGACAAAAACAATTTGAAAATAAATGGGGCCTTAATCTTTGCCCAGTAGCGGGACAGAATCGGCTTTATTACAAAACGTGGTTTAACTTAGACCAGGATTTAAATAAAAAATGATTTTTTGAATTTCGAACTTTATTTCTACTGTCGTAAAGTTATTAATACAAAAACCGAGTTTAGATAATATGTGGTTTAGATCCCGGTCTAAGTTGTCAATGTGCATTTTAGAATTTTATAGCAGTTGGAATAAAGTTCGAAATTCAAAAATAGATTTTTGATTTTAAGCTTGGTCTAAGTTAAACCACGTTTTGTAATAAAGCCGTACAGGTTTTTTTCTATCGTGTTAAAATCACCAAATGACTCGAAACCAAGGGCGGCATGAGGAACTGTCAGACTTAAACTGACCAAAGTCCACGGCGATATCCTTCAACAGGCCTTTACGTTCCAGGGACACGTTTACAGAATACGCTAATTTAAGAACTTGTAGAAATTCAATGTGTAAACACTTTGTATTTAGCCAATTTAAAGGAAAACTTGAAAACACTTTAAATTCTACGGTAAATTTTATTCAATGTAGAACTTTGCTAGGACTTTGCCTGACCTGAAAGGAATTCAAAATCTTTGAAAGTTTCTTACTATGAGAGTTGCATGTTTGCATACCAATTCCGGGTACTAAGACCTAAGTTTGAAACTC
This sequence comes from Agrotis segetum, assembly GCA_036375495.1. Classification (NCBI taxonomy): domain Eukaryota; kingdom Metazoa; phylum Arthropoda; class Insecta; order Lepidoptera; family Noctuidae; genus Agrotis; species Agrotis segetum. The sequence goes on from JAQSVV010000135.1 coordinate 433,080, forward strand.
GTTACATTCGATCTTAATATAACTAGACATACGAGAATAACTTCCGTTTTAATGATTCAACTCAAATACCTCATGATTAATTATTATAAAATATTGGCTTGCCGCCAGTTGTCGAATCTGTTTTGCAAAAATATTTCAGAACGGAAATGCAATTTAATGGAGTCATCTGTTTCAGGTATTTGTATTAAAATAATGCAATAAAGTGTGGTTTTAACTCAGATTTCTGATAAACACCACAAGGCTGAGTATTTGTTTATTAATAATTGACCTAGATTGTTTTGTATCGAAAACCTCGTACTTCTGGTACAGTAACATAAATTTAAATAAAAGAAAAGTAAAATTATTATTAATCTTAAGTTAAATTAGTTAGCACAAAAAAGAGAAATCGATTTGTGTTATAAACTGTAAAACCAGTTTAATTATAGTATACAAAGTTACTTAAAAAACAATAACAACCTTTCGAGGCCTGAAAGTATCTACTTTTACTATGAAAACAATCCAAAAAAATGAAAAATAATTCAGGTGTTTCACACAATGAGCGTTTTTCTATTAGACGGCACGGCAACGGCGCGCGGCGTTCATACATTTTTGCTTTCTGCAATATGGAATGGTTTTCCGTTGACATTGTATGTTAAACCTGAATTTACAAATAAACCTTTATATAAGAGCACGATAAAAAACATTGAAGCTAAGTAAGTAAAAATAAATTATGAACAAGAATAGTTATAATTTCAAATAAATAACCCCAGCCAACTGTCGTCACATCTCTAATATGCAGTGCTTTCCGATATGTATCGCTTTGTGATTAGAAGCAATCCGAGTTGATATGAACAAATACGTATGTGATTGAGAATTAGTGTTATTGGCTTTGAGAATTAGTACTCATTGATATGAAATTAGGTATCTGTATCTGTGTTGTCATCGTATATCTACACTAAAATTATAAAGCCGAAGAGTTTGTTTGTTTTGAACGTGCTAATCTCAGGAACTGCTGGTTCGAATTGAAAAAATTGGTGTTGAATAGTCCATTTAACAAGGAAGGCTGTAGTATCCTTTTGTGTCAAAGTAAGCTGCATCTGATGGTGACAGAACTCTAATATAGCTTTTGTAACTAATATATTTCATACTGTATGAAAGCACGTAAAACCATTGGTCCCGGCTGTCATTTTTAGATCTTTGACAGTCGTTACTGTTAGTCAGAAGCTCTTAAGTCTGACAACCAGTCTTACCATGGAGTATCGTATTACCCAGGTTGTGGAGGTCCGATAGGCAGTCGATCCACGTAAAATACGGATATTCAGCTGCATCTAGTTTGACTGGAAGCCGACCCCAATATAGTTGGGAAAAGGCTAGGCAGGCAGGCAGGCATATTATTTTTATACTGTATACTTACATAAACTCATGCCTTCTTCCCATATTGAAACTACAGAACACCACCTGCTATGATCCTTAATCACTTTCGCCTCATCCACAGACGTAGGTACATCTGGTCTGACTGGCCTGTTGGTCTAGTGGTTAGTGACCCTGACTGCTATGCCGGGGGTCGTGGGTTCGATTCCCACCCAGGACAAATGTTTGTGTGATGAGCATGATCATTTGTTCTGTGTCTGGGTGTTATTTATCTATAATATGTATGTGTTTAGAAATATATAAGTATATTTATCAGTTGTCTAGTACCCATAACACAAGCTCTGCTTAGCTTGGGGCTAGATGGTGTTGTGTGATAGTGCGAGTACTGCGCACCCGATTTTTCTGAAGCACTTCACCAATAAGGTGGCCAACATGACGTCTTAAAGCTGAGTAGTTAGGTTGTGGGATAGAGACAGAGCTATACAAGTCGTCTAGCGACATCTCGTTCCTTGAGCAGAACCACTCACGCTTCAATAATATACGTACAGGTAGGTAATAATAATAATATTCCACAACTATAATAATGCGCACACAACGCCATCTAGTAACAAGCTAATGAGCTTGTATTATGGGTACTAGACAACTGATAAACATACTTATATATTTCTAAATACATACATATTATTATAGATAAATTACACCCAGACACAGAACAAAAAATTATCGTGCTTATCACACAAACATTTGTCCTGGGTGAGAAACGAACCCACGACCTCCGGCATAGCAGTCAGGGTCACTAACCACTAGATCAACAGGTCAGTCAGATAAGTTAACACGTTATGGTAGGCCACACGGTCTGTGTAGGTCTTCCTAGGGTTCCCTCCGGAAATAAATATCTAATATCTATTTAACATTAAAAGTGGTGATATATAAGAAAATGAAGGATGGTCACATGCTCACACAAAAAAGAAAAATAAGTCTGTCTAATTTGGTTTAGGTATCATAAAGTTTTACCATGGCAGCTACAATTTTACAAGCTAAATACAGACTGAGAGAGAAAACGAATCTAATGGAATAGAGAGAGATTTCAAACAGTTTTAGGTGAATGTTTTCCAAGTGTAAACTCACAGCTACAAGACTGTTACATGTTTAGCTTCAATTAACCGGCAAAGTTTGACGGCAGTGAGTTTCAAGCCAAGTTAGAGCCAACTGTAACACGAATCGAATAATTCTTATCAGGTTACAAGTATAACTTAGTTAAAGGATATTAGAAAATCTCAACTCACCCTTAAAACACGAAAAGGACAAGTTTACAGCAATATCTTGTAATATCAGAAAGGTGTTAAAGTATCCAACTGAACAATTTCTATGCGACCAACATGCCGCGTGAGAGTCAGTCCCTTTTTACGAGGTAAAATCATCAAATGACTCGTCCCACATAAGGCGGGACAGAAGGGTCTGTCAGACTTGTACTGACTAACATCCGTTGGTTCCTTCTATAGCCCTTTACGTTACGGGGCCACGGTTACCTGATGAGACAGTCCTGCGACCCCGGCAGGCTTTGGCCCTCTAGGGGTGTTTACGTCACATTTCTGTCAGCTGCGACGCGGGTGGCCATAAACCGCCTCGTGACGTTCGATGTCATGGGCGTCTCCCGTGGCGGCTGGGGTGAAAGGTGGAGGCAGTCCTCTCCCTTACGGAACCCGCCTCCTCCTTTTAGAATGACTGCTTCGCAGAAGGAGGCGACTACTTCCCATTCCGTCTTGCCTCGCAGCACGGTCACGAGAATTGCCGAGAGCAAGACATCACCGTCTGTCTGACAGTCTCTTCTGTTTCATCTAGAGCGGGAGCAGTCATTCGATAATTTGTGATTCCGAAAAAAGCTCTTTTACTTAATATTTTTAAAGAATGAGAAACTATTCATAAATAATGATTTTTATTTGATTTATGAGCTATGTACGCCATTGCCACACATAAGCTCCCAAACATTTGCATCAATATTCTAAACAATCACCTCATCAAATAGTTACGACTATAATAAAACACATTTGCAAAATGTTCATTACCTCTCCACCTAAAATCACATACCTACTAAAAAACAAAAGGAAGGCTCCAGTCCAGTCCATTACCATAATCCGGTTCAAATATATGCGTCGCACGCGGCGCTGCCCGTTGTTCGTCTTAATTATGAGCGCTCCTGTAACGGACAGCGCGCTCCGTGAATACTGAATCAAATTATTCAAAAGCCGATCACCTGCCAGGATTATCTGTTGCTGGCTTTATTTGTGTTTAGATAAAAGAAAATTGACTTTTTGTTTCGACTGGGTATATTTGTTTTGTTTTTTTCGGTAAGGTATAGAATTAGGCTTAGCACGAAAACCTAGCGATTTTTTTTCAGAGTTCCAATATTACTTTAGCTTTAAAATTGACGACACGGTTAGCACAGTCGTGGCTGAGTGATTGGACTGTTGCGCTGCGTGTCGCGGGATCGATTCCCGCGCGGAGCAAATATTTGTATGATCTAAGAGTAGTTGTTCCGGGTCTGGGCGTTTGAGTATGTGAGTTTATATGTTTGTAAACGCACCCACGACACAGGAGAAATTCCTAGTGCGAACCAATGTTTAAAAAAAAATGGAATGAAAAAAAGTGTGTGTTCACTCGATTGTTTTCCATTAATGTTCTCAAGAAAACGATAATAATAAGCTACGATTGGATGATTGAAATAGTACCATGTCAAATCGTTTATGTATGTTAGTAAGCCCTGATCTTAGATGATTAACGTTATATTTTTTTTAAATTAGTATTTCAATATTGTAGAATTTTGACGACCTTTTTCTTCGTAGCAAAATGGTTGGCTGACAATTTCAAGAATAAATTGACAGTAATCATAAATTAAAAAAAAATACTATAATTTTTCTTCTAAATTAAAGGGCTTTACAGTTTTTTCAATAAATACATTTGCCAGTTAGTCCAATTGTAAGGAGTCTATGAATATGAGAACTTTTTTTGATATCAAAACGGTTATCTAAGAAAAAAGTCCAGATTTTCCGTAATAAAATCAGGAGATATAAAAACTTTTTTCTAAAGTAAAGGGCTTTTGATTGTTTTCAACAATTTGACTATTGTTATTAATTTGGAAGATACAAAACCTTTTCTTTAGAAAAAAAAAGATATTGGCTGACATTCTCAAAAAGAATTGACAGATACCATTAATATTAGAAAAAAAAAACAAAAACTTTTTTCTTTTAATTTTTTTTCAGTTTATTATGCCAGTTATTCTAAGGGTATTAATGAAGTCCTAATTAAAATAAATACTTTTTCGTTTAAGTATTTTGAAAAATCTACGATTGAACGTGGTATAATTTCAAAAGTTTCCCCTTAGATAAATATTAAGTGAAATCTCTCAATGCGTTTCAAAAGCCGAGTTGGTTCCACACGTTTATATGTCCCCATTCTCTAGCATTTTATATTTTTGTTTTTATTTCCACAAGTATTTTCGTGTGAGTTCTTTGTTCACGAAACGTGATTCACCCGACAATACACACAATATCGTAAAAGTCACGGAAAACGTGAGCTATATTTTAAGTCGAGTTCATTGTTTAAAACATTTACTCCAGTTGCCGTTAAGTTAGAAGAAAAATTGCAGCTAAAGATTTCAAATGCCTTTAATTCTTGGAATGTTTTGGAAAGACGCGTATTACGGTGCGGTCCAACTAAGAAGTAGAATGTTTATGGCTTTCATCTTTCAACTGGCACTTCAAAAGTAGGGTTACCAAAAGAATCACTTTTGTTGTTGACAACAACATTGTTGCTGTCCTGGCCGAAGGTTTCGAGGCCTTTAAAGCACGGTCCGTTCCGGGCGATCCGACCTGGCGATTCGATCTCTGTAAAGGCGCGAATGCGATGCAACCTGACGCCCGCCGGCCGGAGAGAAAGAGAAAGCACATGTATCGACATCCATAGGTTACAGAGATCGCATACGATCAGAACATATCGCCAGAACGAATCGTCCCGACGCAGGGCCCCCGTAAGGGCCACTGGCGCCTGTGTGCAAAAAAGGATTTTGGCGCCCTTTAAAGCATTTTGAATTATCTTTTTTATGGTAGGTAGGTCAGTTGTGTATTTTAAAATTCAGCACCTTTGGGTTGTAAAGCATGCCGCCTCGGAACTTAGCAACACAAAAAACCGGCCAAGTGCGTGTCGGGCCACGCACAGTGTAGGGTTCCGTAGTTGCCCATGAAAATACTTAGGCAAACTGATTCGCTGAATTTAATTATAAAAAGAAGAATTTTCAAAATCGGTCCAGGAGTCTTTGAGAAATCGGGGAAAATACATTAAAAGAAAGATTACGACGAATTTAGAACCTCCTCCTTTTTTTGAATTTAGTTAAAAATAGTTGACGATAAAAACCTACCTATCCCCAAAAAACATACCTATAAAAGCTGTAAAAATAAAGTTGACAAACTTACATTTGCAGTTGTCTCCGATACATTTTGTTTAAGAAAATATGATATCAAGTACATTTTATAAGTTGGTCGACGATTACTCGTAAAGTTGTAAAGCCTACTTAGTCATGATAATTTTCTTTTAAACTTCGTTATATGTATATACTACTATTGTGAATTTTTTCTCACCCCCAAAACATAACCGTTTAGCTGGTAGAGGGGGGACACACTCGAATCGAGCAAAATTTAGCACTTTAAAGCTTAACATTTCACAAACGAATTTTTTTATCAAAAAATTGTTAATGGAAACTACCATTATTTTTTAAAGGCCTATTTAATGATACCCCACAGTAAGGGGTACGCGAGAAAAAAAAATCCTCACTTTACGTGTAAGTACTGGAGGTACCCTAAAAAAAAATATTTTACTAGATTTTATTTTACCACTTTTTCGGCACAACAAATCTGTATATTTACACCAAATTACAGCTCTCTAGTACTGTGCGTCTCTGAGCTAAACTGCGGACAGACGGACGGACGGACGGACGGACGGACGGACGGACGGACGGACGGACGGACATGGCGAAACTATAAGGGTTCCTTGTTGACTACGGAACCCTAAAAACCATCAAGTACTACCTACTCAAACTTCACAGCCAGAATTCCATACCATCTTATAGAATACAAAAAAAAATTGTAGACTATGACAAGATTAACTAACATAAGAAGCAGTTGCTATTGAAAATGACCTATCAAAAGCGAGGTCACGAAAAGCGAATGTCAACCTTATCTATTAGAAGCGCGAGCGAAAGTTTTTAGATTTTTGAAATAGGCCAAGGCAATTCTTCATAGAAGAACGAACGCAGTGAGATCTAAAAGTTTAACATTTCCGAAGTTCAAGTTTTCATCTAAAAGAGAGATCAAATATTTAGTCTTTAGTAGATACTTAAACCATAGCTTATTTAAGTTATCAACTTTTATTTAAAAAATTATAGCCTTAATTTCAATTTTTTTCGGGCCCTTGGTTTTGGCGCCCTTAGAGGATGGCGCCCGTGTGCATTGCACACATTGCACATATGGATGCGGGGGCCCTGCCCCGACGCATCACGCTCTGTATTAGTAAACGCCTTCACTTCGTGTCACTGGTTCATTCCCCATACGGGGTTTTGTATGGGCTATTGTGGAGCAATCTGTTTATGATGCATTTTTATCTTTAGTTTGCAATATTTTGGGCTCTGTCATTTAAAAAGAATTGAAGAATACGAAATCATTCCCATAAAGGAATGATGTTATGATTCAAAACCAGGCCAAGTGTGTGTCGGAACACACACATAGAATGATATTTACGATATGGCATCGTTATTTGAAAATTCGGTTGAATTGCTGATTAAAATTGGAAGCTCATTTTCGACTTCCATCTTGATTCGAAGGGGGAATTTGAGATTAAATGGAATTTCTTTGATGATATTCTCTGATATTACAGAGTAGGTACTTATCAATAAATACGGTATCGTAATAAGGTAATCGTCGTACCGTAACTTCTGAAATTATTAACAAATATTAAATGGGGATGAAAAAGTTATAATAATATGTATTTACAAAAGCAATTATTGTAATCAAATCCTTTTTACTTTATTTATTTTCTAAATTAGAGGCGCTAGAGAGAAAGCCTATGGCTAGAGATTCGAAAGTACAAACGCCAGAACTTTATCCTACACGTAACTTTAAAAAAACCCAATCAAACATAAAACTTTATACTTTGTGATAAAATTGAAAATCTATCAAAAAAATTGGTAGGTCGATGTGCTAGCGTCCGTACTTAAAATACTAAAAACAGAGAGAACATGTGGGAGAAAATTTTACGATAACATTGAACTAGAATCACTAAAGGAGAGACCAAGACATCGATATATCGCCGGCGGCCATTTTTTAGCCTCTCGAAAGCAGTCACAATTTCCGTAATACTACCGACATGTCTGGCAGCGTCTTCAACCATAGAGCAAGAGCCCGTGAACCCCAGACCTACGTTATTTTATAAAGGCTGAAAGTTTGTCAGCGGATGCTCTATAAAATCAGCTTTTATACTATGACGTAAGTAAATTTACATTTTACGCACCTTTAGTACCGTTTACCTGCCAAAGCCACCATAACCCAAACTCCATAATTGGTCCATCGTCTTCACAGTGTTGGGAGCATCCGCTGACAAACTTTCAGCCTTTATAAAATAACGTAGGTCTGGGGTTCACGGGCTCTTGGGCTATCAGGACTTCGGGCCAAGAAGCGCTTGTGTAGGCATAATCTGGCTGCGATTCAATTGAGCAATATCTTATCAAGCACAGTTCAGATTGATATTGAGTCGTAGACCTGTTTCGGTTTGGTACGACAGCAATAGTACTGTATCTAATAGTCGAGCGACGTATTTCATGCTATTAATGTATAAACGTCTCTAACGATTTGTATGTTTTTTTTTGTGTGTAATCTTAATTTTTTACAAAAATGAACGATGAATGAATGATGTTTTTTTATAATTAGTTAAATCCAAGCCTGCTCTAAAACTTTTATGATGCTATCTACTGCTATATGGTACTCATCTAGGTATTATGAGTACCAAATAGCAGTATTTAATTATATTGTATCAAGATTTATTTAATAATGAGATTTTTTTTATATGACGTGAATAATGCTACAGCAAGGATCTTGATGGTTATATAAAGTCGGCAAATAACTTTTTTGGAAAGCATTTTTAATATTCTGATAAAAAAAATTTTTGACCTCAAGCCATAAAATATGTATTTGTATTCCTAAAAAAGAACCCAACACTTTATGGTATTAGAAACAATGATGTTAAAACGCAACTCGATGTTGTCAGTATGTGTTCCCTGAAGAAGTTTAATTTTATTTTTGAGTTCCGTAGATATTTATACTGTGGTATAACTCTTTTGTCGACAAATATGAAAACGCTTGAAACTCGGGCACCATTCAGTCGTTCCATTTAGCCTCAACGAAATTAAAAGAGAAGTTACACACGAGCAGGGAATATGACGTAATAAAAGACGATAGGTATTCTAAACTCTCATTATTTTATTTATCACCAAAACTGTAATCACACTTTGGTACAAAAACAACAAATCTTGTAACGACAAAATATAATATTACCTCTAAACAATAGTCGTAACAATCATAAAACAAAACTATCTAACTCATCTCCTTAAAACAGTTACATGATCGCTAAAATTGACGTTGTTTTTATCAAACAGACTATTGATTAATACATACATAGATTGTTTTAATTTTTCGTATTAATTACTATATTTCTGTTTTCAATTCATCAGTTACTGAGAATAACACAAATAGAAATTCGTTATTTTATATAGTCTCAGATAAGATAGGTAAATATGACACAAAGATTGAAGAATTTATGATTCAAAAGTGTTGGCTCTACATTATAAAATATGAATATTTAACTACGACAAAGGTCCCACGAGTACTTTAAGAAGTAGGAAAAATTAGCTATTTTATTTTACAGTTAACAATCTACTCTCCAGCATTATGTGGAAGGTATATTTGGATTGTTGGTTAACAAGCAAACATGGTTACGACCCAATGTTGGACTATCGGCTATTATACCGCTTGGTAAACAATAACAAAGTGTTTATTTTACGCGTTATGAATAAAAAGACAAAGGAAAACATTCAGTTCAGTTCACTGGTTTGTGAAGACATTAGAAGAATCAAATGTTAGTTGTTTCAGTTTATTGCTTCTCAATAAATCTATCACTTCAACTTTCACTTCAATTAGTAAATATATACGTAATTTTCTACAGAAACAATTATTTACACAATTCGTTCATAGTCACTAATAAAACAAAATATATTCAGCACACTCTTCATATGAAGAACTCCGCACAATATCATACGGAAGTGGTGATCTGTTCGATGAGGTGGTGCTCGCGGCGGCGGCAGGGCGGCCGGCACGAGCCGCCGCGCGTCCACGTGGCGCCGCGCGTCGCCAGCCCCTCGGGCACAGAGCGCGACGGCCGCAAGGGAGGCGCGGGCGCACGCCGGTAGCAGTCGGGACAGTGCGCCGCCGAGCAACACGCGCGGTCGAGCGGCGCCGCGTATGACAGCGACTTGGGTAGACGCGTGCCGCACGAAGGACCCGGCCAGGCGCAGTATGCCGTGGCCCCGCCCGCGCTGCAGGCGCACCAAGCGGGCTCACAGCGCGGCGGCGGCGTTGTACAAGGACACGTCTCCACCAATGTGGGAGCCGGCGCAGGCGGTGGAGGCTCCGGTTCCCGCTTAGAAAACCCAACGAAAAACAACAGCATAGCGCCCGCTAGCGTTGCCGCCGACGAGAAGTAGAACCCTGCTCTTGGCACTTGTTGATTGATGTAGCCTGTCACTGGCACACCCACGATGACTGGGATAGCTTCAGCACCTTGTACGAAACCTGTTCAACAAAAAATCTCTTAACCTTACTCCTTTAAAGGTTAACCTATAAAAAGACTAGTGCATTAAATATTCATACCCCAAACTCTAGTAAAATGTCGTCCTCGAACACGTTCCATTGTGAGCATCTTCATTGAATATAAAAATCCTCCCAAACAAAGGCCGTACATCCAGGCAAACAGCACGTATCCGTGATAGCCTTCCACATTGCTAAGCGCGAGCATTGAAATACCTGCAAACATTTTCCCATAGTACTTCTTCTATTAGGTATTACTATTACCTCTGAAAACTAATATCTCCATTTTCGTGGAACTGAATGTAAGCAGAGTATATATTATTTTTGTACCTATTCCCACCATAGCCGTTTGGCAAAGGTATTGCTTGGAGACAAGGCACTGTGCGGACGGGCGCACCAGCACAAGCCCGAAGCCGGCGCACCCGAGCACCGCGGCGAACCCCAGGAACGTTTGTAGCAGCACTAGAGCACTCTCCTCTAAACCCTCTTGAAAACCTTGCAAAGCCTATTAAAAAACAAGTATTAATATTAATCACGAAAGCTTTTTGATTTCCAAACTTTACCAATTAGACTTACCAAAAAAAAGACGGGAGTGTAAAGTCCAAAAGCAGCTAATCCGGCGGCCAGCAACAAAACTTTCGCCGGCCGAGATTGAAGAGGGCTTAAATCGAAGATTGGTCCTCCTCTCTTTAGGCCTTTCTTTTCTTTTACCTACAGAAAGGAGTTCATTTAATTTTATCCAATCAATTAAACTTGGTCGTAACATCTTCAAATTGGTAAATATTAATTTAAGTGAAACTTTGCTCGCGAAGTTGAGCAGAGGATCTAACTCTAAATGAAATGTCCGTAACATAAATTAGTGTCAGTTTCCTTTGGGAACAAATTGCGGGAAAATAATTTGTCTTAGATTTAAATCAGTGAGTTGATTGAATAATGTGGAAAGTTTCAGTCTTACCGGCCTTACCTTTCGACGTTGGTTCTTGAGGTGAAGTATGGCGCGACGTTGGGGGTGGTAGAGCGATGCACTGCGGTATACGGCGCTTAGGAAGAAAGCTAGGACAAGCACACCAGTCACTGCTTGTAAGCCTAAACGCCAACCTAGTTTCCTGATTAAAAAAAAAACCAATACAGCAAATTTAATATCTGTAACAAATCGTGAATCATTGTTAAAATGAATTTAGTTATTCGTTTTTATGTTTGTTCATATTAAACTTTTACCAAGATGTGACTATATAATAATAATAATAATGGTCGTTACTGCCAATGGCTTAATTGCCAAGAGCCTTGACCAACTCCTAAGGAGGCTCTCGCTGGGTAGCTGGATCAAGCGCTTGATTCAGAAGGCAGTACTCTTGGACACGGCGCGTATTGTTAGGAGGTTCCTCTCTCAAGAGCCCTGACCACCGGTGGCCCGGACCCTGTTCCCGGCACTGGTGGACTGCTATTTTTTATATTTTTAAATGTTTTTTATTTCTTTTTTGTAAAAATATTTAAAAATGTAATTCATAAGTCTAAAGAAAAATAAAGAAATAATAATAATATTCCACAACTATCACACAACGCCGTCTAGTCCCAAGCTAAGCAGAGCTTGTGTTATGGGTACTAGACAACTGATAAACATACATAATACGTATATATTTCTAAATAAATACATATTATAGATAAATAACACTCAGACACAGAACAAATGATCATGCTCATCACACAAACATTTTTCCTGGGTGGGAATCGAACCCACAGCCTCCGGCATAGCAGTCAGGGTCACTAACCACTAGACCAACAGGCCAGTCAGATATATATCATTTAACGATTTCTTAATATTTAAATGCGTCATACCCCACGGCTTCTTTATAGGCTACGCTAAAGAGTGCGATGCCAACGCCTCCACCAGCGTGAGCCACCAGCTCAACGAACTGTCTTCGTCTCCTGAAGTAGGCACCCAACACCAGGCCAGCGGATTCACGCACGAACCCGCAACCCACGCCCAACACCACTCCTGGGTTGGAAATACAAAGTTAAAAAATAAACCATTATCATTCATAATCTAACTTCAAAGCACAAACAAATCGAGGCCTATGCCCAGGTTTCGATTTGCTAGGTCGAAATTGATATCAGCTAATAATATTGTTCTTAGGAAAAAAATGCATGTTGTTCGATTGTACATTTATCTATTTGAACCGAATGTAATAATAAACGCATTAAAAATCCGTGAGCATTGCTATACATTTTATTATTAACTAGCACTTTGCCCGCGACTTCCCTGCGCGTGTTTCTAACTTCGAACTCAGTGAATTCGTTATTCGTTATAGCATACTTTTGGGAAATCAGATTTTTTAATATAGATGAATACTCATCCTTTATTTGATTGAGAGATTATTTAGGCCAAGTTTTGAATTTATCGAAGCAAGCAGTAAAATCCTCCCCCCTTTTCACCAACTTGAGGGGTGATTTTCGAAAAATCCAAAAACACGTGTTTGATTAATTCGTATCTAGTATATAAATACTGATTTTCAAATTCATCAGCTCACGCGTTATGATTTTCCCATACAAACTTTAACAACCCCTAGATTACCAATGGAGTGTAGTTTAAAAAAAATAATGGTGCCTGCTAATCTTATTTATTTACTTGTGTTCTCATTCGTGGTAAGTTTCAAGTTTATAAACCCAAGGAATAAGATTTTTCATACAAACGTATTTACCCCTTTTCACCCCCTTATTTTTTTCGGGATTTTCGCAAAATCCCGTCTTATTGCCAATCTACATGGTAGATTGCAAATGCTGTCCAAAATTCAAGTTTCTGCGTTTAGCGGCTTTGGCTGTAGTCGAGTCAAAAGAAAAACCCCTGTTATTTTATATTACATAGATATATGTATAGATATAGAAGATATAGATTTATGCCTTCGTAAGTTACAACAAATATTACACCATTTTATGTAACTAAAAAGTCATTCCTGAAACTGAATCTCCTGAATAGATTGAGCCTAGCAGTGATGTATACTCCGCCGAACTCACATAATTATATTCTGAATGTCACCAGTGACAGTATTGAGTCTTATTCAAGGCCCAATTCCAAACTCATGCAGTTGTAATCAGTTACTCAGAAATTCCGTTTGCGTCCTATTAGTAGGTACTGTCCAATACAAGAATCGGCATACTCGTACCAAAGCAACAAGACAGCAGAATAATAATGTTGTTACTTGTGGGGCAAGAATTTTCTTATGTAAGTACTTTTCCTAGAAAAATGTTGTACATTTTAACTATTTGCTTATCTGACATTGTTATATTCTGTAATTCTAGATATAATTGGTATCCTGGCTGCCCTCAATGGCAACAGAGTACAAGTTCACTCACAAAGTTCTACAGAAAAGCTAAAGGAGCCTTCAAAAATCTGAATAATAAAGAGAGAGGACGTTGAAAAAGTCCCCCGCAAACGTCTCGACTATTTTTGCCTCTCACTGAATATCTCGTACACCCTTTCAAATAACACGACGATTTTGGTAAAAATATATTTAACCCTCGAGCAACCGCTATGTATATGGCAACTGTATCTCGCTTAGCAAGCGTTCTAAAGTAGTAAGCAAAACTAACAGGCGAGCTTGATTCAATAAACCGAGAACCCGCACTGTGTGGAGAGGATAACTTATTGAACTGAACACGCGTTTCATATAGAACTTAGCTTTGCACCTTTGTTTTAGAAAGATAACAGGAGAAATTTACTGCAGCCGAATCCGAAAGCGGAGTATTCCGGCGGTTCGTTTATGGCTCGGGAAATGGTATCGGTAACAGTAACGTTCTCGTAACTTTGCAGTCTTGAAAGCTTAACGTAGATCACATTCTAGTGTTAAGCGTTTTTAGAAGAGCCTAATATAGAGCTAGGGCTTCCTCAGTAAGTGGGTAATTAGGTGGGTCTAGTCTGGCAGTCTAGTCACTCATTATCCTCTCGGTGGACTCCTGAGATTATTTCAACACATTATTCGTCATTCTTTTGCCCTTATCTCTAGGGTCATTAAATAAAAAAGAATATTAGAAGAAGTTAGAAAGCAAGATTACCGTATACTACCCGTTCTATTTTTCTAATCTTGACCTGTAATAATCCATACTCACCGTAACTAAGTAATGTCTGATGAAGCTGTGTGGCGAATGAAGTGAAGAGGCAAGCGAGGGGCAGCAGTAGTCCTCCAAGGAGAGCCACGAGGCGCGGAGACTTCCTGCGCGTTGCTGCGAAGGCTCCCGCTGCTCGAGAAACCCCCACACATATTGCACCAGCCCACACTGAGGGACAAAATATGTCATTAGTAAAGTGGACGATTTGAAACATTTATTTTTGGTTTTTGTTGCGTTTTAGAGGACACCCTAACTATGAGCCAAGTCTACGGCACATCCGCGTGTCAGTTTGCAAGTAATAGTTTATAATGAGCGGCGCGAAAAGTAGCGGAAGTACCCGTGTGAGATTTAGCGGACTAAGGGTCAACACTGGCTTACCTGCTCAGACTAAAGTGAGGATAATATGGAAATTCGACTTTTTTGTGTTAAGTAGTAGTTTTGTTACCTACGTAAATTGCACCAACATATTTCTCATTATAAAATAAACCTTTTCCATGTAAGCAGTTCAATTTGGCGTGTTTTATCTAACTCTTTACTTTCCTGTTGACCCTTTCGTAGTTTCGCGAGCTTTCCTGCGCAATCGTTGACGAGGGACCCACGTTTCAATTCAAATTCGCCGGATTAAAGTTTTGCGGGCCATGCTGGCTATGTCAGGGAATTAGACACAACTTTCAGGAATAGATTAATTTTACGTATTTTACGTTGCTTGGTATTAACAGAGAAATACACATACGGAGTGTTGATTCAAGAAGTATGAGCTCTGTAATTTAACAAATCATTCGACTTTGTGCACGGCGCACAGTGCCTTTGTTTATCCGAAAATCGGGACAACATAAAAACGTTTTGATCAATTTCATCAAACAAGGTGTCGAATCACTTTTCAACAGGAGAATTAACGGCTCAAAGGATCGTCCGATGGTCCCACGCTCCCACGAGGGAACTAATCGGAACAAATTGTGTTGACAGCATTTTTCGCACGAAATTGAGACCATAAAGTAATTTTCAGGCTGAATTTTCGGGAATTGAAAGCTGTGTTTCAGTCAGATTATTTCGCGTGATATTTCAGATGAGGTGTCATGTTGAATTGAAACGTTGCTTTTATGTAAAATTTAAAATAGAAAATACGTTTTAAAACCATGTAACGAAAATTGTTACGGAGGCCATTCACGTAAGGGTTTACATGATGGTTTTAACCTTGCATGCATAATCGACAGGCAAGCTCCAGCGTGCATGTGTCAAAACTGTACAGTTATCGGTTATGCGTCCACGGTTAAAACCAAACTCAAACTCTAACGTCTATGGCCTTCATTACATCATCATGCACGTTTTGAATCTCTACAAAATCTTCTAAAATAATATTTTTGCATTTTCCTTCATTTTATTAGAGTGAAATTGTTCTACATCCTGTGATCCTCCTTGGGGACATGGCCATCCCTTCCCGACGTAGACGGACGTTCAATAAAATCTGAGCGATAAACCCCGGCCAGTGTCACGAGAGAACTCTTTACCTTGGAGTATGATGTCAACAAAAACAGATTTAGATTATTGTTGATAGGAGGGAAACTTGCAACATTTAACCCTAAAGGCCCACCATAGGGATATATCATGTATTTTATTTAGACGGTAGAAAAAGTAGACATACATGAAATTTTCCATAGCTCTCTAAATGATTTTTTATGCGGTGGATGATGGTAATTTTATGCTTGTTGCGCATTCAAGTTTGACAACCAAGCACTAGACATACTAACTTAACTTCTATTACGTTGTGGAGGTCTGATAAGCAGTCACTCTATGTGCTTAAAATAATGGTAACCACTTATCCAGCTAGACTGGAAGCGGACCCCAACATTGTTGGGAAAATGGGCTAATGCTACTTGAAACAGATTTAATGTGTTATAAGCCCTAAACAATTTCAAATTAAGATAACACGATGACGAATCATAGTCAACATAACATACTATACTAGGTCATTAGATAACAATCACATGTCATTACGTCATCAGATACGCATTATGATAACAAACAATAGTTCTATTGTATCCACACAATGTCATGTTCGATGCAAATGGAATTGCAGAGAAATCCTTATTTCACCCTAATTGGTCCTGCCAAGATAGTGAGACGTGAAACACATTAGTAAGATGTGGGTAATTTGGGCAATCCCGACGTCCGCCATCTTTCCGAGATTTCACTTAACACGATTACCCGCACCGAAGAGTCATTTCCCGTTATAAATGTCGTAGTCCAATCGTGGAATTGGCTACATCGTGATGTGGCTAGGCACTTCATAATCTGGCCGTCTAAAACCAGCCATAATTATCGTTCACTGGTTAACGTTGGACGATTTTTACAGTGATATTTATCTCAAGGTATTGTTTAGTGTAGGGTGTCCAACATAAGGTTTTATTTAACAAAAAAAGAAGCATTAAAACACATTTCACGATATGCCTAATTTAACGTTTGGCCGGCTACATAAATATTGTGCCCCAATGTACTAAGAAGTTCTCTGTTGAACTTAAAGCCGACGTAATTAAATCGGTCTTTAAGGATATAGGGGATCATAAAATTGTGTCGATTTTATCTTGCAGCTTATAAGTTATAATTACTTGGCCTGATTTTGCAGTTTACTGCACTTTAATTATTGGCATCGTAAGACTGGATTAACGTTAATTAGCGTTCTTAATTTTGTTGGGATGTGCGGTACCGGCTGTTATCAGGCTGGTTAATATTGCCGCAGTTTAACATCGAATGTTAGGTAATAAAGGTGCATGTCGCAGAACTGTGTTTGGCTCTTTTAAAAGGACACCACCTCTGCCCCAGAACGCGAAGTTTAACTGAAGGAAAAATTTGATTTGAAGTCAGTAAGAAGTGCAGTGTTCTCTATCGTCACGTCAGTTCTTCGTGTCTACCTCAACTCGTTAAATTCACTAAATTCCAATTTAAAAGTGGTGCAAAATGGCGAACCTGACAGAGTTATGCCCCCTTGCCCCGCAACCTCTCCCCTTCCACCACTGACAACAAAGACCGCGCTCATAACCGAAATTACTTCTGCCTCTTAATATTCAACCCCAGTCGTGAATCTTGGAAAATTAATTCAATAAATCATGCTGGTCCACAAATACCGGTGACTTGGAAAGTTCATTTACTTAATAACCAATATTAAATTGTAGTTGTCAAAACAAAATCTCTCGGCTTTGTTCACGTAAATAGAGACATGATGAAAAACGTATTATTGTTATTATTAAATAAAGGCGAACAACGGTGTAACAAGTGAGCAGGTGAGCCTCTTTATTAAATTGTAACTTTAGAAAATGATAGTAATTAAAAGTTATAAAGGTGAATTCGTTTATTTTGGGTGTAACGTTTTCATTTCACGTCGTTAATATTTTTTCTTCGTTGTCTGTTTATTTAAGTATTATATCCGGAGGGTTCTCGTTGATGGATTACTTTCCTACTGCGAGTCCCTCGTCGGCTACGCATTCAAAATTATTTTCTTCCTCAATCTTACATTCAGTTATGACTTACCTATAAGAGGTATTGTCGTTTCCGCGTCCTTACTTTATTTATTATGTCTAATAATAATATATTATCAAAAATTCTTCTTGTTTTACGGATGGTTGAACTTTTTAGGACGCGTCGACATAAATAACGAAGTGAACGAAAACTTTGTTTAGGCGATGGAAAGTTGAGTAATACAGATTACAATACAAATAAAAAACGATTTTCAATTTTCTTAAAAATGTTTTTAATATAACCATGTAAACCTCAAATGATTAGGCGGAAGTGTAGTTACTTAAAAGTTCACCTAACTTGTGCCAGTTATGTTTAAGTTTAATGTAATAAGGAACAAGCCTATGGCCATCAACAAGGCATAAATCCAGATTTTGTACTACTTCGGAACCCTTGATAGAAAAACCGAATAACACATAACAGACCTGGGAATTAAACCCAGGAATTAATAATGTTCAACAGTTGCGTTTACGATCACTAAACCAACGAGGCAGGCAGATTCTTTGTCTTTTTTCCAAATTAGACATTTCTCGATCGTTTGCGCGTTTACGGAACAACTCATAACCGCGGAAATAGTTTGCTAAAAAGCGTCTTAAACTTACCGGCATGGTCAGCAGAGGGTCCAAGATGTCTCAAGGCATACACGTGGAGTGCTCCATAGGCTAGCTGAAGCCCAGTGGATAAGAGATGAGCCAGGAAAGCGGCTCCGCACACGATCCATCTGCAAACAAATCTTAATTTAAACAGAGTTCGTACACACAGGGTAATTTTATATATAGTGTAGAATTTTCAGTATGTTCCGACACATTCGGGAAAACAAGTGTCAAGTGTCACTAGCGCGTGAACCAAAACACCTGTTTCCAAATAAACACCTTTAATAAAAGATAAATTTACTTTCATTAAAGTATAACATAGTGTCCGCAATATATAAAAAAAATATTCTGTATACATAGACATATATTTATATACATTCACGTCCTTATCCCATAACGTTAGAGAGAAACTGCAGAATCTGCTACGATCATCACGTATTCCTTTAACTTTGTTCATAACGGTCATTTTCTATTAAATTACGAACCCTAACTCACCCCCGACATATTGCTGATGTACGCAGATTGTTCTGTCGCGCATGTAAATCACGTCTTAATTCCACCGTATCCTACGGCCCCGCGCCGTGACGCTCGGCGTACGCCGCCGCCGCCCGCGACGTAATTAAATCGCGACGATTATTTCACCGCAGTATAATTCTCGCCGCGAAGCTCCGGTAAGTCGGAAGGAAGTTACGTACTAATCCCTATTTTAAGGCTTACCTCTATTAAAGCAATTAGTAGTGTGAATCATTAATATACTCGCTGCCTACTTACCCTAAAGGTGAGACACTCTTGGGACACAAACTGCCCTGCCTTATTTACTCCACACAATGCAATGTAAACACACAAACAGACTCGTAAATCATGAACATATTTCTTAACAAAACACCTGAAACATAATTTCATGAAACTCTCATTTTATTTGTTGCGAGACAGTTTCAAAGGGCCATTCCATGACACCTAGATGGATGTGAAGATGGGGCAAAAAGATTTTTCAATGTAACGTTCGTTCAAAAAATTTCAGCATTCAATTTCCTCGTACGACGACCGTTTTTGTCATGCCTTTGGATGTCCTGAAAGCGTCATCCTATGAAAATCCGTTTAAAGAGCGGGGGTGGTATCTAAAAGGTTGCGATTTTTGTTCAAACCATTTATGAATATTTATGAAGATAAGAGTTTTGGCAAGGATTAATGGATTACAGACAATTGAAATAGCAAATTGGTTTCCCGATTCCATTATTTCAGCTGTTCGAATCAATTGTGAAAAACATCATACTTTTGAAAGCCAATTTTAAATTAAATCTTTTTTAATATGTGGGGAGGAGCGGTACTGTCATCGACAGAGCCCTGCGCATTAATAGCTGCGGCACACAGTCAATATCCGAAACATGAATTCGTTTATCGTCGATGAGACCGTCGCATTATGTCCGTATCAGATTCGAGAATTCCCTGCTGACTGTACCTCGTGTTCGCGTCGAATTTATCTTGTACTCGAAATAAAGTTACTTCACGACTGATGATGATATTATACGTCTTCATCTTGTGTCTCGTCACGAACTCGGGGGAAATTCCAGATTCGTGTTCATTGTGCCTCTCGGCTTGTCGGAACATTTATCTGCGACCGAAGACGGCTTATGACGTGTCGTGTTGTATCTAGTGGCACATCAAATCTTATACGTAATACGTATTGTATGTGAACAAGATCCAACGTTATTACAGGATAAGGTAAAACAATAGGAAGATACATGAATACATCGTAAGAATGATTAGCTGTAACATGAATAATTCATTCAACAATTACATGATTCGTCAAAGAGGAGCCTCTATATTGTATAATAAAGGCATGAAGGGAAGTAGTAACAACAAATACAATACACAGAAATAGTTCAGAATCCTTAATTAATGTGTGATATTGGATGTGCTTCCGTAATCCCAACGGATTAAGATTAATCCTAGCACTGGATATCTTATGGTAGCCATACACGTACATGCCTATTTGTCAATTCGGCATAAAACTGCCAATTTGCTCAAATAGAATTGAACGTGTATGGGGGTGGAATGCCAATTTGATGGCATGACATGCCAATTTTGATAGGTCATCAAATCGTTTTTGACACAACGTCAAATCGGCAGCAGTGATGCCTACTTAGCAACTTTAGAGCTAGTTAGCTAATTTTTTAAAGGTGCTAGAAAAGAAGCTAAAAAGTGTAACTTGTGGCTAAACTTTTTAGCTACTTTTCTAACACCATTTCAATTCATCATGACATTGAGACTTTCAAAATTAGTCAAGTAGTGTCCCGAGTCAAAAGACAAGATAATGCAATAGTGGCTCATTCTACATATAAATAAGTGGCATTCTGAAGAAATAGTTCAGTTTCGGGTGGAAATAAAAAAAGAAATGAAATTCTTCCGGTGGCAAAATATATTTAAATATACAAGATACCCTGAACATGAATTTTCACTCTTAAGTAAACTGGGACTTTGCTGTAAACTTAATGGCAGACTCTGTAGAGTAAAATACTGCAAAATCTCTGTAACAAATACAGGGATTATTGTCAGCCGACATCACTGAGAAGTCACTAAAATCCGACCACTCATGACTTTCGGAAATTTCTAGGTACAAATTTTTTAATGCATTTGATGTAATGAAATAGACACTAGCGCCATGTCTAAAGGTCAAGGAGTGGTGGCCAGGGCTGGGGTGCGTTTAAATCTTCCGGCGGTATTTCGCCGGAAAAAATTAAACTAGCGAAGGTTCGCTGAACGGAGTCATAAGTTTCTGTCAATGTTAGTTGTCAAATTCAATTGACAGCTCAGTTTATTGAACAAATAATCAATTTGCCGGTTTAATGCAAATCCATAATCCACAAATAATATTTACTCTCTAAAATAAAAATAATATTCGTTTTTACTGCGGGTATCGAGCAAAACAACAAAACGTAATGTCAGTGTGGCAGCAGGATAAAATATTGCGAGGTAAAAAGGTCGCAATATTTTATCAGTAAATTCCATTTAGTAAAAACTTATCCCAGCGAATGACCGTAAACGGGGCAGATTAAATTTTAGTTAGCTTCATTTTTCACCTCGCGGTGTACTTAAACGGGGTGTTTGACATCTATGCAGTATAAATTTAAACTGGATAAAGGATATAAACGCAGCCCAGAGTCCTGCATATGGGATCGTTCTGAAACTCGACTTTTTGACAAATATTTATTTTTATTTAAAAATAACCAGTACTAATCCAAATTCAGTGACTAAATAAGAAAATAATTGTACAAAAACGTTAATAATCTATATATATAAAAGAACAGGGGTTTTTCTTTTGACACGACTACAGCCGAAACCGCTAAACGCAGAAACTTGAATTTTGGACAGCATTTGCACCCTACCATGTAGATTGGCAATAAGAGGGGATTTTGCGAAAATCCTCCTCTAAGGGGGTGAAAAGGGGTGAAAACTTTTGTATGAAAAATCTTATTCCTTGGGTTTATAAACTTGAAACTTACCACGAATAAGAACATTAGTAAATAAATAAGATTAGCACCACATTTTTTTTAAAACTACCCTCCATTGGTAATCTAGACGATGTTAAAGTTTGTATGGGAAAATCACAACGCGTGAGCCAATGAATTTGAAAATCAGTATTTATATACTAGATAAGAATTAATGAAACACGTGTTTTTGGATTTTTCGAAAATCACCCCCCAAGTTGGTGAAAAGGGGTATTCAAGTTTTAAAGGGAGGATATTAAACCACTAAACGTAGAACTCTGAATTTTTGATGGTAGTTGCAATTTATTATGTAGGTGAGCATTAAGAAAGGATTTTGCGAAAATCTACCTCTAAAGGGGTGAAAAGGGGTGAAAACCTTTGTATGTAAAATCTTATTCCTTGGGTTGATAAACTTGAAACTTGGTACGAATATAAGTGTAAGTAAATAAAAAAGATTGGCATTATTATTTTTTTATAACTAGGTACCTACCCTACATTTTAGAGTTTTTCGAAAATCACCCCCTATAGTGGTGAAAACGGAAAAGTAAAAGTTAAGTTAAGTTTTAAGGGAAGCATAAGGAGGATGAGCGAGAATTAAATTCACTGAGTTCGAAGTTAGAAACACGCGCAGACGAAGTCGCGGGCAAAGTGCTAGTACTTTTATATGAACAGTGAGGATGATCTCTTTAAATGCTATAATTTGATAAAGATCGAATGGTTATAGAGGTCATTTAATTTGTTTTTTACACAGATAGTTCAAAACCTGGATTAACTCTAAAGAAATTAATTATTAAAAAAAATCTTATCTATATATACATACTACATATAAATTAAAAGCAAAATATTTACAGAAATAACTAAACTAAAACTTAAATATAGTATTCAATCAAGTTGAATTTTTACTCTTGCGGAAAACTTCTGAATCTTGACGCCCGGAGCCGTGATTTCAAAATTCTAACTGTAAAGACATATTTAGGTGTCATTTAAGTGAAAACAGGCGTTAGTCTAGTAAATGTTACGACCAGCAAGTATGTTATTATTTCTTAGGCCATAATATTTCACACGAGCCTCATAAAATATATGAAATGTAAGTATAATAATAAGAACCTGTAAAGAGGGACATAATGTAGCTTTTCCTATTTTATTAATTACTGGCTTTTGCTTATGGTTTGCAGAGAAAGCTATATCGTTAAACTTTTTGAAAGACGTTATTTAGGATTTTTACAAATTCTAAAGTTACGGAACGACTATGCTTGATATTTTTATTGATTTAGAATTGGTACACCAACAGTACCTACATACATTACCTAGTGTAATAAAAGTATGCTAAAGGGTTATGTGAAATACCAGTTACAGGTCAAGCATCATTATATAAATAAATAATCGAGCATCGTTATATAAATAAAATAATTATTTTTTAAAACTATTTGCAAAATCATACTTAGAAAGGAAAAACAATATTATATTGATACAGTGCGTCTATCATTATAGTCCAACATAAATTAGAAACCCCTTGGCTAATGTGCCTTTTAAATTAAAACTAGAGACCCACCCCGGCTTCACCCAGATTTTCCTACACAACTGCCACTGAAATTGCAAATCTAAATCGGAAAAACTATTCTCAAGAGAACAGCTCTTTCTGATGCAATTAGTTTTTATTAAAAGGTACTTTACTAGGGTTCCGTACCCAAAGGATATAGCGGGATACTATTACTAAGACTATCCTCTACCTCGGTTATCCCTTATTATATTTCCCTATTTTCCCGTGTATATTTTTAGTGTTCAAAACCTCCGTTTACGGAAAACATATTTACAGCCCATAAAACGAACAAAGGTTGATGATAGCTTGTTACAACCGTTGGTTCACAATAAAATTGGTGTTCTTCGATAACGGATAACTTAAGTACGAGGAAATCAATCGAAATCGAATTGATGGATGCAAGTGGCGAATTGTTGTTCGGCGTGGCGTCTAAGGGGGAGGCCTATTAGTATGTTCAGCAGTGGACGTCTTCCGGCTGATGATGATGATAAAACATGGTGATGTTTTATCATCATCATCAGCCAGTAGAAGACGTCCACTGCTGTTAGCAAAAGCAACGTAACCCAAAGGTGTTTGGGTTACGTTGCTTTTGCTAACGACTAAGGAACACCTTTTTAACCGACTTCAAAAAAAGGAGGAGGTTCTCAATTCGGTCGGTATGTTTTTTTTTATGTATGTACATCGATTTCTCCGAGGTTTCTAGTCCGATTAGTGTCATTCTTTTTTTGTTCGATGCAGTATACTTGCAGTGTGGTCCCATAAAAATTTCATCCAATTTGGTTCAGCGCTTTTTATTTTGTGAGCATTTTTATTGATTTCGGCTACTTGGATGACATTCCTTTTAGCGTGTTTTTTACGCGATTACTCCGCCAATTGTGGACCGATTTTCAAAATTATTTTTTTGTTGTACTAGGGATCGTTCACCTTAGGGAATGCTGCAAGTTTCATCAAAATCTGTTCAGCAGTTTTTGAGATAGGGAATTTTATTAGCATGTGTACATGAGCGATGTTAATACCGGTGCCACGGATTACAAATTCTAGTGCACTTGTAAGGAAATGATGTATTTGACAAGAATTTGGGTTGAATATTTAAAGTGAAAAGAGTAAAAAAGACAACGAAATAAAAAAATAAAGCCACCGACTTCCGAAAGAAAAGTTATTTTGTAGGTTATTTTACCCTTTTTTTGTGGTTGTTTTTGAAGTCGGTTAATTTTTTTTAAAGTTTTTTTTTTTAATTAAAATGTTCCATTCGTTTTCTTAAAAAAAAGTTGCCCCACACCAAGAATTTCTCCTGTGTGTGTCGTGGGTGCGTTGACAAATATTTGAACTGACAAACAAACCGATAGACCTGGAACAACTACCTGTAGCCATACAAATATTTGTTCCGTTCGGAAATTGATCCTGCGACATGCAGTGCAGCCACGGCACCGAATGTTTAAATAAATTGTAAAAAAATGCACATACATTGAATGCAAAATTACACCTTGCAAGGTGGCTGTCATACAAATTAAGCTATTGATTTATTTAATTTAAACAAATGGGTACCACAAATATGCTTATACCCATTTTGGTAGTTTTCGTACCTTCCATGTTTAATAAAGAAATATGTATAGCCAAATGTTTAATTGAACTAAATTGAAGTGTTCAATACTTAAAAAAAATGTAACCGCCTTCAAAAACAACCACAAAAAAGGGGAAAATAACCAACAAAACTTTTCTTTCGGAAGTCGGTGGTTTTTTTTTATTAATTTCATTGCTTTTTTGCTACCGACTTCCGAAAGAAAAGTTTTGTTGGTTATTTTCCCCTTTTTTGTGGTTGGTTTTGAAGGCGGTTACATTTTTTTTTTTAAAGTTTTTATTTCACTCTTTTTAGTTTAAATATTCAACCTAATTCTTGTCATATACATCATTTTCTTAATATGTAAGAAATCCGTAGCACCGGTAATAACATCGTTAACATCTCTTTCATTCCTTCCCTATCTCAAAAACTACTGATCCGATTTTGATGAAACTTGCAGTATTCTTTAAGTTGAACGATACCTAGTACAACATAAAAATATTACTTAAATCGGACTTGTAGTTCCGGAGATATGCGAACACAAACATAATTTACTAAATGAGGAGTTGTACCTTCCATCATCAGCTCATCCACCTGAGATGATGATTATCAGATGCAAATACTTGAACAGCTTTAGAAAATATATGAAAATGGTACTATGTGCCTATAAAATTTGAAGGTTGCCCTCGATTTCCCTGGGATCCCATCATCAGATCCTGACCTGATGACAATGGGACCAATGGGAAAGTATACCCTTTCAAACAAAAGAAAAATTTTCCAAATCGGTCCAGGCCTCTTTGAGAAATCGGGGAACATACATAAAAAAAAAAAGATTCCGACGAATTGAGAACCTCCTCCTTTTTTTGAAGTCGGTTAAAAAAATATTATGCGCAATATAAATGACTAAATTCCAAGAAATAAAGGAAAAACAATAAATTATTGATTCAAAATGTGTATAGTAAATGCACACGACATTTTGTAACACTCCCAAGAATTTTGTAAGCAAACAAATAATAATTTATTTGGGATTCAAACGATGACTTTTTATTTCTTCATCAGTTGTTTTTTTTTTTGCGATCTTTCCATTACCTTATTTTTCGTATAAAAGACAACACAAGTTAAACAACAGGAAAAGACCTTCAACAACATGCTGCAGCCAGACTTTAAAAGTGCATTATTCTCGGTCCTTCTGGCATGTCGCCATAGAGATCAAACAACACAAATTGAATAATTTGATGAAATGCAACAATATTTTTTTTATAATTGTCTACCTTTTGCTTTTTTAAATATAGATTTATTTACACAGTTACACAAAGTCCCATATTCTATTTATTCTTGGACCGACGAAAGTATTTGCCAGGAACTTAGGACCCTCTAGTATGAAATTAACGTCTCTATCATCTATACTAATATTATAAAGAGGTAACATTTGTTTGTAAGTTTGTATGTAGGGGGTAATCTCCGGAAGTAATGAACCGATTTTAAAAATTGTTTCATTGGTAGAAAGCTACATTATCCGTGAGTGCTATAGGCTATAAATTATAAAGATATCATGCATATTAGCCGAAATATCTCAATTTTTATCAAGCCGGGCGGAAAAAAATTGCTCTTCCAACACAGTTATTAGCATGCGCTGCCTTAACAGTTGTATATAATTGAAAACAATGTATGGCAAAAATGTCCGCTTTGAATAGTTCTACAATAAAGTCTGCGACACCATATTTTTATCTTTAATATTTTAGCAGATATAGCAGCTTTTATGAGTTAAAAAAAGTTTTTTTCGATGTACCTACTTGCCTTTGGACGATTTTTTACACAACAAAACACTAAACCTTATCGAAAAAAAAATTATTATGATCACAATAACATCATAGAGATATGATTTCCACAAAAAAGTATGTCAATTGGTTAAATAGTTTCGAAGATAACATAAAATTACTAAATCGCAAAATGCCGCCGTCCATTCACGAACCGCGTTAGAATTAGAACACGCTTTGTACGCACGTTTTATCTATTTACCTATAGATGGCGTTGTGCAATTACGTATGAACAAAACCCTCCTTTTGGCAGACAGGAAAAAAAATCATAGCACTAAGTACTGGGGTGCTATGTCAGTAAACCTCCACGTGCGCCCGTGGGCTGGAGTTCCCTCTCGGATACGTCCGGGGAGAAGACCAGTTTTTCGGGCCGGTGCACCCTGGGATGCGGGCAAAAACTCTTCCTTAGGCACTGTGTGCCTAAGGGGTCTCTTTGCCCGTATGCAAATAGACTGTCGTGTGGACGCTCCAACGCGTGTCCCTCTGATTAGCAGAGGGCACAGCGGCGGAGCGGGCTTGGGGACGGTGAGTAATGGGTAGCTCGCCGTGCGACCAAGGACCAAGCCCGGGTCGGTGGCGCGTCGTGTTTCGCGCCAAATGCCTGCTGGGGTCGCGGGTTTTTCTTAACCCAGGATACCGTGGCCCCGGAACGTAAAGGGAATAGGAAGGAACACTGGTGGATTTTAGTCAGTAAGAGTCTGACAGTCCCTTCCGCCCCACCCAGGGCGGGAGGACTCATTTGATGACTTTATGAAATAAAAAAAGCACTAAGTATTAACCGAACCACACTCATAATTTCATCACAAGTTAAAATATTAATGCCCAACGAAGTGGGCACGGGTCAGCTAGTATATAATAGATTTGACTAAAAAAAAAAAAACAAATATTCTCCGCATTTCATTTTACATTTAATTTACTATACAAACGTTTTCGAACGCACCACGTCTAGCATGCGTACCTATCTAGTCTGTGATGCGTACGCAATTTAAGACAGTGTTCCCACTTTATAAATATTTTCCCTTTATTTAGGGTAGGGGGGTCCTTTCAAATGTTGGTCAATATTTAAGCGAAAAAATTGTAAAATAAATAAATATGAAGGTCTTTATGAAATTAACTACCCAAAAACCAACCTTCATGCTTTGTGCTCGTGTAACCCTCTAGGAGGCTAATAGCTAAATAATAAAAAGCAGCACTTCTCTGCATTATTATAATTTTTATTTTCGACTTCAATTAAAAAAAAGGCAAAATTGTTCAATGTCAAAATAATCGTATATTGAAAAGGTGATAATAAAAAAAACTTTTTCAAGAAAAATGTAACCGCCTTCTAAAACAACCACAAAAAAGTGTAAAATAATCTACAAAATAACTTTTCTTTCGGTTGTCGGTGCCTTTGTTTTTTTTTTTCTTTTCATTGTCTTTTAGCCACCGACTTC
Source organism: Agrotis segetum (assembly GCA_036375495.1). NCBI lineage: Eukaryota > Metazoa > Arthropoda > Insecta > Lepidoptera > Noctuidae > Agrotis > Agrotis segetum. The sequence goes on from JAQSVV010000135.1 coordinate 461,379, forward strand.
CGAATGAAAAGTAATTTTGTAGATTGTGGTTGTTTTTGAAGGCGGTTACATTGTTTTGAAAAAAATTTTTTTTTTTACTATTTTTAGTTTAAATATTCAACCCGAATTCTTGTCAAGAACATCATTCTCTTACATGTGCACTAGAATTTTGTAATCCTTCGCACCGGTAATTACATCGCTCATGTACACAATAAGCTAATAAAATTCCATATCTCAAAAATTACTGACCGATTTCTACCGATTCTGATGAAACTTGCAGTGTTCCCTAAGTTAAATGATACCTCGCACACCAAAAAAAGCATTACTTAAATCGGACTCAAAGTTCCGGAGATATGCGAACACAAACTAAATCAATCGATGCCTACTCCTTACTGTTAAGGAGTTGTACCTTCCATCATCAGCTCATCCACCTGAAATGATGATTATCAGATGCAAATACTCGAACAGCTTTAGAAAATATATATAATTGGTACTATCTGCCTATAAAATTTGAAGGTTACCCTCGCTTTCCCTGGGATCCTATCACCAGAACCTGACCTGAGAATTTTTTTCCAAATCAGTCCAGGCGTCTTCGAGAAATCGGGGAACATACATAAAAATAAAAAATATTCCAAACTGAGAACCTCCTCCTTTTTTTGAAGTAGGTTAAAAAAAGGTGTCGAAACAGGTAGGTAAGTTAAAACTAAGTATTTATTATACTTAAGGCGCATAGTACCCTCAATGACCTTGAGCATCCAGGCGGAGCTAAACGCACATTTTCATATCTGCACCGCACATATTAATATGTCCCGAGCGTACCGCGACACCTCAAAATGATATCATACACTATGCAGCTAGGCAGAAAGAGCTGCAAAAACCCGCCTTCGCCCGGTTTTTATATGTGGAAATCTCAATTTTCAACATATTCTTTGTAAAATATTGACTGATTTACATGAGCGTTACTCACATTGTAGTAAATTTTAACACCGATTGATCTATTCAAAAATATTTTAAATAAACGAAGCCGTTTAGAAGGAGTGAGCATTTATTTGAACAAAATAGCGTGTTGTTAAATATTTTTTTACAGTTCAACTATTTGTCATAAGAAAATAAAATTTACTCACATTGTTGTACATGAATATACATTCAACATATATTTTTTTTCAATCTTTACACCCAGCCGTTAATCAGGAATGTGCTTTAGAATGTAACGTTTTTACGGCTTAAAAGGCGCGAAGGCCCTTAAGGGTAAGCCCCGACTCAAACGAGCGTTTTCTTTTGCTGGCACTTTAAAAGCGCTGACGTGTGAACAGATTTTGACTGGCCTGTTGGTCTAGTAGTTAGTGACCCTGACTGCTATGCCGGGGGTCGTGGGTTCGATTCCCACCCAGGACAAATCTTTGTGTGATGAGCATGATCATTTGTTCTGTGTCTGGGTGTAATTTATATATAGTAAGTATGTATTTAAAAATAAATAAGTATGTTTTCAGTTGTCTAGTACCCATAACACAAGCCCTGCTTAGCTTGGGACTAAATGGCGTTGTGTGATAGTTGTGGAATATTATTATATTATTATACAAGGGAATGCATTTGTTCTATATCGGCGGTTTTTTAACGCCAGCAGAAAAAAATAAACTTTCGCGCGAATGGCGTCTTAAAAAGTCTAGGTAGGATTAAAAAAACCAGCAACTGCCTGCAGGCACTATTACTACGATTAATGAGTAGTCATTATGACTTTTTTTTCAGATGGGTCTACGAACCAATATCATCAAAATAGTTCAGCGGTTTAGGCGTGAAAGCATAACGAACAAGTGCATTTATACTACACGAATAAGTTAGGATAAAAATGTAAAATCGTTTTATTTTTAATTTTAATACCTTTTTAGTAATATTAAAATACGGGGAAATCTGAAATCAGAGGCTGACAATATGGTTACTATGACAACGAATATTCAAATAAAACAATCGATGTGTATCTAAGTAACAAACATCAAACAAAAATACGTTAGGAAATTCAATAAATTAAATTTTGTGGTTCGTTTCAATAAAATCGAGAAGCGTTTAAAATACCTACCTACCTAAGGGAGATCATCATCATCATCGACGACTTTGCTCTGGAAAAATTATATGGAAAACGCGTGGTCCAATTCTGACCCGACTCAATTTAGATTGCCATCGACATGCTAAGAGGATCAGCACAAAATAATCGCAGAACCTGCCATTCTTCAGACATGCATAAGGTGGAAGATAAAACCAGCTGACACAGTGATATACCTAGTGTGACACCGCTAGGTATTGTACGAGTATGATCAAAATGTTTCCTTATTATTTCATGCAAACAATTTGATACAGAAAGTTGAGAGCCATTGGATCAATGTGTAATTCCTTATCATGGATTTAGGTACTTCGATTAACAAAAAATGTACAATGGATTTACATCTCAGTGAAGTGAAATATCATATTCCTTATTGTTGTTAGTAATAGTTATTTAGTGATTGTGTTTAAATTACAATAATTGTATTTTTCCTATGCTGTTATAACTTACAGAATGTTAATAATATAGGTAAAAGTAAAGTAAGTAAAGTAAAACCAACGACTTTCATTTTGATATGATTTTTATTAAAGCATTTCAAGCAAAGCTAAGCAGCTCTGCCAGAGCAAATATATAAAATGTAATTATTTTTGCATGATGTTAGTAAAAAGGTGAGTACTGACTTAATGAGTAGAGAAAAATAGAAGATTTGATGAATTAGAATAAGGGCAGGAGAACGATGAGACGACGAATCATATGATTTCTAAATAAAATATAACTATTATTCTTTCCCTAAGTATTTATTTTAATAATAAAAGGTTGAAACACTATATATACCTATAATATTAGGTAAACTACCACATATTTTATCATATAATTCAGTGTGTTTTTCTTGCATGATTCACAGAGCAGCAGCGAAATTGAGAATAGGCAATCCTTGCTCTCAGTAGAGTTACTGTCCAAAGATAAAATAATCTGTAAACATGAAGAAATTACCATTAAATTAACCCATTTTTCTAGTCTAAAAGACTTGTAACTAAAATGATACAGCGAAGATGCTGGCTCAGTGATGGCTCTTGCTTGTGAATATTGTAGTTCAGTTAATTTATATTAGTGTGACAGATTCGGACAAAAGTGCACACTATATAGGTATGTTTTTAATCTACCAGTACCTATTAAGGGGTAGAAATGGGTTGTGAGACAGTTTAAACCAATAAACCTAATCAAATTGTTGATTACATTATATGAATTTGTTAGTGATGGTTTTGCATTTAATAGTTGATGTACGTATGTATCATCACATCTTGCATAAACTTATTATAGTAGTAGTAGGTATGGTTAATAATCTTTGGTCATTCCTACCTTATAACTATAGCAAGTCCAAGCTGATAACTGTAGTAGTTTGCTTCTTGGCATACATAAAGTTGGTGGTTTTCTGTTAGTAGAAATCCTGTTTTAAATTCAGTTTTGCACAGATTCAACACATTGAAAGTACTTGGTTGCGTTTATAAAATAATTCGTGCTAAGGGTAAAGGTGTTAAAAAATGAACCGCAGGCATTTCGTGGGCGTACTCGGTATCAAAAACGAAGTCGATTCCAATTTTTTTATTATTCCACCGGAAGAATTTCATTTTTTTTACTTCAACCCAAAACTGAACTATTGCTTCAGAATTCCACTTATTTATATATGTAGAATTAGCCACTGTTGCGTTATGAGTAGGCATCACTGATGGAGATTTGACGTTGTGTCAAATCAATCTTTACGATAGGCATTATGGTGTATGGTGTCTATGGACGAAATGCCGATTTGAAACAATTGCAAGCGTCACATCTATCGTTCACATAGGCAGGATGGTGTATGCCTACTATTACTCTACATAACCATCCGGTCCGCGGTGGGCTAGTACTATAGATAGATAATTGTAATAATGTTTCACCTTTTACCAGGTATAATAAACCTTCTTATTAAGTATACCTATTAAAATTAGTGTTAGTATGTGTTTCCTTTACGCCTTTCAAAACCATTGATTCGATCGTGATGAAACTTGCAATAAGCTTTTCTGTGTAGTAGGTACACCTGCGAAGAATTCCCAATAAAAAATAATCAATTTTTTTCATGAATTTTAATAATTTACGGCATAGTAAGTTAATTTCATTCTATTGGCTATGTCTGTTAATATTTGACCGACGACGGCGCTTACGATTCAATCCCTTTTATTCCAGTTTTATCGCTCACAAAGAAGTATGCCAAAGTTGTATTTAACCGTGTTAATTAAGTACCTCGGTTTAATAATAATAAATGATTATGTAACTTGTAACCAGATGTAATAGATAGGTAAAAATATTGAAAACGAACGTCAACATAAACCAATACTATTTCACGATTATTTCCGTTTTTCGTCTGACTTCACAATTTATTCAGTTTCAAATGTGATAAGAAATATTGATCGCAGAACTTTATGTGAGAGCTGGAAAAGTAATAAAACTGTAGGTAGGCACTTATTCTTGATATTTCAAAAGTTTTTTTGATGGACATGGTTACCGCCAGTCGTTGAATTTTATAGCAGAGCGCTTTCGACTTTCGCTTTGTACCGTATACTTCAAGCTTTCAGATTTAGAGCTAGTAATTTCTCCAGCATGTTCTGTTTTTCTACTCCTGTTGCACGGTTCTAAATTCACGGTAATAAATTGTTTTCATATCCCTTGACGTCAAAAGCTATGTTGGATACCCGACTATGGCACGGGGTTATGATTTCAGCCCGAATACTTATGTTCAACTGTTTTCGTAAAATTTTTAAACTCATCGTAATATGACGAATAAGATCTTTAGAATTGCCTTGACTATCCACAGGTAATGTAGTCTATGTGATGCCACAATTAAAATAAAATGTTGGTTCTTTATTTAAGTAGTTATAAATTAGTGATGAAAGTCATAAATTTTAAATATTTTTACGGAGCGATGTTGGGTTGTCAAACGAAAAGGCTTAATTAACCGCTCATTTAATATTGCTAGCACAATAACAATATAAACATATTTTTATCATCTTCGCTCAGATCCTAATCTCTCTTTTATCTGGGTTAAATTTTCATAGCGCAATTTCTACACACCTATTTGTGTTTTAGCTCTTAAACTTACATCAAGGCCTAGGTGCCATTATACATAATTATTATGATAATAATATACTTCCTGTCCCATATTTGATCATAAATAAAGTTACTTACTATTGGGTGAAAAGTTACTCAAACTGTAGTTAATGGAACTCCATAAACTATAGTTTGAGTAACTCTGTACCATAGAAAAGTTTGACTCTTGCGCTAGTGGTCAACTGACAACAACCACAACAGCCCAACTTTTCTCTAACCTAACTACGGTCAATGGAGAGTACTCGGGAGAATTATGAACGTTAACTTTCAGCTGTTTCAGTGTATATGCAGCTTATTAAGCTGCTTACCACGTAAATAGCTGTGGGTAATTATAGCGGTACTCTCACTGGATATTTAACCTTGCATATTTGTGGGAGGAATTCAACATTGTATTTACTTTGCGGTATTTTATGAGTTGCTGTTTGTATGTATTTATTTAATACTTTAAATACAGAAGTATTCAAAGGTGAAAGTAATGATAATTATGATAAATGGGTGAAGCAGGGAAAATACCTATTCTAGGTTATATTCCAAGGCGTTTAGAACATTTATAATTATTTTTGTAATTAGTACCGTGACGCTGAATGTCCTTGGGGCAAACAATCATGATGTGTAGTATTATGAAGTATATTACAATTATGGTTCCATAGAGTAACTGATGGCCTACCATTACATCTCAAAACGTGAGTAGTCCCACTGTGGGAACAAGATGGCTCTAGACGACTTGTATAGTTCTGTCTCTTTCCCACAGTGGCCAGCTGGTTTGTTTTTTGCTCTATGTCACGCCCTTAAATATATCTCCATAAAATAATGGTTGATGATGATGGTTAATTATGTCTGCTATAGATGGAATAATAATAATAATCCACAACTATCACACAACGCCACCTAGTCCCAAGCTAAGCAGAGCTGGTGTTATGGGTACTAAACAACTGATAAACATACTTATATATTTATAAATACATACATATTATAGATAAATGACACCCAGACACAGAACAAATGATCGTGCTCATCACACAAATATGTGTCCTGGGTGGGAATCGAACCCACTACCTCCGGCATAGCAGTCAGGGTCACTAACCACTAGACCAACAGGCCTGACAATATTGATGCGTCACTCACCCCCATCCTCCCTCAGGGTAGAAGTGGTGTTTGATGGCGCGCGTGTCGAGCTCTCGGCGACGCAGTGCGGGTACGGTGCGATGCAGGGACCGCAACTCTCGCTCCCGTAGCGCACCTCCCGTTGACTCTTCTTCGCCATCTGGCCATCCATCTGACAAAAAAAAACTTTGTCTATGACTACCAATTGACTATGCCTTATAAGTCCCTGGAAGGTTTTAGGGGAAGCCTATGCCCCAGGAGTGGGACAGAATAGGCTTTTTAAAAACAAAACTATTATTTTGGTTGACAAATATACCAAAAAAGAATAATCCAGCATCATGATTTATTAAAGTTCTCCGTGATATTTGAACAGTAGAACCCTAGTAGAATTGTTAAGTAGACGCGAGAAACGACGTCCATCTGATCTGAGGAATCTCTCTTTAAATCGAAGTGTAGTGAATTTTGTTTTATAATCTTTGACTCACACTATTTTTCCTGAAACGTGGGCGCGTTTATGAACATTTAAACTCACTTAAACAAACTTATATTTGTAGCTCTTTAAATACTTTGTTCCGTTCGGGAATCGAACACGACAACCGTCCCGTCAAACATCAACTTTACACCCTTTTCTGAAAATTCGTAAACAATTACCTAATCGTTATTAGGTAGCGCACCTATAGTTACTCAAAGTAGCGCTCTTTATAGCAATTTTTGCATCCGTTTAGGTATATGTAACCCCATTCAGCAGCTGGTCCCCAGGTTGATGAGAACTGCAGCTGCTCTTGCTCGGTTGTTACCTAATTTGGGGGGGCCCAACGAAGCCTGCCGGAAGTTGTACGTAGGGATCGTGCGGTCCATGGCCCTCTACGGGGCCCCCGTATGGGCGGACACCTTGACTGCTCGCAATGTCGCAGTGTTACGCAGACCGCAAAGAGCGATGGCTGTTAGGGTGATAAGGGGATACCGTACGATTTCATACGAAGCAGCAACCCTTTTAGCAGGTTCAACGCCCTGGGATATGGAGGGAAAAATCCTAGCTGCTTTATATCGCTGGCAGAAGGCGGAGATAATGCGCGGTCAGAGGCCCGTCCCACGGGAAGTTGAGACACGAAGAACCGAGCTCCAGGAAATGTTAGTGGCTGAATGGAGAGAACGACTTGCGCAACCCAGATGGGGGCTCGCCACAATATTGGCGGTCAGACCAGTGATGGAGGAGTGGTTAAAAAGGCGGCATGGCGCCCTCAGTTTTCGGCTGACGCAGGTCCTTAGTGGACATGGGTGCTTCGGGAAGTACCTGCGTCGCATAGGTCGGGAGCGGACTCCCGCTTGCCATCACTGTGTGAACTGCCCCGAGGACACGGCACAGCATACTCTAGAAGAGTGCTCAGCATGGGATCAGCAGCGCCGTGACCTAGTCTCAGCGATCGGCATGGACGACGGTATTTCGCTTCCGGCTATGGTTAGATCCATGGTCGGAAGTGAAAACGCGTGGAATGCCGTCGCTTCATTTTGCGAAGAAGTGATGCACGCCAAGGAGGCGGCTGAGCGGGAAAGAGAGCATGCTTCTCACTCTTCCCGTACCAGAAGATCAGCCGGGCGTCGAAGAGCTCAAAATGACCTCCGCCCACCGTAAAGAGGGGCTTGCGGGTGACGAACATCGGGCTTAATCGTCACTCGACCAGCTAGGCTCTAACAGGAGGTGAGCAGTAATTGCACTTGGAGATAGGCCTGCCGTTAATAGCGGGCCGATACCAGTTGGGGGTGCGAGCGAATGTTTTAAATATATCCCGGGCCCCCGACCAATGGTATAAGATGGAAAGTGGGTTTTTAGTCGGTTTGAGTCCGACATAACCCTCCGCCTGCCCTATTCGGAGGGTATCCGTGAGGATGTTCCCACTCAAAAAAAAAAAAAAAGTTTTTTTTGTAACCCGTAACATCAATCAAAATTATGAATTTCTACTGATATATTGAGAAAGAAACCAAGAGTTCATAAAACGTCAAATAAAAAAGAAATAAAACAATACGAAACTCTATATATGGAAGTCATTTCCGTATTTTTATTTCACGATATTCCTCATAACAATTTCGGTTTACGTGAACTCGATACGAATTGCCGGAGGTTAGCGAGGACGAGTGTAACCAATTGTTAACCTAATATTCAATATAAAGGCGAAGTTCCGTACTACTGATATTGTGGAACCAAGTTTTTTATACCCATTTTCACGATTCAGAACAAGCCATTTGACATCCCCTTATCAAAAAAGGTACTGTTCTTCAGATCTTAAAAAAGTAAGTAAAAAAGAAAATAATTCAATAAAGGAAGCGTTTTATCGGAATAAACTTAAAACAACATCTACAAATTGTTCTTTTGTTTTATTATTTCCCTTTGAAATAACGCAGAATCTCACAAAAGATAGAGCTTCAATGATTGGCAGACAGAAGTTATTCAATTATCGTTACCCTGAAGAATTAGATTGTGTGCTCAGAATTGCTAAACTGGTTCTACGTCGGACGTAGTACGTGAAAAGAAGTACTGTAAATATTACGTAAGTTTAACTGTGTCAATTCAGCTATATTTTTATTCAACACTAGTGTTTGCCCGCGGCTTCGCTTGCGTTATTTTAGAATTTGAGAAACAATACGGATCGTGTGGCGCCATCTGGAATATGAACGTAATTGTTTTCTCGGAAACAGCTTCTGTTATTCGGGATGTAAGATACCTTATATCCGTGTCTATACTCCTGACAACGTATATGCTAAATTTTGGGACGATCGATTCAGTAGGTAGTAATGCGTGAAAAGGTAAAAAACAAACATAATTGCATTTTTATTATTAGTTTAGATCAATAATGTTATATCTAGGTACATAGTTTGCATAGGAAACGTCCTTATTTGAGCGACATTAATTTCAAAGAACCGTGTTTATTTAAACATTAGACTATCATTTTTGGGTCGATTTACAGTATCGCTGCAAATTGAACGTACAGACGCCAGCACATCAAGCTACCACAATCTGTCAGATTTCTTTAATAAAATTTCAACCTTATCACAAGAGTAGAAGGTTAAGGTTTGAATGGTAAAATCTGACAGATTCGGGTAGGTTGACCTGCTGGCGTCTGTACGATAGCATTGCTCTTCTCCCTTTAGCATACCGCGTGATAACTGAAAAATAACTAATTATCTGATTCGATGAGTACAACTTGTCGTCGTTTAAAACAGAATCTATGCACTGGTTTGAGCACCAATTCAAAACATAAATAAACACAAATTATAGAAACCCAGATTTTTTTCTAATCTTTAAAATTCCACACCTCGAAACAATTACAATTAAAAAAAATATCCAACTTACTACCTACAATTTAAATCGGTGTAGATTTATATCATAGAGAAGTATTGAAAAAAAAATAGTAATTATTTTAAATCGCGAATAATATTGAAACAAAAGTATGCACATTTTTTTTAATTATTTAAAACTCTAAGGACAAATAAAAAAAAACTCAAAAAGAGAAAAAAAAAACTGCGAGATTTGATCCAGAGACCCCTTGCACGAAAGTCAAGCAGGTTACCGACCGGACTGGCTAGTACGTTGACAGTGATTTTCAAATAGCGGTTCTTGTACAAATGTCAACAATGACTGAAAATCAACATATTATAAAATTGCTAATCCCCCAAGGGGAATAGCGTAATTATACATATCCTATTAATAGAACAGCAGTTTAAGGAATATTTGAGGAAAAATTGACTTAATAATAGCCAGTGGTTTAGCTTCCAATTATCAACAAACATCTAAAAACAACAAAATTCAAAATTGCTTATCTCACAGGAAAAATAGCGTAATAATACATAGCATATAAACAGAAGCATATTATTAGGAATATTTGAGGAAAATTTGATCGACAACTTTACAGTAGTTTCGGAGATAGAACAAATCAAAAAAACATAAAAAATTTCGAAAAAAAATAAAAGTTGATCTGGTATCAGAATCGATCCCTTATCTCGAAAAAAATACAAAAAGAAAAAAATATTCAATGTACAGGAATGACATCTCTACGATTTTATTATATGTAAAGATAAAGATAAAGAAGATAAATCTTTTTGGGAGACAAAACAACTTGAAAAGGATCTCTTAAATGTAAGGAGCGCATGGAGGCAGCCGAGCGGCTAAGTGCTTCGCATCCGGCGGACGAACCATACATTCGTTAGAATAAAATTGTGTTGACCGTTGTTGTCGAGAAATAAATTCGCGAAGAGTTTTTTCGCCGTGTTGCCGTCTCCACGTATTCCTGGCTCTGCTTAAACCGCAGAGATTGTGAATCTTTACAAAGAGATTCAAGATTTATTAGCGCGGAAGAATGGCGAAATAGACATTTTTAGGCCAGTAAGTTTAATATATGTTCATATAGTCATGAAGGTATTTAATGGGGTGGAATGAGGAACGGGTAATCGTGGAACATATCAGGAGTTCAAAGGTAAATATCACCTGCCCGTGATAGCTCGAGAGGCCCCTTGGTCCCGGAGGCTTAGTGATGGGACACTCATGAATCTTGACAGCTTGATGACAATGGCTCGTACCTTCCTACCGTTATTTGAGAGGGCTTGAAAGCTGAATTCATTAAGTCAGACCAAATGGATGGAATGTGGTCACGTCTCGGTTTCTGCTTTCAAATTAGTTGGTACCGAATATTTGCCTGAAATATTTGCGAACGATGTCACGAGTGACACTTCTCTAATTAACTCGATCGGTTAGTTAATTACGTAGACATTTCTAGTAGTCAGAAGTCCGAACTTCTGTCAAACAACCAGTTTTAATCTTATTGCGATTTAGTAATTGAGTTGTGGAGACCAGTAAGCCGTCACTCCACGTAAAACACTGGTGTTTAGCTCCATCCAGTAAGACTGGAAGCCGACTCCAATATAGTTGAGAAACGGCTATTAGAGATAAGCTCTGGTATAATAAGACTTTGTAATAATATTAGGAAATTGTATTCGTAAGTGAAAATGAGGTGGGATATGAAGGTATTAGTCTCGCGCGTGACAATGTCGCCACGCAGTCGATACGTGACCGGAGCGTGTCTCTTGTGTACCTTTGTTAGTGCACTCAAATATGCGACTGAGTCAATTCATCAGAATATGTGATAACGTGCTCTTTTGAAGAACATTTGTCTGTATTGAAACCATTGATAGTTCCTAAGTGATTGTTACAATTTGCACTGTAATTCGCGGTTCTCCTTTCTCTCTGATGTAATTGCTCGAATGTGTGAACGTTATGCCTATTGGTGGGTTGTATTATTGAACGCTCTCGGCGAGCCTCTTTAGAAGAATAAAGTTGAAGTTAATCATTAATGGCTGGCGTAGTGGCTGAGCAATTTGACTAGTGTAGAGTAGTCGCTACGCGTGTCGGGGATTCGATTTCTGCACGGAGCAAATACTAGTATGACTTACAAGTAATTGTTTCGAGGCTGGGTGTTTGAGTATGTGACTTAAAATGTTTGTAAACGCACCCACGATATATTACACTGTCATAATAACAACTTTAAATAAAAATTACATACCATAGTGCGGCAAGCAGGTGTAGCTAGTAGAAAAGGGTTGTCGGCAGTGGCAGCGCGGTGGCGGGGCGCGGGGCGGCGGCGGCGGCGAGGCCGACGGCGAGGGCGACCACCAGCCCGGCTCCATCAGCCGGCCATGGTACCCGCACCCGCACCCGCACCCGCGCCCGCGCTACCTAAGAACATAAAAAAAAACAATTATTACCTCAATACTTTTGACTGAATGCTGCAACTGCAATTATGATATTGTCAACGCTAGTGAACCGTATTGAGGTGACATAACCCCCGACCAATACATATACCTGCTCTTAGCACTTACACGTAGAATAAAGGATGGGCGATAAAATAAACATTATACAAAATTGCAAAAGGAAAAGGGAAGTGATAAACATATATTATGTTTGATAAAAATGATAGTCACTGATAATCAAAGGCTTAGACCGCCTCGCCGAACGACAAACTGCCACTTGCATCCATATTCCACAATGTTGTGCAAATGTTACTAGAGAATATACTCAACAACACTGTCTCGTACCCTTTTGTGGTAAGGTATATGCTTACACAGAGACGATTTTAGGACGATGTGGATGAGACTTCACCCTAAACCCCAAAGCAAGAACTATCACGTAGATGAAACTGTATCCTCACGCGGTTGGTACACTAACTTTACACGTCAAGAAACGTGATAGTTACTCAGGGCCGTATTTAAAGCAGGTCACTTTTGGACATAGGGGGCGATCACAGCTCTTGTTAACCCAAACAAAAGTAAATCTAACTATAGTGCTATCCAACTAAGAAGGTCCACCTTCTACTGACGTTACACCTGAAGACGGAACAGTTGTCAATATTATCCATACTTTTGAAGTGTCAGTTCACCATAGACACCATGACCATCTTAGTTGGAACGCATTAAACATATACGTTTGACTTACTTTTTACTAATGCAGATAGAATAGGTAGGTACCTAGTTGCTGCTATACGGAAACTTGGGCCCCATAATTAGCGAGGCCCCGGACAAATCACCAGAGTGCCTTTGGAAAATACGGCCCTGTAGGTACCGTTGCTAGGTTACGAATCATCAACAAAAGGCTATAAAGTCTCGCCCTGCGGCTAGGTTCTCGGAGTTAAAGGATACCTCATATCCTTCAAAATAGTTCTCTGAAAGAGGTTAACTGGCAACGTTCATCACAATGGATCATATATAAATAACCTAGTGGTGGCGTAGGGTAACGACTACAACACACGATTTAGGTCGTCGGTTCGAACCTAGCTAGGCGTTTCACAATGTCTAATTGATTAGATCATCACTGATCTTGAAACGGTGAAGGAAAACATCATGAGAAAACTGCATGTCCTAATATCAAAAATTCAAAGATAAGTGCTTGTATCAACCCGCACTGGGTTCGTGTGGAGAGGACCCGTGCCCCAGTAGTGGGAGAACATTAATATTAATGGGGGGCTCCATTAATATTAATGTTCATAAAATAAAAAAACACGTTAATTTTACCAAACACTAGTATAAAGGTGATTAAAAAATTCAATTTTAATAGAGTGTTCTTCATTTACTTAATTGGAGAGTGCTCTTCAGATTACATCACTAACACACTTTGACGAAAAAATCTATCTAACTACCAATCAAAGCTTTGAAGAGCGACACTTCGTAATTTTAATGATTGCTGCATCGTTAGCTGGCATTGATTTGTGGATACAAAAGGCTTTTAATTTTAAATGCTTATTATAATTGTTAGTCTTTTACGTCTAATCGACTTCACTGATAACCACGTTTGCCATAAGGATAGATCAGATATGGACTTGGGTTTGGACATGGAATAGGTAAAGATTTTCTTAGGAAAGAAAAATTCGATCCAGGGGCAGGGTTCGAACCTGCGGCCTTCGGATTCAGTACATCCAACGCTCATTTCCAACCGAGCTACCGAGGATCGTTCCCGCCATGTTACTTTATTCCATACAAAACTCACGCTTTTTCCAATAGAAGTAGGTAAAAACTATAGACCGTCACCTGCTACGATTCTTACATAATTTTCGCCCCATCCACATTCATACATCTGGTCATCATACACGCTCACCCATTGCGAGTACTAGGTACGCAACTTACTTCTTTTTTCAAAAGTAACTCTTAGGCGCCTGTAACTTTCAAACTATTATATATTTAGAAAAAAAGAAAACTAATGATCCTGGTTTTTTACTGTGTCAGAAGCATTCTAAAAAATCATTGAGATAGGACAACATTCAGGGGCAGGAAAACGTTTTCTGTTTTAGTATGGACGAGTGCTCGGTAGACGATCCTCTTAAGGCGTCTATCCCGGCGTTTCCACTCACATCTACCTTTAAATCAATTCCATCTCATCACTCATCATCTCGGCATGACCGCGAACCATCTCAGCATATTCTTTTTATAATTAAAAGTTTTATTATATTATCCCGGTAAGACGACCCCATGGGATAATTTCGCCGTTTTCTCGTGGTCCTAGATACTATTTTGTCCTACTAGGACCACGAGGGAGACCAGTTTCTGTTCGTCCTACTATGATATATTGGATTACAACTTTCATGTGAGTGAAAACAGCATACAATAAAACACGATTAAAATGTCTCCAAGTGAATCAGAAAACTCTGTTTTCTTGCTTCTGGCCTTAATTTATCTCGTTGGGCGCCATGCTCCGAATGTTAATGATATTAATTTAAATTCGCAATTTGTATTTAAATTACCTTTGTACTCTTTGTGATAACATTATAATCTTTAATCAATGTTACACAGACAACATTAAGTCAGAATTGTGAAGTCGGTCACAAGTTGAACTTGTTTACGTTTTACTGCTTATTTGATTATAAAAGTTTTACAAGATAGTTTGTTTCAATTGTTCTTTTGTTTATTTAGACTAATGTTAACATCACAAATAATGTCTGTATTTATCGAAGGGCAACACCCCCATTGTTCGCAGTATACTTTGTGAGATGGGACAGTCTGAAAAGGTAACAGCTGGTGCCATGACGTTGGAACGCAACGCGAAAAAAACCCTGAAAGAACAGGGTTTTTTTTTTTGTTAGGTTCTAAAAGTCCCTTCCATTCCAATAAGGGCGCGACGACTTGCTTGATGACTATACACTTCAAGAAAAAATAAATTTGTAAGGTTTTTCAGAAAGGTTAGGTGCGTAGTAACTAGAGCGTGGTTGTAATGCCTGATGTTTGCACTTGGACGAGGTGATATCATTCATCGAGTGCAGCATCTTAATTTAATAGAAACAGCCTCGATATTTATGCGTTTATCGTAGAGCTTAGAGAAATAAATAAATAAGAGGTCGCACGAGCCACCGCCACTACTCACATACAAAGTATAAAGTTTGCCGCGCACGTACGAGAACCGGGGAAACTTGAGAATTTTCCTCACATACATACGACCGCAGGAAACGTCACACGCTGCCTTTAACCATAATAATATTTTTCAGAAATTTACGCCAACATCACTCATGAACGGAAATAAAAACAGCCCATATAGGAAATGGCGTCCGCTATATCTACTCAGATAGATGGAATGATGACGCGGCGAAATGAGAATCCATCAGTCGAAATGACGAAATTAAATTATGGACTGTCGGTAAGGCTCAATTTATTTATTTTCTGTTGTCATCGGTGTATTTAAAACCGCACTTGACTGTGATTTACTGAGTATTGTTACGAAATGTAGTTTTGGCAATGTTTGTTTACAAAAAATGACGAAATCTGGTCTAAGCCTTTTTTGGGTGGAAAATGATTAAAAGAGACCTTTCGCTCTATGTTTAGGGAAACATTATTGTAAGACTCGCATTGACTACAATCACCGTGTTCCTTCCGTTACCATTTTGCTTTCCTGTTCGCAGGACTTTCTTTATATAGTCTTGCAAACCTTGCTCTAACTCTTGAAACATATAACTTTATGGGTATGAGCCACAGTCCTGCCGGGGTTGCGGGACATACGTATACCGCGACCCCGGCACACAAAGGACTACCGAAGGACACCGTGGATTTTAGTCAGTACAAGTCTGACAGTCCCTCCCGCCCTGCCCGGGGTTGGAGGACTCATTTGATGATTTTGCCACGTAAAAAAAAAAATGGGTATGAGCAAAAGGGTGTTTTCTTGGAATTCAAGAACAACAGAGGAAACAATGTTCAATTATACTTCTTCATTTACGTCCTGCTCCTGCAGTCCCGACATTAGACCAGCGACAACATCGCTCTCTAAGTCGTATCGTTATCAAATTGCTTTAATAGATTTTCAACTTTATTTCGAAAGCTTATGGATGAAAATCTCCATAATCAAGAAATTTGACATCGATTAGACTTCGACCAACGATCGATTTTTGTCGTTATATTTATCGAGACTGCGGGGCCTGGGTACCTATCTGTATGGCGCTGTGGAACTATTTATATCAAATACCGGTACGAGCTTTCACCGGTCATGTATAGCAAATGAAGATATGAATTGTCGGCTATGCTAACTTTGTAAAG
This sequence comes from Agrotis segetum, assembly GCA_036375495.1. Taxonomy (NCBI): domain Eukaryota; kingdom Metazoa; phylum Arthropoda; class Insecta; order Lepidoptera; family Noctuidae; genus Agrotis; species Agrotis segetum. The sequence goes on from JAQSVV010000135.1 coordinate 477,694, forward strand.
CCAATTTAGAACTCAGACAAAGGGAATGCAAGCACACGTTGTGTGGTAAAACCAATTTTGAACAGCAAATACAAGTGCTTTGACAATAATGCAGAGAAAACAAACAGAGAATTCGCTATAATTGAGATGACTCATTCATTTCCCATTTGAGATAGCTAATACACATGTGAGGATAAGAGATTAGAACAGTGAGACGCAGAAACGATATCTATCTTAAATGAAGAATGGGTTCCTTTAACAATAAATGCTGACTCTTGTATCTTCAATTAATCTTTATTGAGATTGGTTCAAATGACTACTATTACAACATAAATAAAAACAAACGATACACACCAATAAACCGTGATATTTATAGCCTTTTAACATTTTGCATGAACGTTTACAGAAACCTTTTAAACGGCCACCACTTTCATTTAACTTGAATTGACGGTAGTTTCGACATCAGCAGTCGCCATTGATAAAAACGCGCTCTTATTTTAATGAATCGTTACCAACTGAAGTGAGATTAAACGTTAAATAATTTTTAAAACACGTCCGAACCGGATAATTAGAGCGTTCGCCAGGAATCCCGGATAACCTGACAATTAAGATACGGATAACAGCGTGCAGCTTCCCAATGAAGCAAGCGAGATAAGACCTTATGTGAGGCGCTGTATGGCTCAATAAAGACCAGCTACAAAACTAAAGTACCTTTAGGATGTGATTACACTGGGTGAGTTACTAGCTCAATAATTCTGGGGTAATGGAAATAGGTTAGCCCAAGTGTTACACTTATACTACTTACTTCTTCGATGTCAATTATTAAGCTTGTACATTTTCAGTACTGGAGTAAGTGCTCGACTATTTACTCGACCACACATAAACGAGCCTTTACTAAAAGTTCATTGAAATTTCAACGATTTGACCCGATACGATTAAACGAGAAGTCAATTCGTTATCTTACAATGAGAAGCATTTAATGGCAGCACATTTAATTGTAATATGGTTAAATGCGTATGCCGCGGAGTATTACGAAAGGTACATTAAAATAAATACCGCTCGCCTCGGATGCAAATGCGGCATTGTCAGTTGAGTACCTACCGAAATTATTCGAATATTGTGACAACGAGGGTAAGTGAAAATGTGTATAATGGAATATTTATATTTTCTGGGAAAATAATCCACGAAAATTTGGCATCTCTGAAATGAATAGAGTGATGGATTAAAATTGAAATTTTGACCTAGAATTCGCAATCTCAGTCTAGATACGAGTAAAACCTATAACAATATATCTTGGCAATTTTGTGTTACAGTGCTCTGGATTCGTTTATACACATTTCCACAACGATTGCGTAGCTAGAAATTTTAGTGCTCTACGCTGTTTAATGACGACTAAAATAAATATCAACTACATACTAGATATATCTTTTAATGCCTGAAACGCAGTAAAATGTGGTACATGTGGTTTTCCGTGGGTAGTGCGGGTTCACAAACAAATAAAGCTGACCTGCCGACTGACAGACAACTTACAGTCAAAACCACTCATCGCAGAAAAGGCCGTTTTTAGCTACATGTTAATTTACTCCAAACTTGCTACTTTTCATGTACATAAATTTTTGTTTTATAACACACGGGCGAGAGAAAAATGCTCTGAAGGTTGCAACATACACATCCTGCTGGCAGCTTGTCCGTGTGTTAACCACTAGCACATAATATACGAGTATCTTTTCTATTGTTGTACACAAAAACGGCAGCCTTAATGGCAGCGTTGTGGAGGACAGAATTCATCAAAATTGCACCTATAGTTGAGAAGTATGCTACTGAGATGCTAGCGAATAATAGTGTTTTATGTCCGTACCTAGCACAGGCGCACCGCTCCAGGCCCTCGCTCACACTGTACACGCTGGCGCGCCGCATCCGCCGCGGTGCCGCCGCGAAGCCGCCGCGGAGCCGCTAGCTGCCCGCGCGTCACACGCCACGCCTCCGCATCCCTCTCAGCCGCTTTAATCAAGCGCTCGACTGTTGCATGCTCTGTCTACACCAAATTCGACGCTCACTGTGCACTCTACCGTCCCACACTACAAGTTTTTGTTTTTGGCATACTTTTTCACGATCTTATTGTTCAATGTCGCTTTAACAAACACATTCACAACACATTTTAAAGCGTTCGCTCTCTTTTCGGCATCCTCTGTGACTTTGTTTAGATATTATGATTATCAGATGATACGGCTGTTTCCGACATATCTGTGAAAGAAGGAAAAGCATTTGGATTATTATACTGTACATAAAGCTTTGTTTTATCATATTCGGGATTTAATAATGTTGGTCATGCTTTATTTCTCTTTAGATGTGGGGGCGCTGTGCATTTGGTTAGAAAGATAAACATAAATGTGAGAATAGGCTCGGCCTCTATCGTAGTCTTTCCCCAAGATCTTTAGGATCGCTGTTGAATTTTGTGAAATCCCGTTTTATCCCTTACGTCCCAAAAGCGAGCGCCTGTGTAAAATTCCACAAGGCTTGTGAGATACCGTGATGAATGAGTCAGTGGGTTTTGCCTTTTAGATTAAAATGAAAAACGTAAGGAGAACCTGTTTGCCGCCTAACACTTTATGAAGTAGAAAAGAGGATGTTTTATTATTCAGAATGTTCTTTCACATATGAGTTATTCACAGTTGTTATGCCGCGGAATCGGAAAATGTTGCGTTCAAGAGTGTATAACTTGTTGTATTAGATGAGTCGTATATTTTAGGACGTGTGTGTCTAAAATTTGAATTTGATGGTTGTACGTGCCGAGGCGGAGCGGGCTCGGTTGTTGGTTGAAGTATAATTTGCATTGAATGTGGCCCGCGAGGCGATTGAGTGTGATCGTAACCGCACCGAGTGCCACTAGTTGGGTTAGCGACACGAATTAAATTGGCATGTAATCAACTGCTACCTACATACTTAAGTTTAGAAACACAACAGTACCTGCCTTATTCCATTTTAAACGAATCTTCATGCACAGTTTTATGGATTCAGTTTTATACAAAGTAGATAAAAAATTTGAGGTTACATACCTACCTATTATCATGAAAATTTTTGATGCAAAAACATAGCTAATGTTTTTGAAAAAGGGTATATATAATGTTGTAAAATCATTGACGTCGGCACTACCTTTATACTTTGTTTTATGAAAGCTTCTGCAATATCGCATAGAATATGACCTTATGCATTAGGTATCTCAATATTGTTCACTTTCCAGTCACCGTTTGCAGCGTCAATATGGAGAGGTATTTTTAAGGAGAGTAGGTATACATCACGTTGCTGGCTTGCAGCTCATTGCAATGCTAAAATCGGACCGATTCATGAATACATTTCCACCGCCTACAACCGTGCTGTGAAACCAAATAGTCCATCAAATGAATGCAAACTGTATGTTCAGATTTCAGGACTTTTTATTGGGTGCTTTGGCAATGTTAGTGACTTTTTTCAATGATGTTTTGATATCAGCGTGTAGGCAATATATTAATTACCTACAAACTTATGCATGCGGATTTGCTTGTGAAGTGGTTGAACGGGTACTTACTTTATCAACCTAAAATATATTATTATGTATCTTATGTATTCATCCAGGTTATAAATTGTGTGCTTTTAATCCAAATCCATTCAATGTTTTTCGTTAAAACGCCAAATCCATCCATCCTCACAAACTAGCTAAAAATATTTATAAATAGTAGTCAATTTGTTGTTACCTATTGCTACTAGTTAAAAAGTTTCCTATTAAAATACGAGTAACATGAGGAAAGCATCATTTTGTTTTTACATCAAAGTAAAACGAATCAAGAGAGCAAGAGCTGTCTTCTCAGAGAAATGAGAGCTCAGGAGTGCATCCAATAGGGATTAGATGAAATTGCAAGAGACAAGAAATAGGTTCGTTCCTGATATAAGTAAAATAAGATACGTAGTTAGTAACAGATGCTCCATCCAAAGCACTAATGCAAAAGCAATTTCATTCGTGCCGTGTTCTATGAATACTCATTGCACGGAAGCATTCTTAAAGAGCTTATTTAAATATTACACAGCTGCGGTATTCGTTCTAAAAGGAATAATTATCAATGTCGTTTGCATTTTTGTTGCTGTTTAACGGTACATAACAAGTTAATTTACTGCTAAAATATTTTAACAACAATTTCGGACATTTATTACCGACGACATTGTTCTGTAATTAAACACGGCGAGTGCACCCGTGCTAGTTTCTGCAAATATTTGAAGGTGCTTAAAGAATGAGTTATTGAAGTGTTTTGTTTTTCATAAAGTGTTGATCGAAATATAAAACTCACGGCTTTATTTATCAGCTAAGAATTTGTCATACAACGTTGTAAACTATTAATTTGCTTGCAGAAAAACTTTAGAGAAATATCTTAACGAAATGAGCTATGAGGACACAGAAAGACTGTTATTATCCATGTCATAATTAAATTACAGAAACATATTCACATCACATGCATAACTACATACACACGTACCAATTTACAATACATATACATAACATTACATAACACACTCATTGAACAGGCATTTACATTCTTATTTTTAATTTCCTTTTCTTTGTCGGTTTGCATAACTTTTGTTTACATTACTTTAAGTTTTATTAAGTTTTTACTTTTTTATTTTATTTATTGTTTTATATCATTAACTACAACAAAATCTCGACATTTAATTCATAACAGTGTGAACAACAGAAAGAAGAAATGAATTAAGTTTTATCTTAGGTTCTTGCATATACACAGAACGTTCAGCGAATACCCGCACTACTGTTGTGATCAAATGACTAAATATATGAAAACCACATAAAAAGTGGGTAGCTTTGGTAATCTGTTCTTCTGCAGTACTCGTTATTGAATTAGAATCGAATGTTTTAGATAAAGTGAATATAAAATAGTGAAATTGTTTAATGACTAAGAATTTAAATGTGTACAGTGTGTTTGTGAATGAGGAAGACTGACCTGCCGTGATACAGTATTCACTAGTACGGAGGTCAGTGTGAACCTGAATCAAACGACCATTCGTACCCAGGTTCGTAAAGTATAAAATATTTCATTGAATAATTATCAACATTGTAAAATCGATAAATGTAAGGTTTGTCTTTTATGTTACCAATAAAGTTTATTATTATTATTATTATTATTATTATAATCTGTAGCCTGCAGGTCGCTCCAAGACGTCTGGACACAAGGTTAATTTATTGAAGCCATTATTCTCTGCGGTCACGGCGCGGCGCCGCGGTGACATCACACATGGCGATGTACTCGCAACTTTTTCCGTAGGTTTCTTAATAATTGCCCACAATGCTTCATTCAAATGCCTGCCTCGTTAACCTTAATAGTTTCTATGATTTGTGGACGCCATTCTGTCCACGAATAAGACGTACCCTAATGGGACCACCGATTAACAAGAACAAGAGATATTCCAGTTGTCAACTGTCTTGATGAAGTATTGCTTTTTATAATAAAACTGGGACACTCTGTCGCTGTACGTGAACACTTTTTGCCCTAGAATTTCTCCCCGAACGCTCGTCTTGTGGAAAGTTTTTCTGCACCATGAAAAGAGTTTCGTGAATAAAAAGTTGGTGACGCGGGTACAACATTGGGTTAGCGAGTTCTTAACAAACTTACTATTTGTTGGAACCGTGATGTTTTCATTTTTACCCTGTTAGCCTTACAAAGCGTAGTTTGTATTGGAAGCTATGTGTGTGCTATATCACTATGTAGTGCGATAGCTCAGTTCACGCATGATCGAGTTATCCAATTTTTTGAAAATCCTTTGTTCAAACAATCCAATATTCTTTCAATTTCAGAAGAGCGTCGAACTTTGGTAATGTCGTTTGAGTTTTTGCGTGAGCTTTTTGTTTTATCGCGAATAGTATCTGAAATATTTTATCGACTGTAAATTATTTGAATAAATTGATGCATTTAACTTGCCAATTTCCATTTTTCGAGTTTTGTAGTTTTATATCATTTAATGATCGCATAAACCCTGATGAAAACTCAGACTGAAATTTCGAGGAACAGCTTAGAATAACCTTAGAGTGTCTGTTATCCTAGGAATTATGTCATAATGTAGACATTTAATGAGTCATAATTATTGTAGTCGTTTTCTGACATAAAACAGATAAAGGTCAGTAATAACGTTCCTTGCGTTTGCTCACCCCGTAATTAACGTATGAAATCGCTTAGATATCTAATATTGCGCGTTATGACCAGGATTTATGATTATGAAACCCAACAGACGCAGCAAGAGCTAGGGATGGTGGGTTTAGTGTCGAATTACTGGCTGATAACTTTATAACAACGCTCATAAATAAATATTAGCAGTTATAGAGAGTAATTTTTGTTTGTAGCTAAAGGCCTATTCAAACTTAAGCGATATTCGCTGCCGCTGTGGGTAGAGGTACATACCGCGCGGGTTTCGCTCAGGTATTTAGTATCAAGTACCGCGGCTAGAGCGAACTGAGCGATATTCGCTGCCGTTATGGGTAGAGGTACATAACGCGCGGTTTTCTCTCAGGTATTTAGTATGAAGTACCGCGGCTAGAGCGACCTAATAGCGACTACCGCGCGTTATTCTATTATACCCACAAGGATAGCGAAATCCGTCTTGGTGTGAACAGTAATATTACCGCATACCCACTGGGTTGTCTCTGCCGCAGACGGTAGCGAATACCGCTTAGGTCTGAATAGGCCTTTACATCGGTAGTACTTAGACACCTTAAATATTTAATCGATTCCATTATCCACTTCAGAAAATATCGAATGATAAAAGTAAACGAGTTTTGTTGAAAACTCACTTGAAACTTTAAAAGCAGTCAACTATGACATAAATAACATTGTTCAACTTGTTTTAATGCAAAGCTGTTAAGTGGTAGTCTAGACTATATGCAAACCATAATACTAATTTTAATGAAAATATATGAATGTTTATAACAATAACTGTGCCCATTTTTTATGGGAATCATCATAGTATAATGATAGTGGGGCCTTTTTAGGAAAGGTGATTCTCTTCAACTACACCTTGTCAAAAATAATGTTTGTAACTCATCAACGTTTACGAAAACAGTTTTACGTACAACTTAAATTGCAGTTCCCTACCAGAAAGCCATCTCGAGGAAAATGACAATGTAATCCAAGTCATTTGCATAACGCTGGCAACATTATGACGTCATTTATGCCCCGTTTATCTTTGTTGTTGGATTACGATGAAGCCAAGAGAGGGTTAGCTCTTTTATTTCGTATGTAAGTGTATGTAAGAATTTTATTCCGGCGATAAAGGGTTAGCTCAGTACGGATTATTTGAGGCAGCGTTCGGAAAAAATCGCTGTAGGTATGTCTGAATTAAGGCGCTCATTCTGCTTTTGTTTTATTTCTTGGATTCATGAGTAAGGTCGTATGTTTGGACTGTGGGTTTAATCATTTATTACCCTTCTCTGGTTACGCACGGGTAGCACATCTTATGTATCCGTATCCTAACATCCTATCTAATATAAAAAATGCGAAAGTATGTAAGTAATAATGGGTGCTATTTATCTCGAAAAAGAATGTATTAAGTAATGTACCCGAGGAAATCTACAATATCTTTCCTGTGGTAATAAATGGTGAAATTCTAGGTAAATGACGCGACCAAAGCTGCGTGTAAGAGCAAAACATTTATAAGGATTTACAAACGCGCCTCAACGCGACATTGGTGAATTTGAAGGCGCCTTAAGTTGATTTTCTTTTTGTGAGATAGTTTACATGTTGTGTCTTTCAATGTGATATTGTAGGTAGCCGGCACGGGTGTAGAATTATTGACTTAAGGCTTTTTTCCTATGCAAGGTAGGCACTTTACCAATAAGGTCAGAGGCCTTACCACGAGCTTTTAACGCGATCCAGTTTAGGCTGTGGGAAAGAGACAGAGATATACAAGTCGTCTAGCGCCATCTCTTTCCCACAGCCTAAACTAAGTTAAGAGTTCATGGTAGGCCGCCGGTATAGGTCTTCCTAGGGCATCCCCTCCCGATGTTAACACTTACATCTGCCTTAGAAATTCCTTTTGTTAGTTAGTTTGCTTTGCAGATTAGCTATGTCTTGATACTAATGAAAGATGTTATGACAAAATTTGTCAGAAATCCAGGACCAGTCGCATTATTTGTCAAATAAACATCTTCCATGAACAGCAGTCTTCATTGCAGAAATAAGGCTTTCTAAATCCCAACGTGATTTAGACTAGTTTAGCATCTATTCTATCGGTATCCGACGAGCCTCTAAATAGACCCACATTGTTGGGCTGAAATTGAGTGGATATAACGCCATAATCCATGGTTTTGAGGTAAAGCCGGGAAACGATGTGGCTTCTGCACCGTCGTTAGTGCTGATTAAATCCTGTATGGAGGACTTTTATTGTGATCAACAGGGTCATCGTCTTTGGGTTTATTTGTAATTAATGTGCCTACTACATACCTACGCCTGGAATGTGTCTACTTCATACAACGTACTTTTGGAAGACCAATGGCTAGACAAAGTTTATTTAAGAAATACCTTTAAAAATATTATTACGTAATTTAGGGCATTAAATGCTTTTTTTCTTATGTGATAAAGTGATCTACCACTGCGGCTGGGGTGGAGGGAGGATGCTATCCTCTTCCTCACGCGCTTCGCGAGCATGACTGCTTCGCAGAAGGAGGGGACCGCTTCCCACTCTGTCTCGCCCCGCAGCATGGCCCAGACCAGTGCCGGGTTCGAGACGTCTCCGCCTATCGCTGTCGTGAGGACACGGCGGTGCTCTACCCAAGCGGGACAGTTCTGCACCGTATGCTCCACCGTGTCCTCAGGGCGGTCTTCGCAGTGGTGACACCCAGGCGTTGAAACTTCCATGTCCGGTGAGGACCTGCGTTATGCGGTAGGCCAGGACGACGTGACGCCTATCTAGCCACTCCTCAAAATATATTAATTTTGTTTCAGATTAAAGTCACAAAACTTACACAATATATCGGTCATGAACCCAGAAGACTCTATTTTCTCTAATTTACGTACTGTCAACAACGAGTAAAAACAGAATTAAGTTCATAAAGCCAGTTTATATGTGCACTATCAACCATTTATGACACACACATAGCTACAACCAGTGTTGGGCAAATTTTAATTCAATTAACAATTAAAAACTAACAATTAATCAATTGTAATTATGAAAAATACAATTAACAATTAATCAATTGTAATTGTGAAAAATACAATTAACAATTAATTAATTGTTAGTTGTGGTTTACTACAATTAACAATTAATTAATTGTTAGTTGTGGTTTACTACAATTAACAATTAATTAATTTTCAATTGTTTTGGGAATTTTAATTAAAAACTAACAATTAAGAAATGCTGTTGTATAATATACAGCCAGTTTATATAAATATTTAATATACCCATGTGCAGTGTGAGACTGATAAACGGTCAGACTCTATCAGATTGACAGAATGATCTACACTGCCCGGCTGATAAACTGTCAAACTCGGTCTGACTGTCAGACTGATAAACTGTCAGACTCCGTCAGACTCTCGGACTGTCATAATCAGTCATCATAGTACACCCCCACCCCCCCCTATTCCTGTAGTAATACACATGTTGGCAACCAATAATAGACAGATTAGACTAATTTCGTTTTGATACATAAAGTTAATTGTTAGTTTTAATTGTTTCAAAAAAAAACTAAAAAAGTTAATTGCAATTATTTTAATTGCGAGTTACAATTGACATACGTTAATCAAATTAATTTAATTGAAAGGTGCAATTAAAGTTTAATTGCAATTAAATTTAATTGTAATTAATTTAATTGCAATTACTTTTTTAGTCAATTAACAAGACAATTGACAAATTAATTGATTAATGCCCAACACTGGCTACAACATACCACGATTGTCCCAACTTCACGAGTTATTTCACTTCAATAATACTGAATATTACTGAATTCATGTGAGTTTATACCCTTTTGACTGTGAGTTTACGAGTTTGTTGTAGCATGGTAAACAAAAATATACAGATAGTATTTCAGAATAGGTTTTCCTATCATATCTGGTAGGTTTCTCTATTTGTAGTTAGTACAGTCACGAAGTCTGATATGTTTTTAAGACTTTGCAATTTGTAAATTTTTTTTTTTCAGTGTTTGTACTGTTCCGAATAAAGTGTTTTGTATAAGCTTCAATGTTCTTAAATATTTCTCACTCCAAAGTTATTATTAATTTCACGAGATCATCATCTGTTAATGTTGCTAATGTAGAAAAATTCAAACTCGCAGGCGGGCACCGCAGCAGAGGCACTTTCATCATTATCATCATCATCAGCTTGAAGACTACAAATGCCTCCCTCTGAGGCCACCACGTTGAAAGACAAACCACCGACGTTCATCAGTAGCTCGCGATTTTCACGAAATCTTCGTTCCATCTACTGGGAGCCCGGCTCAGCCCGTCCGTCCAAAATGGTACTCGTATGTTGGCGACTATGACAATACAAAACCATAGGTTCGTTTCAGGCACGCATCAACGGATACCAAAGTCATAGGGGATCGGAGTAGGTGGCGGCCATGTGTACGACGTGCCTTACGCTCAAAGCCACTTTATCTATAAGCCCAAAACAATTCCAGAACGTTAACACAAACAGTCGTTAAATTGTCTCGCTATTTAGTTCATATCATTCACAGGAGAGGGTTAAATGGTTCTATAAACCGTAGAATATGTTAGCAACTAATTCTGAAGTGAGAATATTACTTGAAAGCGAATGTTTGAATTGCAAGGGCTTAAACCATGAGTAATATAAGAGACATGACATGGCTAGGGTTACCATCTATTCAAACAAGTCCAACTTTTTAACGGCTCGCGCGGCGTACGGACTTTAAGCGGTCTAGTCATTAGTTACTGGGCTATTCATACTACAGACTTTTTTCTACAATTCCTTATTGTAGAAAAAAGTCTATTAAAAAGAGTTAAAAAAGGAAAAGTTTTCGGACGTTTCTTGCTGACGTACGAATTTATTTCTTTGGTACCTTTTTTTTGCCTGGTAGAATCAACTGAGTCCAACCCCTGGGTAGAGCGGAAGGGACTATCAAACTCGTACTGTCTAAAATTCATCATGTTTTTTCAATAGCCCATTACCTCTCAGTGTCACAATTACCTGTTCAGATAGTCCCGCGACATGAACAGAAATGGTAACCTATAACAGCGAGAATCAGCCAACTGTTGTAGTAAACTTGAGTTTTAACTAGTGTTACAAACTTGGCTAACGTGAGTGCTCATAATTGTGTTTAGTAAGTTCACGGAAACTCATAAACTTTAAACTGTTTCGGACAGTTTCCAGATATCCGTGTGTGCTTGTGTTCCGAACATAGGCGTTTACGAATAAAGTTTTTAGTTCAATTTATGAACAAATAAGAATTTGCAAGTTTGCTCTAAAGTTATAGAGCAATTGATTTTTTGTGTGGTTTTTCTATCGACTATGTGCCATTTTGTATATTGAAAATCGACAAGTTTTTTTTTTCAGTATCTTAGTCTTATTCCTTAACATTTTAGAATTTAGAAGGATGGGAGTACGTCACGATAAAAGCGTTTTGTTTGCAAACTTAACGTTTATTTATTTTCCTTTTCTCTTACTTATTCCTGACAACTTTTGTGAATGTAGCAACAGACTGCATATGTGCAGGAAGGAAATAGCACCGAGTGTTCTTTATGGCTCAAACTTTATCCGTATTTCTGCAGTCCAATGAAAATTACGATGTCGCTTCCGAAATATTTGGCTATTTACATGTTCATCTGCAATTTTATGTTTAAAATAAATATGCGTATTTTATCATAGCATATGGCGTTCACAGTACGTTAGGCTAGGTAGTCCTCCATAATTTATGCTTTGCTACATTATAGCACCGAAATATACGCTAGTTTAATATAATCGTACTAGTTTTTTAATGTATTTTATGCTGATCTGGGTGTAATTTGTGGCATAAAACATGGACATTTGTGGCAAATAGTGTTGGAAATATTTTCCGGAGAAACATAGATAATATTTTAAAACATGGGATTACTATAGTAATGTAAAACTTTGTACTATTCGTTGTTTGTTCAGTTTGGAAGTTAAATGAATATTTAAACTTACGCGGTCTACACGGTTTACGGCGTGAAAACGTCTCCAAATCAAGACTGAATAGGTTACTTCTAGGCAAGCGTGCTTCACCGTCAGCCACATCTTCGCTTACAATCAGCGAGATGGTAGTCACAGGCGAAAGCCTTGAATAACATTTAAAAAAAAAAAACATTCTGATTGCATAATATAAAAACATCAACCGGTCTTCAATCGTCAACCGCCCTTACTGTGTTCCACCATGTCAGTGATATTTGAATCATTTTATACAGTGACACACCACGTAGGAAGCTACCAAAAAACAACTTGAAGATTGCTCTTATAAAAGTGCACAATAGCTGTTATTTGAATGGCGGGCGGAGCTGGCCACGCCTCCGGATGACAATATGTCCCGCTACCGACTCCTACGCATCCACGCATGTCTACCAAGAATCTGTCCAGATAAGTAACCTTTAACGTTTTCTGTTTGTCTTGGCAAAGTGAAACTTTTTATTGCTTGATTTAGGACAGGAAAATAATGTCTGAATTATTTATCACATAAATAAATACTTAATACTTAAGTATTTTTAAGCTGAGGGCCTTTAACCAATCGATAGGAGATGATTCAAACGTAGAAATGGCTTACTACTAGCTCGTAGCTAAATAGTAATAGGGGGCATGTTTAATTCGATCTTGTCTAGGTAGGCCTGGAGATGGGTCACCAACTCACCACCCAATACAAACCAATTTACTTGTTGGTGTTTTGTAAATCGGGTATCGTTTATTGCCCAGTACTAATAGAATTGTAGAAAAAGATTTTTGTAAAATAATATGTGCCAGTATTAAGGCTTATTCAGACCTGAGCGATATTCGCTGCCGCTGTGGGTAGAGGTACATACCGCGCGGGTTTCGCTCAGGTATTTAGTATCAAGTACCGTGGCTAGAGCGACCTGAGCGATATTCGCTGCCGCTGTGGGTAGAGGTACATACATACCGCGCGTTATTCTACCCACAAGAATAGCGAAATCCGTTTTGGTGTGAACAGTAATATTACCGCATACCCGCTGGGTTTTCTCTGACGCAGACGGTAGCGAATACCGCTTAGGTCTGAATAGGCCTTTAAGATGCATTTAGTCGACCCCATTGTTGGGGAAAAGGTTAACCACTGTGATAATGCGTAATATAACTAAAAACTTTTAATTAAATTAAGTAAAAACCGGCCAAGTGCGTGTCGGGCCACGCACAGTGTAGGGTTCCGTAGTTGCCCATCAAAATACTTATGCGAACTAACTAAACTGATTCGCTGAATTTAATTTTAAAAAGAAGAATTTTCAAAATCGGTCCAGGAGTCTTTGAGAAATCGGGGAACATACATAAGAAAAAAGATTACAACGAATTTAGAACCTCCTCCTTTTTTTGAATTTAGTTACAAATAGTTGACGATAAAAACCTACCTATCCCCAAAAAACACCTATAAAAGCTGTAAAAATAAAGTTGACAAACTTACATTTGCAGTTGTTTCCGATACATTTTGTTTAAGAAAATATGATATCAAGTACATTTTATAAGTTGGTCGACTATTACTCGTAAAGTTGTAAAGCCTACTTAGTCATGATAATTTTCTTTTAAACTTCGTTATATGTACTACTATTGTAAATTTTTTCACACCCCCAAACATAACCGTTTAGCTGGTAGAGGGGGGGGACACTCGAATCGAGCAAAATTTAGCACTTTAAAGCTTAATATTTCACAAACGAATTTTTTTATCAAAAAATTGTTAATGGAAACTAGGTATCATTATTTTTTAAAGGCCTATTTAATGATACCCCACACTAAGGGGTATGCGAGAAAAAAAAATTCCCCACGTTACGTGTAAGTACTGGAGGTACCCTAAAAAAAAATATTTTACGAGATTTTATTTTACCACTTTTTCGGCACAATGAATCCATATATTTACACCAAATTACAGCTCTCTAGTACTGTGCGTCTCTGAGCTAAACTGCGGACAGACGGACGGACGGACGGACGGACGGACGGACGGACGGACGGACATAGCGAAATTATAAGGGTTCCTTGTTGACTACGGAACCCTAAAAATTGTACTTTAATATCAATGATAGAATTATTTCTTCAAAGTTTTTTAAATTACAGTAGGTACTAAAAATTTAAAAACCTTTCTTAGTGGTTTCCATTATGCTCAGACTTGAATGTTTAAAACTTATAAAACTGATTGCCACTTTCAGTTTTACAAAGAAAGTTTTAATTTGATTATTTCCAAAACTAACTTTGGCTTCCAATTTCAAATTCGGAAAAAAGTTGGTATAAAAATAAAGCCAGCAATAAAAGCGAAAGGAGTTTGGTTCTCCAAGGAAACAGTTTTTGTACTTATATTCTTCCTGTCCCATTTTTGGCTATTAGGAGTAGAGCTGTCAACTTAAAAGAGTGGTTTCCTTGAATATGGCTACCTGCCAAATTAACTACTTTCAATAAAAAAGTAGATCCGCAAAATGGCTACTCTAACTGATTGTGTCAAACCACGTGATATTCCACATGGAAGTCCAATTTTTTTCTTACTCTAAATTTTCTAGTCTCATTTGTACGGTTCTTGATCCTGAAAATAGTCTTCAATGAGCAACTTCCATCTTGGTAGTGCAACAAACACTACTTCAATGATTTAGACATTTGGTAATTTGGTAATATAATAATAATATTCCACAACTATCACACAACGCCATCTAGTCCCAAGCTAAGCAGAGCTTGTGATATGGGTACTAGACAACTGATAAACATACTTATATATTTCTAAATGCATACATATTATAGATAAATTACACCCAGACACAGAACAAATGATCGTGCTCATCACACAAACATTTGGGTGGGAATCGAACCCACTACCTCCGGCATAGCAGTCAGGGTCACTAACCACTAGAACAACAGGCCAGTCAAAACATCAAAGGGTTCAAAAGATAAATATTATTACCAAAAGGTGAACACTCCGAATGTGACAAGTAACTAGACTAAGCAAAGGATTTCAGGTGCTATGACGCAGGAATCCAGAGATTACATCTCATCATACGACATCCCAACTTAATAAAGGACCTCATACTCGTATTTTCTGTATAAATAACACCCGAGATCTCAAAGTGAGGTTAGAACCACGACGAAAGTCGTTTATTTTTTATTTTGCTCCCGTTTTTTGGAGAGAAATAAAACAAAACCTTATTGTTCTTGTATGTTTAGACAGCGTGTCTTTTTAATATAGTAATGTTTCATTTTTGTAGCATTATATTTCGAAAAATATGAGAGTGTTTTTATGAAATAGTGAGTACATTCTGTTAAATGGTTGTTTTCAAATGCATAAAAACGGTTGTAGTGTTTTTTTTTTTCAGGGCGAAAAATCACATACCTAATTAGTTATGAGATTAATTAATTCTCCCGCAGTGGATGAAGGATCGTCAAACTCTCTTCGTCTCATCTGCTTTCAATTTTATTGCCCTTACGTAACGGGTCACGGTAATAACCTGCTTAAATAGTGTCGTAATACGGTTTTAGACTTTTCATTACCTATAACATAAATGAGAATATACAATCAGCCCATACATTCATACCTAAAACTTATAGGTACGAATGTATAAACTGATTTCACGTATGTGTAATCTATTTTATAGAGACCAATGGTTAAAATAGCGCCTGTCGTGAATGGTAGAAACTCCTCAGCGATAAACCAAACTTCCATTTCACTCCAAATACTGATGAAAAGAGAAATGATTCGCTTCAATTATCTCAATTTACTTCAAAAGGAACTTTCAAAATCAATTTAACGGAAAGGAAAATCAATTGGACACTTTCTTGGAAACCAATTACATTCATTTATAAATAAAATACCTACTTATTTAACTTTGTAATGATTTTAAATTAAAACAGTTAGAGGTTAAATTGATAATGTAAAGTTTAAATTCCTGTGAAACTGGTCGGGTTTGTGGTGACGGCACGAGGTGAAGCGAGGTGTTCACGTTATTAAACTTGGTCGCTATGCACTCAAACTTCATTAACTCGTTATTTCTAGAAGCTTCATTAAATACTTCGGTAAATTATGATCAAATTCTCAATCCCTTTGTGTTATTAGGGATGCCAAAAAGTTGTAGAACTTCGTTAACTTGGCACCAAAGGAGAAATATCCAATATATTTTGTAACAAAAATAAAATTCTTCTAAAATAATGCTATAAACTCGCCTCATCAAGTTGAGTTGACTTAAGACTGTTTTAGGTAGAATAATTAAATGGTTCTTAGCCACGGTTAAGAACAAAGTAACTGAAGCTATTTAAAGCTAATCGTTGTTTGTTAACCGAGCCTTGCGGACGCCCTTTATTCATAATTTGTAAGAAACTCTTAACGTCCATCCAAAGTTAAGGCCTGCTGCTAATGGACTTGTGAAACTTACAATATTCTGCTGTAATTTAAGTTCAAATGAGTATTGTAGTAACCCTGCATGCTTAGTCAACTCAAATCGAGCAGGTAACCCTAATTGTAGTTAAGTATCTTCTGACTTAAAGTTCTTTGAACCGTTAATTAACAAAAAGCTCCTCGGTGTAACTGTCTAGTAACAGTTTTGGTTGCTGAAACTGTATAACTTTTATATTTAATTAAGTTAAACGGGCGTTAGCGAAGAGATTAATTACGAATTTTATGAGATTATTATGAAAGCATTTGTTTTTTTTCCTTATTATTCCGTGATTGCACACTTATCTGCGCGATGGCCAGTAATTATCGCGATGACATGAGATAATTACGGAGACGTGAAGAAAGACGCGATGCGAATAACACGTATTGTATCGAAAACCCTGTTTTTTGACTGACATTTGGAATGTTTGGTGCTTATAATTATCTGTCGCCTTACACAGAGACACGATGATTAACACTTTAATGTCGAACACATAGTTAACTGTAAATACAATAATTATGGGAAAACGAAATTTTGAGTGATTACCTCAACCCATATATGACCTCGGTTCAATAATTGATCTGATACGGAGAGGTATGTCAAAGGACATGTCAACATGATTATACCATTGTGCAATTAATTATGTACATTAGTCCGGATAAGGACCATAACTAACGGCCCTGGGTTTGGCAGATTAGAGGGATTCCAACACACAATCTACAGTCTGAATGAGAGCTCAGGGAATCATCGATTGGTTGGCGCTACGCTTTGAATATTGATGATAAATTATAATCGTATTATTCATCTTTAATGAATTTAATCCGTAGGGTACCTTTTAGTCTGTCATCGTTTAAATGCCATAAATTGTTGCCCTTAAAAGGCATCGCTTTACAAAATATGAGAAAAAATACCTGCGGCATTTAAAAACATAACACAGATTTTTCAGAGATATTTCCTCTGGAATTCAGACCAAAAAAGAAAGCAAAAATTTACGAATGACAAACGGAGCACTAAAAAGTGAATATGAACCGATAAATAAGAAATTTTTGTATAATTTCGTGCACATTCACGTAAAATATACTGGTGGAATGGCTCGGCCGCATATTTGAGTGCACTAACATAAACAAGAGACACGCTCCGGTCACGTAACGACTGCGCGGCGACATTGTCACGCGCGAGACAAATACCTTCATATCCCACCTCATTTTCATTTACGAATACAATTCCCCTAATATTCCTTAGTCTTATACCTGAGCTTATCCCTGTTCATACCTACTCAGCTAATTCGGGCCACAACACACGGAAAGTGCTTAGTTACCTCTGAATGCGAGTACCTTTCCGGGTAACGTCTCGCTTCATCATTGTGCGCACAGAAATGTTTATTCAATTTACGCCTGTCTCAATGCACTTTAATTAGTTTCATTTATGTTGACTACAGTGTTTATATTTACGATAAAATATTTCACTAGCTGTCCCCTGAGAGTTTGTACAATAAACCAGGGCTCATTATATTTAGATTCGCCTAATTAGTGAACAAAAACAAGCTCATATTTTATAAAATAATACTCAACATTAAGCAGTTATGACAAGAATCAGATGAAATTGGATCACGACAGCGGAATTTGCATATCAACCGTAACAATCACCCTCGGTTCATTTGTACCCAAATGCTTGTTTGTTAGTAGCAAACTTTGGCGATAGTAGCACGTATTTCACTCAACAAATTGTGTTAAATGATGTGTGTTTACGTAGCAAGCGGATGAATATCGTCAGTTTGAGCTCAAGAACAAATATAATGCAGTCAGCTGTATTATTCTGATTAGAACACGTTCCACGATGGATGCGGTGTTCCGACGTGACGCAGAGGTGTCACAGTAACGGATCGAGGGAACATGGTACAATTGAACCGAACGTGGACCATCACCCGTACCGCAGGGAATTAACGACAACGTTATTATATAAATAGAAACATACTGTGTTATTCTAACAATCTTAAGAGAGGCGGCTACGAAATCGTAAATTCCTGAATATATTTTGTATAAATGTTGTTTTAAATGGCGTAGGTAATTTTAGTGAAGCGTATTTAAAACTATATGTATAATTTCCTACACGCACTGTCTTGGGAACAACTCGACAATATTCTGCGAAGTTTTAATATAAACATCGAGCATTTGTAGTATGTTTGAGCACACACTTGTTGTGTCCATGTAAAAGGTTCAGAGGCACCGCTAACAATTTCGCCATCTCCGTTTTTCCACAATTCTCCAATACTACCTAATATATTATTCGTTCGTTTTGGGTATTGTTGGAGCAGATCCAGCTGTTTTCTTTGCTCGTTTAGTATTGTACAGATTCACTGATGCTTCAAAATAAAACCCTTTTACAATGCTCAATATATCGGGCTCTTGGAGACAGTTTAGAAAGATGGCTCTTACTTATCTTTATGCTCGTTCTCGGGTTTAAAATAGCGGGATTTAAAGATTTGTATTGAAACTCTTAGAATGGGATGAAGGGAATAAATGATCATGAATGAAATAGTGATTTAGAATCAGGCTGTTTAATTGACGCTGTGTATTATTGTGTCTAAATGTATAAGTAGGTTGGTTTTTTATTTCTGTTATATTTTATGTTTATTATTTCCTTACCGTGACCCCGGAACATATAGGGCTACTGAAGGACACCGTGGATTTTAGTCAGTAAAAGTCTGACAGTCCCTCCCGCCCTGGCCGGGGTGGGGGGACTCATTTGATGATTTTACCACATTAAAAAAAAAGTGTATAAGTAGGTTGATGCGTAGTATAAGCAATCTTTTATATTTATTTAAAAAAAAATGATCTGAAGTATCGTGTCTTTGGGGCAGTAAAATATACTATGTATTACCAATTTCACCCACCTATTCGAGGTTCAATAGATTGGATCATTTCAGCGCTCTCAAGTTTAGCAAAATTAGTTTACTTTCGAAAATTGGACGAAATTCGCTCTTTCGTACAATTTTTGTTGATCAAACTTATTTTGGTTCGAATAAATTTCCATAGTTTTAAATATGTAATACGATTTCACCGGGATCGGCTGAGTTATTAATTTGAGTGTCGATCGGAAATTCTAGGATTTTTTTTGCGAAATCTAAATAGATTTATTATTAGTTAATCTCCATATATTTTAGAAGTTTTTAAAAGTTGGTTTTAAAAGTAATATAAATCCAACCGATCTGAGGTAGGCTTCCTTTATTTTGTGTCGTTCGTAAAAACTCTATTTTTCTAGAATTTGTAGAATACTAAATTCATCATCATCATCATCTCAGCCATAGGACGTCCACTGCTGAACATAGGCCTCCCCTTTTGATCTCCACATACGAGTATACCGATTGGAAGCGACCTGCATCCAGCGTCTTCCGGCGACCTTTATAAGGTCGTCTGTCCACCCAGTGCTAAATTAAATTTATTAATTATATATTATTAAATACTAATAAATATTATATTTATATATACATATAATATTTATTTATTATTAAATACCAAATTAACTTTATGTAAATCACCTACTAGATAATACATTTGAACCTGGGCCAGGCGAGGTGCTAAATCATCTATCAGTCATTGTGGTGGACGGCTGTGACACCGATATATCGCCGTCACGTCGACAGCGCCCCACGGGCCCAAGTGATGGGTGGCGCTCCCCATGCCCCATTACATTGCGGTAATAGTTTATTGATCACGTGGATTTCGGCAACTTTCACTGCGATTTTCCCTTTACCGGAGATTTGGATTGCTTAAATAAAACGAAATTTTGAATATTGGGCCCGTGTCTAAAGCTCCACGAGATATTTTGATATTTCAAATAACAATGATACGTAGAATAAAGTGAAAACGTCAAAAACAAATGTCCAGATTTTTCTTTTTTAATTAAAACATAACAATGTTCCCTAAATCTAAAAACCTACTACATTTAATTAATGATTCAGATCACGAACCGTAACCCGTGTTTTTTTGTAACAAGCCAAATTACAGCCCAACAATTCAACCTCAAAAATCTGTTTCCAAAAATAAAACTCAGTTATCGAGCTTTATTTTTGAATCCAAAATTTTTAGGATCTAGTTTCATCGGCCGTAGAATACTAATCCTGGACGAAATGTTGCCATGTAAAAAAGTTTTTTCGCGTTCCGCAGCACTAGTTTTCAAACAAAAAGTATGAACATTAGGTAAAAATACGAGTATATGACTTTGTATACACAACATGGTTGAATGTTGGTTGGAATAAAACTTTAAAAGGTGTTATAGTTGGCAGTAACTTCCTACTTCCAAATTGAGTTTTAAAAAGTGCACATAAAAGTTAAGTGTGAGGTTTTCCGCGCACACAACATTGTTGCTAGTTTCCTAATTCAGTTGCAATGTCGGATTTCTCACAGAAAAACCTTAGAAAAGGTTCTTTTTAAGCTTTGTGTAAGCTTTTCTTAATGGGAAAACCATGTCTTCAATTGTGCGAGTATTCAATTAAAACGAGAGAGCAAATGGAAAACCGTCTTCAGAATTGAAAAAGTACATTCAGGAAGTAATTCGTGACACTTTTCCTAAATATTTCTTCTTTGTCAATGTGTTGCTAGCAAACAATGAGACACTCCATCATGCTGACGGGTCTTACATGTTAGAGGAAGTTCTAATAATATTTCATGTTGCCCTTTCAACATCCTTTACAAAATATCTCATTGTTATCTTGAGGTAACATCTTGTGGGCACAGACACAAGCCTTACAAATCCTTGTTTGCCGTTCGATATGTAACATGACGTCAGATAAAGCCCACAATCTGTATCAACATCGGATACTCGGGTCGGACGTACGGATGTATGTGTCATGGACACGGAGTACATACATATAGCAATGTATCTATGTACTATGATATATGTATAGGATATATACGTGACGGTACTCCCATTCAGAACGTTCTTTTGATATTTGATGCTATCGTTATTAAATTGTCGAATGATTAATGTTATTTTAATTTTTGGATGTATTTTTAAAGTCGTGTCTTTTTCAGATTCGTGTCATGTTTATACAAAGGTTATCTTTTCGGTCTGTTGTGCTTCAATAGGTTTCAATTTACTTGTTTTAGATTACTTTACAAAATAAAAATACATGTCATGAAAGTAGATTTTCGTTCAATTTCATGGCAAAAGTAATTAAAGAGGAAGTTATTATGCTTCGTGTCTGAAACATTGTTCAGAAATACAGATCTGATTCGGGATAATCCCTTTTTTGTATGAAAGTATCTGCAACAAACAGCCCTAATTTGCAAAACATTTTTCCCTTACAATGCTGTTTGCCGACATCCCTTTTGAACAAGGGGAAATCGCCGCTCAACCGACCATCCAGAAAATTACCAAAACATGCCATAAAAAATGAACGAAACTTGGTGAAATAACACGAGGTCGGACGAAACTTTGAAACTATTAGTAAGAGAAAACCAACAGTTTTTGAGACAAGTTCCGATGTAAATAACTATGGGAAAGTTTTTATTTATTTTACTTGTGGAATATCTAATCAAGCAACTGGTTCGAGGTGGAATTTCCCGAGGGAACGATTGTAATCAACGACAGTTACAAACGTAGAACTTCCCGCATCTGTTTGCTAAAGTAAATATGTATCTATATTTCTCTACAAAGGGAGATAAAATAGAGGTAAATACAGCGGCCCTGTATCACATATACATATACTATCTACTTCTATTGAAGAGCAAATAAAGCTGAAAATAATTGCGTTTTTGGTAAATGTAAACATCATCCGAATAGCTGAAAAGCTGTTTCCAAATAATGATTTACAGCAATTATTTAAAATACCTGTGGCGGTACTCAAATTTTATACATCTACTACAATATGCGATAACGAAAATAATAGTGGTTAAATAAAAAGGATACCGAACATATAGATATTCGGTTCCCTTTTAATTTAACCAATGTATCATGTACCTATAGATTAAAAAATAACCGTCATTATGAACAGAAAAACTATAAAACACACTCCTGTTTACCATTTCAGCCGAAAAAGTACAGATATAGGAGTACGAACGAACGTAAGTAATAGCGTCTATCGCAACAAGTAAGCAAACAAAACAGTACCTCTAAACACACACATCTACTATTCTAAATGTGAAAACTCCAACAACACAACGTTATGTCACCGACGTCAATTTTACGGTGCGATTGTACCCGGTATAATTAATGGCGCCCCAGAATTTATGGTCATGGGGTATTGACTGACTAATTACTTCCAAACTCACGTATTGACAGTGACAAGTGCTTATTGAGTGAGTTTCACAAAACGCTTGAGGTCGCACACAATGCTACGATGAACGACCAGTTATTCCACACTCGGGCACGGTTCCAATCTTTCGAACTATATAATCACCATTTTATCGCGTCTACAACGTGCCTATAAAGTATTCTGTCCGGAAAGTATTTACTGTTTATTCTGTTCGCAATACATCTCATTTTGTCGCGTTTCGTCTACGTTGGTACGCCCCTGTCTTTGGCCGGCAATCCTATTTTCCATAGGATAGACTTTTATAGCATTAAGGGCAGAAGGAAATTAGAATTTTGTGGAAATGATAACGGTTCCCATAAATGTTTTTCTCGAAGTGTCCTTGGGTGGAAAAAGGCGTTATTATTTATGCTGAATGAAGGTAAAGGACGTTGACAGGACGGTTAACCTCGGTGGAGCAGGTGAAGAGTGAAATAGCTGACCAATAACATCGGGCGTTTGCCAATGTCAGGCTGTCAGCGCCTTGAACCGTTCAGCGTAATCTTTCGCCACATAAATGGTGAGATAAAATCTCTGATTCTGATGCTCGATGGTGCATCATCGAGCTGCGTTTCCACTTAATAAAGCACAAATGAACCGAATGAAATGTATATTAATGTATACGAGTAAGTTAAGTTCTCTGCAGCACGGAAATCTATATCGGAAATCAATATGACTGGTTTATGTTCCAGCACACATTAGGGATGATCTCGGATAGCGAATAAACTGGCAGATTGTGCAAATTTAATGGTGCAACTGTGATTTGTAATTCAGGTCATGAATGGTATTATGAAAACTTCGTTTGAAATGTTGTCATTTTAATCTGCTAAAAAAATTTGAGCAAAATCATGAATTTGGGATGACATAGTTTACCTATCCCAAATAAATATTACTTATGCCTGAAGCTTCACCCTACTGTTGATCAATGTGGACATCTTCTATGAGACAAAATAGAAATTAAAGAAATAAAACTGTCGAAAGTTCGTATTTATAAGTGACAAACATCAAATAACATTCAGTAGATTCTGCTTGAAAGAGAAACAATATCTCTTTTCTCACAAAATTCTGGTAATAGGTTAGATTGAAAACAAAATAATTGTGGGAATGTTCGTTAAGTTTAACAACACGACTTTGGTACCAAAATACATGTCCTCTCTAGCGCAGTCTAACTCCACAAATGTTCGCGTTGTGGTGTGGGGATGTCCTCTCTCAGCAGTACTCGCACATCGTATACAGTCTATAAAACTGCACGGGTGCATGGGTGTGAAATTATTTATTTATGAACGACGACAGATTCACTCGTTCCACTACATTTCGTCCCCAGAGAACAGGTAATGCTACATTTCCCGTCCGCAGTGCATTGCAGACATTTTCCTGCGCGAACAGGGGTCGTTCGGGAAACCATTACAATATCTTTTACTGTCTTGTTTCTCTTTTGTCAGCCTTTGATGCATTATCAGAGAGATTTATTATAGAAACAGTAAGGAAGATCTCGACAATTTTGCATCGTGCGCGCTCCCGAGATTTATACTCGGCGACTTATCAGATTTAATTCTTGGTTACACGGTTTGTTTCCTGCGTTCCCCTCCCCTTCAATGTTATTTCCTTTGCTTGGCTTGTTGTCTGATAGCTATAGACGTTATTTGGAACGTACCATCACGAAAAAAATAAAACAAAGTAACGTAAATGTCTGTTCTGTTCTTTGTCAGAGGTTTCATTAAAACTGTAGCCGTAAAATAATGAAACTAAGGTCGTAAAATGCGCTACTTCAGATTTTCATGAAGGCAAATTAGGTTAGCCTCTGTTTAAGTGCAGGGTATCAGCTGTGAGTGCAGTTTGGTGCCAAGTTCTTCAACTCGTAGCCGCGAGTTTCAAGGCCTCATCACACAAAAGCTTCTTTGGGTAGCCGTTTAAGTGCTTATTCTTAAGAAGGTCGTCAAAGTGATACTTAGCTGGCACGTCATTGGGTCTCTGATAAAATGTCTTGGCTATTGTTGTATACTTGTAGAGATTTGTTCAATGTTATGCATTAAATTTAGTTTTAATTGAGCGAAAATGATCCAGCCTTAATTATATTCTTGATTCCATAATTTGTCATTATAGTTGACAATAACAGAGATGCCACTATTCATGTTGATTTTTCCTAAAATAACAGAACAATCCCGCACGCCAACGTTTAATAGAACAGCCATCTGTTTTCGACATTATCTCATATCGAGTGATGTGTGCAGATGTGCAGACGCAAGATTAATAACTGTTGCAGTCATCGCATCTTGTGTCTTGACAGACGCATCATAATGATTAATACACAGACATATTTCATAGATACTATAAATCTCGAACTAATGCGCATATTTGACGATGAACCTACAAGCTATGACATTTATCAAATCTGTGTATCTTTACCGCTTCCGAAAGTACAGTTGGCGCTTAGGCTGAACGATTGGCTCTTTTCTGCGTGTCATGGGATCGATTCTAACTAACACAGAACAAACATTTGTACAAACTACGAAGTTTGAGTATCTGACTGTTTAAGTATTGAAGTTTAAATTAAAAGTTATTATTAGTGTGGGAGAATGTAAATAAAAAAAAATAACGCCGACATACAGATAAGTACATTCTGATTCCCTTGTCTACCTGCCCCTGTCTTATGTTAC
Source organism: Agrotis segetum (assembly GCA_036375495.1). Taxonomy (NCBI): domain Eukaryota; kingdom Metazoa; phylum Arthropoda; class Insecta; order Lepidoptera; family Noctuidae; genus Agrotis; species Agrotis segetum. The sequence goes on from JAQSVV010000135.1 coordinate 503,178, forward strand.
TTGGACCACAACTCTATTTGATTCTGTTCTTTTCTGTCCATCGTCACGCTATTTTTCAGGGTCACTGTGTGGATTGGACACTGTATTAATCGGACACTAAAGATATTTTATTAATTGAATTGAATGAAAACATATTCATGTTAATTGACAGCTACCAGCGGCAGTGGATGGGCAGTGGGTTTGTCTATGGTCATCAGTGCTGCCAACCACCAATTGACAGGAATATTTTCGTTTGGGAATTTTAAGGAATCTGTCTGTTTCATACTGCGTCCTTTGCGAATTCCCGGTCTTACTTTTTGTTTAATTTAATTCCTCACACAATCCACTCATCTCATACTTGGTAATGAAAACATGAAGTACTTTACTTAAAGTAATATTAGTGATTCAACTCATTACTTATGTAAGATTAATACCAGAGCTTATATTACAAACATTAACAGTCCCTTTTCCACTCAATAAAATTGTAGAAAGGGTCTAAAATACAAAGCACTAAAACAGCCAACATTATTTTATGAGACTAATATTTGGAAACAAAAACGGGCTTAGTGAAAACATTACTCGGTTGGTTGGTTTTCACACAAACATAACATTGAATACAATGATAATGACGTGGCTAAAGTGTCCCGGTAATATTATCATAAAGAGCCTAACTCTTGACACAAAACAATCATGTTCAGAAGATCAGTTTCATACGTTAGTCACTATCAACCACTGCAATCCAGTAAGCCAGAATCCTCAATGATTACTATAACGTCCAGAAAGACAGGCAAAGCATCACAAAATCAACTAATCACAGATGAGTTATTTGTACATCAAAATACCTCAATCGGTCGTTCTTTAATAGATTTTCAACCTTATGACAATACTGGAAGGTTAATTTTCGATTGGAAAAATTTGACAGATTCGGGTCGGTTACCCTGCTGTCGTCTGTAGGTACGTTTGATTTACAGCAAGTGCAACTGCGACAGAAGAAGATTGACATTAATTTAAGATCGTCATATTTCAATCTAAGTAAGCGTTTTTCACAAAAATAACCTTGATAGTGTGAAGTTAATGTGCTTATACCGTTTGAACCGATGGTATATTTAACCAGTCTAACCCAACCTTCTGCAAAACCTATCCAGTCAATGCTATTGATTATTCATGAGGGTTGCCACTTGAGCACAATGCGTGGAATCCTTCGGATATGATTGATCATTGTGACGCAACCCCCTTGAGGTAGTTACGATAGGGTTGAACGACGACAGATGCAAATAAATAGCTTATGAAGGTACCCCGTCTCAACAGTTTCGGTCACATGAAGTTTCAGGGCTGGATGGGACTGGATGGGTATCGACTTTCGATTCCATACAAGTTTTGAATTATTAAGAAGGGCCTTCTTTGTGACGCGGGTCGTATGCCAATGAATAAATTAACACTAGGTATAAGTGACGCTAAACAAAGCTTCCCGCAAAGTACTTCTAAATCCTATTCAAAGCTTGACTTCAAAATAGAAATAACCTTACAGCAATGGTTGAGTTTCATACATGGGAGCAGGAGTCTTACGAGTTGTTTGGTCTAGGGTTTGAACCCTGTTAGGAGCATTGCTTTTTTGTCATTTGTTTCATCATTACAACACTCAAAATGGTAAAGGAAAACGTCGTGAGGAAACCGGAATGTCCAGAACCAGAAAATCGAAAACATGTGACATCTACTAAGACGCACTGTGCCTGCGTGATAGATTATGGCTAACTCCCTCTCACTGAAAAGAGGCCTGTGTAGAAGTATGAACATTACACTAGGCTAATGACGATGAGATGGTTGAGTACCTGTCCATTCAGAAGCTTCTCATCAATGAAGAAATGCATGGCGAACCTCTAAAACTATCATCAAAATCAGAGAAAATATAAGTCCATAAAAACTGCGATCAGCAATCATTTCCTAAATGTGGTTATAAGAAATCCCGTTTGATCGATCTTTAATGTCGGGGTCATTACTGGCTCCATGTTAAGTAAGGGGATGAAGAGGGAAAACGATTACGGGGTTGTATTGAAAAAGAACCAATAGAAATAATGTAGAAAAATCGTTTTCATAACGGGAGAATCAATATGAGAGAGAAACTATTTCGTACAGGCTATGTCCTACAAGATAGGGTCAGACTTATTTACTATGCTTTGTGGGCCTGCCCGGGTTGACGGCTCGTTGTGTTCCACGCACGCCTTCAAAGAGTGTCAGCATGATGACGGGGCCCCCCTCACCAAGGGCTACTGAAGAACACTGTGGATTTTAGTCAGTACAAGTCTGACAGTCCCTCCCGCCCTGCCCTAGGTAGGAGGACTCATTCGATGTTTTTACAACGATAAAAAAGTATGCTTTCTGGGTCTGTGCCCAGTAGTAGTCCAGTTTTCCACTGAAAACGCTGATAATGATGTGGTCACAGATTTTAAGTCAAAGGATTTTTTTTATTCTTTATTAAATTAGTGTAGTATTAGTATTTCTCAGACTAATCTGTCATTGCATAAAAACAGTGACACTTAATTCATTTAAGCCACAATTTAAATGGATTCAAGCATTTTTATGAAACCTGGTCAAACTTGCTTCCATTACACATTTTTGTTCGTTTGATCGTTACATTCCTGTAACTAAGATAATCGATACCTGATATCAATACAAACTAACCTTTTATGTGGCCATAAGTAGTCATTCCAGGTCTGACTGTTGGTAAATATGTGAGTTTAAATGTTTCAGTTTCATTCATTCGTAGTATGGGAGCAAAGTGTTTGAAAAATAATATAAACTAGTTAGAAGAGCCAGAATCTTCTAATGTTATGTTTCTGGGATACGAACGAGAGTCCTATAATACAAAAAGCCTTCATCATTAGAATTACTTAAAGTTCCTTAGCAGTCACGAGCAATAACAAGTTAACACTTAACACAATTTAAACGCAATTTACTCGTAAAATACTGGTTTCCACTTTGAAATAAGACCTATTTTGTAATAGTATGGCTTCCAAAATATAGTTCAAATGAAAAGGTAAAAGTTCAACCAATATGGTAGCAGAACATCGCTTTGGAATACTTCTTAGTATAAACATACTGTTGATCGTGACTGTACAGTACAACCTTACAATACCTTATCCAAATATTTCATTACCCAAACCACTAATACACATTACGACCAATAACCCCGGTTAATAACTATTACATCGTAAAACAATACTAATCATATTGATCGTCAGCCAGTCCTCATCGAGTGGTACCAGCGATATGTTATTATTAATCCCAGCCATAATTTACACGCGCCTGCTAGTTTCTATTGGCTTCCCGACTATTAATTAGTGCGAAACAATAAATGAACGTAAACGGCACATAAATGGTTACGAATTTACGATCGAAGTTATTATTGAAAGTGCTGCGTGTTGTGTTTAGTAGAATAACATTTGAGTAGTCTGCTTCTAGAATGTGAATCGAATTATGTATAGTATCCTTAATATCGAAATGAAAATAAATTATTTCTTAGAATAAATTATTAATTTTAAGAAATGAAATGTATGTATTTGCTTTTCTTTTTGTTAATATAGGAAAATATACCTAAGAAACCTCAAAGTTATTGACAAACTGAATGAAATATTACCTTCAAACGATTTCCTGGAAGCAAATAAAAATCGCACCAATCCAAAGCTACGCCGTAGCGGAAATACCTACGTCGTAGCAAATGATTATGTTAATGACGTTAAAATAGGACAGTGTGCTACATAATAAAAGCATCCCGTAGCGTCGTAGCTCGTAGCACTATACTACGGCTCCTAGCGGTGGTCGACACAAGTCGCACAATGGATGCCTAGTTGCTGCCTACATTTCGTTTTGCCGGCAGTCATATCGTGAGTGGATTTCCGCATCCACTGAGAACATTGTGCTCTAAATGGCTTCTATACTGTCTGTGAATAGGACATAATGTAACAAGTTACTTTGTGAACGCTCATGTCGATACCTGAGTGAAATGAAAAATTCCTTTTTGTTTTGTGTTTGATGTCGTAAGCTTATTTTGCTTGTTATTTTGTGTCGTCATTGAGTTAGAATATTGACATCATTAGAGAGACGTCGACTTTAAAAGGTTGTTTTTCTGCTTGAAAGTCGCAGGTTTAACAAAGTTGATCAAAGGTGATTCCATACTTAGCTCCTTCTATTTTCATAGTCCTAACGAAACAAGATTAGTTTGTGTCGGACAGTCCAATGCATACAGATAAAAAACTAACTTGAAGTTGGTGCGACTTGCAAGTGAAAGTTCGTGAAAGCTCTTTATTGTGTTTGTGCGGAATTTAGTTTCCTTTCCATCTTTTGTTCCAAACTGTTCTTGGAGGAAATTGCGCTACACTCGTCGCAAACTTAGTTGTGGGCTTAAAACACAATCCGTGTTGCGAACATCATTTGTGTTAAACGCCTCGACTGTGGAAATAAAAAAGAAAGTAATTGCTTAGAGATAAGTACATACGTTCCAAGAACATCGCGCGGCCGATGTGATGGCGTAAACGTACGACTCTGAATGTTCCGCATCAATTATTCCTTCACATTTCGAAGGTGTTTCATGTTCTTATCGAAGTGTTACGTTTTAAGCTCTTATATAATCTTCACATTGGGATACATAAAGTTACAATTTAAGCGTAAAAATAAAAAAGAAATCTTGTACTTAACAGGATACTTCATGGGGATGATATCAGCGATTTTTGGGCCAATAAAAACTTTATTGGCCCAAATAAAAGTTGTGGTTCCATTTATTTGAATTCAAAATGTCGAACGTTGGCTTTCGTACGATTGATGTACGAAGTGACCTTGAAGTGGGGAGAGAAGACTAGCGAAGTCATTGTCTGCAGGCGTCCTTTGGTATTTTACTGGGACGAAGGGTGCCACAGACAGAGTTACTCCTTATAGTCATTCTTTAGGAGTGAAAATAAACTGAAGGATAATAAAGGCAGGACGTGTGAGTGAACATTTACGGCAGATTTACTTTAACGTGTCAGTGTCAGAGCTGCAATCTAAATGGATACGTGTCTTCAAAGATTATTATCATTCGCCTTTTATATCTCGTCACAAACATTTAAACTTGTTTATGGTACCAGTTTCTACTTGAAAGTTATTTAGATGGCGAAAATAAAATATTTTTAAGTTTGAAGCTTGGGTCACGGTGGGTCAGAGATGTTGATAAAGGCTTTGTACTTTTTTTTAAATATGTTTTATGAATCCACATTCACGTGAAGTCGATCCCCATAACAATGGGGTTCTTAAACTTTGGTTATTTTTGGGTTTTAGTCCGTCTGAGTCTGACAGTCCTTCCCGCCCTGCCCGGGGTGGGAGGACTAATTTGATGATTTAACCACTATAAAAAAAAGATTCATCATCATCTGTCTAGCCTTTTCCCAACTATTTTGAGTTTGGCTACCAGTGGAACCATATGACATCAGTATTTTACATGGACCGACCTGCCTATCTGACACCACAGACACGATATTTGGCGGGGTCGCTGGACTGTCTGGGATCACGGGGTCATCCGGGGTCGCGGTACTGTCTTGTTAGGTAACCGTGACCCTAGAACGTAAAGGGCTATCGAAGGATCGCCGTGGATTTTAGTCTGTACAAGTCTGGTACTTAGCGCTTTTCGAAGCACGGAAGAAATTCGCTATCCTAGATAGGCAGCCAACCACAGACCAACTTAGCAACCACGGCTCGACCTTGAAGATTAGTCTGTGTGTCTGTCTGTGACTATTTTATCACGAGTTCTTCCAGTTACATAAAAGCTCATAAATATTCAGATAGCCATTCGTTTACACTGCGGTTCCGTTGGTCATGTTCACCGAGTAGGTAACTCAAACACGATTTGGGGATTTATTATGAATTGGGAGTTCGCCTAGCAACTGATTTTCGGTCAATTTTTCTGTGTATATAAATGAAACAGTGCCAGTGTTTAGTTATGTTTAGAGCGTGAACGCCAATCACAAATTTTACTTATTTTTAGGAACTTTAGACCCAGAAGTAGGATACACAGTAAAATGTGAGTAGAATTTTATTTTCGAAACATAGGTAGTTCTACAGTTAAATTAGCCCAGTAAGGAAACCGGCATGTCTTAGAAAAAAAATTGAAGTCATGTGACGAGGGCGCATGCCCTAGTCACATGACTTAATTTTTTTTTACGGACAGCGAGTAAAGGGCAACTCGCTGTCCGACCATGGACCATGCCCGGGTCGACGGCGCGTCGTGTTCCACGCGCGCTTCAAAGAGCGTCAGCAAAAATGACGGGGCCTCTCAGAGGTCCAAAGCCTGCCGGGGTCGCGGGATTTTATTTCCTCACCGTGACCCCGGAACATAAAGGGCTATTGAAGGACACCGTAGATTTTAGTCCGTACAAGTCTGACAGTCCCTTCCGCTCTGCCCGGGGTGGGAGGACTCATTTGATAATTTTACCAAGCTAAAAAAAAAAGTCATATGACTATCTATCAAACAGTACGAGGTCCGTTAACCAAACCCACCCGGTTTGGGTTCCCCACAGACAGGTAAAAATGATCTTCTTTCTTATAAGTAGTAGAATATCTGACGAGAGGCAAGTTCGTTTGCAAGCATGAGTAGGTATCATATATCGGAATTGCCTTTTTAGGGTTCCGTACCCAAAAGAGATCCTTATTGATTACTAAAAACTCCGAATCGAGTAGACAAGAGCTCAAGTTAATGCATACATCCATATCCTTATCCATATCATTATCCTTATTCTAATATTGTAACAACTCGCATGTAACCGTATTTGTAGGTACGCCTCTTGACATAACATAGCGCTCTAAGAACTAATTATAAGAACTGTATTAATTACTACCTATATTATTACACGAATAAAATGATTTGATTTGATTCATACCGGTCAAAATCATGACCCTCCTTTTGGCTTTGCCGTAGTCGGGTAAAAACATGTTTATGGTAACATTGTTTTGATACCAAAGTAATCACAAAACTTGCAACTATGTCACCATTTTACTATCATTGTATCTCTCTCTATCTCAACGTAACAAAGTAAAAGAAAACACGAAAATAATATATTACATCTATTTGACAAATGTGTGTAAGTATCACCTTATCTGAGATTTCCGGGTGACTACCTAACTGAATTTGCTCACGAAATTAATTTGTTAAACGAGGTTACCCATTTATTTTGTTGAGCGTTTTGGATGTTTTCTTAATCAACTAAAAAGTTTACTGAACGTAAAGTGGGTGTATGCTTCAATTTATCTACTATCACAAATAAGTCGGGTTTTCCTTCCTGACGCTATAACTCCAGAACGCACGAACCGATTTCCATGGTTTTGCATTCGTTGGAAAGGTCTCGGACTCCGTGAGGTTTATAGCAAAGACTGGTGGCGAAACGGAGTTCGCCGGGTTTGCTAGTATACTTATAGTAATGTGTCTCTTTAACCTCGAGGAGTTGAAATCCCGATATTATTACGCTCCGCCATCGGGCTCGCAAGAGAGACTTCCGGATTAGCGTGCTTCTCATGTACTCTAACTGGGGTAACTCGATTGTAACAGATGTTCACCTATCCACAAACTGACCTTAGCAATGTGCGGCTTAACCTTAGAGGCATGCGCAGATGAGAGAATACCATGATCCATCCCTTCATTTTGACTCAACTAGTAAACGGACATTTTCTCGCAAACTGAAGTTCACTGTATAAGATTACTGATTCAAGTCACGTTAGTTTTATTTTTTTCGGGTACCATTGTCCAGTCCGGTCTCCCGGCGTCCTCTGATATTCGGAGAGCTTTTTGCACCATTTCTTTTTGCCCTTTTTCTGCAATAAGCGAAACAGTTAATAAGGGATAAAATTCTTATAAAATCACTAGTTGTTCCGCGTGGCTTCACCCCTGTTGCTCGGCTTCTATTGGTTGTAGCGTGATGTAATATAATATATAGCCTTCCTCGATAAACGAACTAGCCAACACAAAATAATTTTCAATATGAACCCGTAAAATCCTGAGATAAGCGCGTTCATCCAAACAAAATCTTCAGCTTTATAATATTACTATAGATTCGCAGAGCAGACTCAGTGTACTTTTATTGGTGGACAAAAAGATACCTTAAGAACTGCTCCTCGGGTCACAGGACTGTCCCATCATTCAACCGTGAATGGGCTGTTAAAAGACCACCATGGATTTTAGTCAGTACAAGTCTGACAGTCCCTTTCGCCCCGCCCTGGATGGAAGGACTCATTTGATGATTTTACCACGATATAAAAAGGACTGTTCCTCGTCTCCGTAGGCGTTAATAATAGAGACAGTAATTTTGAGTACTTACTTGTTTACTAATTTTATCGTTCAATACCTACGTTTAATAATAGCTGACATTATTGTTAAAACATGTGGGCTTCACTTGACATTAGGCTACATCACAGAGTTAAGATAATAATATGTATAAGTTGTGTGGGCAATATCAATTCATGTGGAATTACAACAGAATTATTTATACTTCAGTGAGAGCCTCCGTATTATTAGTCCGCTTGTTACCAATACAATCACTACGGTTAGTGATGCTTAGATGTTACATTTGAAATCAACAGTTTCTGGGGGTGTAATCGTAATGTCATTCCTTCTTAGTTCGGGCTTGTTGTCAAAACACTCGTAACTAAGGCCTAAAACAACGGGTTTCGTTCTAAGGGATCCTCCTGCTCCAATTGAAAAACAAGCTCGGGAACTATTTATCAGATCGCAAGCATCTCTCAGGGTGATTTTTATTTAGTTAAGTCTGAAAGTCCCTTCCGTTCTGCCCAAAAGAAAATGTCCGCTGCCGCATTTTGATGAGTTGAGCCTATAGCGCCAACGAGAGGGAATATTCTCAGTATCAAAATGCATAGATGATGGCTGTTTTTTCTGAATTTAATTTAATTTTGGTTTGTATCAGACTTAATTGTTTATGAATCTAAATATGGTTATTAAGGTACGTCTCTCTAGTCTATTTAAAGTAATCCGTGGAAAACGTAGTGGGTAGCATATTTATCATAGTTTATTTGTAATCCTAGTATATTGTATCTATGTAATATGTTACTGTTTGTTTTTCTTTAATAAATATTAGTTGTTATTGAATAAACGTGTCAAAGTAATTTTGACTAATTAACAGTTTCAGCATGACCACGACATCCGTAGGTATCACAAATACTGAAAAAACCCATTAATTTAGTTTTGTAAGGCTTTTGTTAAATGAAACCACTCGTAAAACCGTGAGAGATATAATTTTATTTCAAAACGTCCTTTTCGTTACACAAGCACAACACAAGAGTACAATAATAACGCCAACACTAATAACAATACAAAGTTAGACGCGACCGCCCGATGTCGGTTCCGAGATGGAAGCCGACCGTGCAAGCCGGAGTGCGCTCAACTGCCCGTAACCCGTTCCGAGATGGAAGCGTGTCCGTGCAAGCCGAACTGTCGCAATCCGCGGCGCGTGAGAGCTTATATAGCGTTCAGCCGCGGAGTGGTGGCGCGTCGTGCGCTGGAGTGGGGCTCGGTGGGAGGCGCGCGGTCGGGCGCGCGCTCATGCTATGACGTCGTGCTACAGTCTCCCCCTCTGTCTCCGAAGACGTCCCGGTGAGGAAGACAGGACTTAGGTAGGCTGCTGCTTCTTTGGCGGCCTCCCGCGGGGACGCGACTTGACTGTGGCCGGCGGTGCTGGCTTGTTCTTTCGCGGGCGACCTCGCCGGCGTATGGGCAAGACCGGCTCTGGAGGGGCGTCAGACGTCGTCCCTTGGTATGGACGCAGGGCTGAGGAGTGGTACAACCCTGCAGACTGGTGTGGTGTGGAAGGATCAGCAATCTGAAAAGAAGATGGTCCGTGAATGTTTTTGATAACGTATGGGCCATCTCGTCGAGGTGCTAGTTTAGCACTGAACCCTTGTGCTGATTTGCTTAAGGCATGTTTATCAACCATGATTTGGTCGCCAGGCTGATAATTTGGACATGGCTGACGTCTCTTATCAGCGTATTCTTTTCGTTTCTCTTCCTTCATCTCCTGCACTTCATGTGCTTTCTTCAATGTAGAGGCCATCATTAACAACTTTGGTGTTACCTCAGGAATGAAATTCTCGTTCTGCACTATTTGTCTTAGATCATGACTTGTATCGTCAATAGTGCGTAAATCTCGACCAAAAGTTAAGTAAGCTGGCGTGTATCCAGTAGATGAGCAAACAGCTGTGTTCATTGCAAAACGTATGCTTGGCAGATGTTCTGACCATTTAGTATGGTCATTTCCCACTAGTATGGCCAACTGCGTTTTCAGATCTCTGTTGCGTCTTTCGACTGGGTTCGTTTCCGGGTGATACACAGGGGTAAAGCCATGATCAATCCCCAAACAGTATGTCAGTTGTTGCATCACGTTACTGACAAATTGGGAACCATTATCGCTGATGAACCGACGCGGTGCACCATAACGTAGGATGATTTCATCCAGCAACACTCTTGTGCATTCTTCAGCGGTGGCTTGTTTTAATGCAAACAATTCGACCCATCTACTTGCCAAGTCTTCTATAATGAAAATCCATGTCTCATCTTTAGCTGTTTTAGGTAGGGGTCCGAACAAGTCGAAGGATATGACTTCAAACCGTTGATTAAGAGCCGTAGTCTGGAGCAGACCGGCTGGTCTGAGGTTGCTTGGTTTGTACCTCTGACATTCGATGCAGTTCCGGATATAATTTTCTATTTGGGTTCTCATTCCCTTCCAGAAGTATCGTTTAGTAATTCGTTCGATGGTTTTCTCAACACCATAATGCCCAGCGGACGCTTCATTATGGTATACGGCAATAACTTTCTCCTGCTCATGCTTAGGAACGACTAGTTGAGCGTTTTCGTTGTCATTATCTGCTTTATATCTGTAGAGTAATCCTTGATTCATGAGGTATCCTTTTGTACTCCAATATCTTCCGTTTTCATGTTGATTCCCTTCTAAGTCGTTAATTATTTTTACTATTTCTTGATCTTTTAATTGTTCTTCTCTTATTTCTTTTGACTTTTTTCGCGGCATATCAATCACTATACTGCATACCCCACAGTCTTGTTTCATTGTTGGATCACAGTTGGGACGTGATAGTGTGTCGGCGACGACATTTGTTCTTCCCTTGATGTATTTAATCGTCAGATTGTAAGGTTGCAGCTGCAGGGCCCATCGTGCTAATCGACCTGTTGGGGACTTTAGTGTCATAAGCCACTTCAGGGCTTGATGGTCGGTGAGTACAGTAACATCCGTACCCTCGATGAATCCACGAAATTTGTTCACCGCCCAGATTACAGCTAAAGCTTCTCGTTCTGTGGTCGAATAATTTCTTTCAGCTGGAGTGAGGAGGCGACTAGCATACTCAACGGGATGCTCGTTTTCGCCCTCCCCCTGCACCAAAACTGCACCTATAGCATAATTGCTTGCGTCTGATTTGATTATGAAGGGTTTGGTGTGGTCTGCCTGCATTAACACTGGTGCTGTGATTAAAAGTTTTCGAAGCTCTTCGAACGCTTTCTGCTGTTCATCTTTCCAAGACCATTCAGCGTTCTTTTTCATCAAGCGAGTAAGTGGTTCGGTAATCTTTGCAAAATTAGGAATGAAGCGTCGATACCACGAGCACATCTGCAAAAACGACATCAAGTGTTTTACGTTAACTGGTGCGGCCATTTCCACTATTGAGGCTACCTTGTCGGGGTCAACTTGAAGTCCATCAGGTGTTATGTAATGTCCTAGATATTTGACCTTAGAACAGAAAAACACGCACTTGTCCTTGTTTGCCGTAAGGTTGTACTCCTTTAAGCGACCGAAAACATCGTTCAGATCTCTATAATGTCCATCTAGACTTTCTGACATCACTATTAGGTCATCCAAGTAAATAAGCAGCTTGATATGGCTTAAGGAGATGCTAAATCTGTCCATGAGACGCTGAAAAGTCGCTGGTGCATTACGCAAACCAAAAGGCATTCTAATAAATTTATACATTCCGAAAGGCGTGATAAAGGCTGTCTTTGACTGATCTTCATCCTTAACCTTAATTTGCCAATATCCGGCGCGGAGGTCTATGGTGCTCATGTAACGAGTAGGTTTAGCACTATGGAGGAGGTCATCAATGCGCGGTAGCGGGTACATGTCGGCGGTCGTTATGGCATTCAACTGCCGGTAGTCGACACAGACTCGTGTACTGCCGTCCTTCTTGGGAACAAGTACTACTGGCGCTGACCACGGTGAGGAACATGGCACAATGACTTTTTGTTCCAGCATCTTCTCTACCTCTAACTTCAGAACTTGGAGCTTTACAGGTGACAATCGATATGGTGGTACGGAGATCGGTCTGTGTGAACCCGTGTCGATTGCGTGTTCTGTCTCCGTCGTAGGTTTGCCATTGGATACGAATACATCTTCGTTTTCTGTGAGGAATTGTTGCAGCCGTACCTTTTCTTCCGCTGTCAGCGAACATTCGTGACTGCACATGGCAACCGAAGAGATCTCGGTGCTTGGGAATAAACTAACAGAGTCAGGTGACAACTCTACGTCGGCCGCATCGATATGCCTACGTGCATCCTCGTATAAGGCATCAATGATCGGGGAGTATCCGTCAAATAAGACTGTCCGTGGTCTCTTTGGTGGAGTCGAAAATCCTATGGGTATTAGCGGCCCATAAGGTCGTTCCAGTACTTCCTCTGTGGCGCCAAGCATAATAGTGTCACTCCTGCCAGGCGAATGTGGAGGCGTCATCAGCTGCGAGACCTGTTCTGGCATTTTCACTGGCGTTATTACGGGACTTGGTGTGTTCATCATCGGCGATGCCATTGCTGGCAAGCACACACTGGATAAAACACCCGCAATGTCCATCGACTCATCTCATCCACACTCTCTGGATTCAACTCGTAATTCTTCCTCGGTTCGTCGATGAAATTACAGATTCGTTGGGGTAGGTTTAAGGCTAACATGGCATCTTCTATAAAGCCTACTCCGAGAAGCGTTCTGTTATCCCTCGCATCAGGGAATATGACGAACGAGGTGTTAATGTCACGTCCGAAAATATTGACAATCGTCTTAACTGTCAGGACGTCCTGCTTCCTTGCTACCCCATCAGCGAGGGTAATATACATGACTTCCTTCTCAAAGTTTAAGCCGTTTTGTTCCAACCGTTTGTAAAGCCGGTAGGAGGCAACACTTGATTTAGCGCACGTATCCAGGTACGCTATTCCCTTCAAACCTTGTATGGTAATGGGCACTGTGGGGCGCGGTCGAACATCAGCAGTCATGTTGGCGGAGCAGAAGCAAAAATCAACTGATGTTGTAGACTGCTTTTCCTTACATTTTGGACAACGACTGCGTATTACTCCTGGCTCACCACATCCGTAACAAGAAAACTTTGGCTTGCCATCATTTTCCGTACTTGTTGTGGGTTCACATTTCGTTGAATTCTGTTTTTCAATGTCGTCCTTTGCCTTCCTTCTGCAGACCTCAGCCGCGTGTCCGGGAAGACGACAGTATCCACAACGTACTTTGCTTTGTTTTTTTTTATATTTTGTTGTATTGTCGTTGTTTTGTGTTTTGTCGATATTACTCTGTTCTCCTTTTTCTCTTATTGTCCTCTCTATGTTTCTCGCCTTCGTCAAAAGATCGTCAAAGGTTTTAATCGACTCTCTGTAGATTTTCTCCCTCACAGCAATCCTAAGCTGGCCAAAGACGAGGCTAATTTCTTGTTGATCTGTGTGTGGTTCTGACATCTCGGCAAGCAGCGCCCGCTTTTTGGCAATGAATACCTCCGTAGGGGTCTGATCGTCTTGTTTGACGCAGACTATTTCCTGGTATAGCTCGTAATCAAGCCTCTTCGGAGAGAATGTATTACGCAGCCGTTCCTTGAAATTCTCCCAAGTCTTCACGTGACCCTTGACGCCTTGCCACCAAATAGCTGCATCACCGACCATCACCAACGGTAGACCCTCCAGCGCATTGGTGTCTGATATCCTCTCAATATCCTTAAACACCGTCACTGCTGCTAAGAATGGTTCCACCTCCGTCTTCAAACCTCCAAACTTAGCTGGGCACTGAGCAAAGGTACTTCTTTCCCTTGTGGTGCTCGTGATCGCAGAGATCAGTTCTTTAAATTGGCTGTCCGTCATATTGATAGCCATCTTCTCAGGAGTACTGCTTCTATATCTATCTGGCTTACGAGTGGGTCGGGGCCTTAATAATTTGCTATCGAGCTCCACGTTGTGCGCCACTGTAAGGCTTTTGTTAAATGAAACCACTCGTAAAACCGTGAGAGATATAATTTTATTTCAAAACGTCCTTTTCGTTACACAAGCACAACACAAGAGTACAATAATAACGCCAACACTAATAACAATACAAAGTTAGACGCGACCGCCCGATGTCGGTTCCGAGATGGAAGCCGACCGTGCAAGCCGGAGTGCGCTCAACTGCCCGTAACCCGTTCCGAGATGGAAGCGTGTCCGTGCAAGCCGAACTGTCGCAATCCGCGGCGCGTGAGAGCTTATATAGCGTTCAGCCGCGGAGTGGTGGCGCGTCGTGCGCTGGAGTGGGGCTCGGTGGGAGGCGCGCGGTCGGGCGCGCGCTCATGCTATGACGTCGTGCTACAGTTTGAATTTACCTATTCAGTAGCATCGATAAAACAATCATTTCCAAGACGTCTTAAACGCTACTTAAAATAAAAGACACATTTAATAAATGGATTACGCGAACAGTCGAACAAGTCGCGTAGAATCACTACTTTCCAATAACGTGATTCCACTAAAATTACCTACCGAAGAAGTAAACTTAGGTTACTTGCCCTGTGCAAATCCCTAGAGATCGTATCCATCAAAGACAGGGATAGAATTTATATTTAATGCCAATAAGATGGGTACCAGCGTCCTCAAGGGTAAAATTAACGACTGGCTGGCTAAGTTAGGTTATTATGGCAATATGTTGTCAAAGCCGACGATGAAGAATATTCAAAGGACAATGGGCAAAAATGTATGGAACTTGGTCCAAGATCCTCCACTGATGACACTTATGGGAAATGAAAGTATATGGTTGTGACATCATTCTGGCAAGAGATTATCAAAATCCGTCCGAGAGTTCTTTTTGTATGTCAATTTAAGTGACTCCTAACCTAACTTAACTTTACCTATCCAAACCTAACCTAACCTAACTTGTTTTGTTAAGCTGTAAATGATGCCCGACGTATATTGAAGCATCTGGGAAGGCGGTTAGCTTATGTGTGACTTCGACCCACTAATAAAATATCAACAAAACCTTAAATAGCTAACCTAACCTAACTTTTCTTGTTCAGCTTAAAAATGATGTCCGAAGTATACTGAACCATCTGGGAAAGCGATTGGCTTATGTGTGACTTCGAGCCACTAAAAATACCAAAAAAACCTTAAATAGCTAACCTAACCTAACTTTTTTGTTCAGCTAAAAATGATGCCCGACGCGACGTACATTGAACCATTTGGGAAGGCTGTTGGCTTATGCGTGACTTCGCCCACTAAAAATATCAACAAAACCTTAAATAGCTAACCTAACCTAACTTTTTTTGTTCAGCTAAAAATGATGCCCGAAGTATACTGAACCATCTGGGAAAGCGGTTGGCTTACGTGTGACTTCGAGCCACTAAAAATACCAACAAAACCTTAAATAGCTAACCTAACTTTTTTTGTTCAGCTAAAAATGATTCCCGAAGTATACTGAACCATCTGGGAAAGCGGTTGGCTTATGTGTGACTTCGAGCTACTAAAAATACCAAAAATACCATAAATAGCTAACCTAACCTAACTTTTTTTGTTCAGCTAAAAATGATGCCCGACGTACATTGAACCATTTGGGAAGGCTGTTGGCTTATACGTGACTTCAACCCACTAAAAATATCAACAAAACCTTAAATAGCTAACCTAACCTAACTTTTTTTGTTCAGCTAAAAATGATGCCCGAAGTATACTGAACCATCTGGGAAAGCGGTTGGCTTATGTGTGACTTCGAGCTACTAAAAATACCATAAATAGCTAACCTAACCTAACTTTTTTTGTTCAGCTAAAAATGATGCCCGACGTACATTGAACCATTTGGGAAGGCTGTTGGCTTATGCGTGACTTCAACCCACTAAAAATATCAACAAAACCTTAAATAGCTAACCTAACCTAACTTTTTTTGTTCAGCTAAAAATGATGCCCGACGTACATTGAACCATTTGGGAAGGCTGTTGGCTTATGCGTGACTTCAACCCACTAAAAATATCAACAAAACCTTAAATAGCTAACCTAACCTAACTTTTTTTGTTCAGCTAAAAATGATGCCCGAAGTATACTGAACCATCTGGGAAAGCGGTTGGCTTATGTGTGACTTCGAGCTACTAAAAATACCAAAAATACCATAAATAGCTAACCTAACCTAACTTTTTTTGTTCAGCTAAAATGATGCCCGACGTACATTGAACCATTTGGGAAGGCTGTTGGGTTATGCGTGACTTCAACCCACTAAAAATATCAACAAAACCTTAAATAGCTAACCTAACCTAACTTTTTTTGTTCAGCTAAAAATGATGCCCGAAGTATACTGAACCATCTGGGAAAGCGGTTGGCTTATGTGTGACTTCGAGCTACTAAAAATACCAAAAATACCATAAATAGCTAACCTAACCTAACTTAATTTTTTTTGTTCAGCTAAAATGATGCCCGACGTACATTGAACCATTTGGGAAGGCTGTTGGGTTATGCGTGACTTCAACCCACTAAAAATACCAACAAAACCTTAAATAGCTAACCTAACCTAACTTTTTTTATTCAGCTAAAAATGATGCCCGAAGTATACTGAACCATCTGGGAAAGCGGTTGGCTTATGTGTGACTTCGAGCCACTAAAAATACCAAAAAAACCTTAAATAGCTAACCTAACCTAACTTTTTTGTTCAGCTAAAAATGATGCCCGAAGTATACTGAACCATTTGGGAAGGCTGTTGGCTTATGCGTGACTTCAACCCACTAAAAATATTAATAAAACCTTAAATAGCTAACCTAACCTAACTTTTTTTGTTCAGCTAAAAATGATGCCCGACGTACATTGAACCATTTGGGAAGGCTGTTGGCTTATGCGTGACTTCAACCCACTAAAAATACCAAAAAAACCTTAAATAGCTAACCTAACCTAACTTTTTTGTTCAGCTAAAAATGATGCCCGACGTACATTGAACCATTTGGGAAGGCTGTTGACTTATGCGTGACTTCAACCCACTAAAAATATCAACAAAACCTTAAATAGCTAACCTAACCTAACTTTTTTTGTTCAGCTAAAAATGATGCCCTACGTATACTGGACCATCTGGGAAGGCTTATGTTTCTTACACCGACTAGAAACACCAATGAGACCTTAAGGGCTACTGAAGCTGAACAAATAAGTTAGGTTGGGTTAGCTATTTAAATAGCTAATTAAAGTCTCGTTGGTATTTTTAGTAGGTGTAAGTGAAACATAAGGCACCTGCATTCCCAGATAGTTTATAGTGGCATCGTTTACAGCGGAACAAAAAAAGTTAGGTTAGGTTAGCTATTTAAGGTCTCGTTGGTATTTTAGTGGGTCCAAGTCACACATAAGCCAACTGCCTTCCCAGATGGACCAGTATAAGTCGGGCATCATTTTTAGCTGAACAAAAAATGTTCGGTTAGGTTAGCTATTTATGGTCTCATTGGTATTTTTAGTGGGTCGAAGTCACACATATGCCAACCGCCTTCCCAGATGGTTCAGTATACGTTGGGCATCATTCATAGCTGAACAAAAAAAGTTAGGTTACGTTAGCTATTTAAGGTTTTGATGGTATTTTTAGTGGTTCGAAGTCACACATAAGTCAACAGCCTTCCCAAATGGTTCAGTATACTTCGGGCATCATTCATAGCTGAACAAAAAAAGTTAGGTTAGGTTAGCTATTTAAGGTTTTATTGATATTTTTAGTGGGTTGAAGTCACGCATAAGCCAACCGCTTTCCCAGATGGTTCAGTATACTTCGGGCATCATTTTTAGCTGAACAAAAAAAGTTAGGTTAGGTTAGCTATTTAAGGTTTTGTTGATATTTTTAGTGGGTTGAAGTCACGCATAAGCCAACCGCTTTCCCAGATGGTTCAGTATACTTCGGGAATCATTTTTAGCTGAACAAAAAAAGTTAGGTTACGTTAGCTATTTAAGGTTTTGATGGCATTTTTAGTAGCTCGAAGTCACACATAAGCCAACCGCTTTCCCAGATGGTTCAGTATAATTCGGGCATCATTTTTAGCTGAACAAAAAAAGTTAGGTTAGGTTAGCTATTTAAGGTTTTTTTGGTATTTTTAGTGGCTCGAAGTCACACATAAGCCATCCGCTTTCCCAGATGGTTCAGTATACGTCGGGCATCATTTACAGCTTAATGAAAAGTTGGGTTAGGTTAGATTAGGTAGTCACTGTTAAACGGAAATAAAAAAAGAACCCCAGGACAGATTTCGATAATTTTTTGCCAGAATGATGTCACAACTATGTTCTTTCATTTCCCATAAGTGTCATAAGTGGAGGATCTTGGACCGCTTTTGCCCATTGTCATTTGTACTTGTAATGTAGGTCATGGACTAAAGGCTCCTAACTTAGAGGAAAACACGAAAAATATAACTCTGTGACTATCACAGGAGTAAAAAATGAATAAGTAGACACCTAAACGTCATGCGTTACAATTGACTATGTCGCACCATTGTTGAGCATTTGCAATTTTGCTCGTGGTATACTTTGGCCCTAATGAATAAAAACCCACGGAGCTGCGGTCGGTATGTGTACTTTCCACTCAAAGGGGTTTAAAAACCCCTTTTATTAATTACCCAATTCCCTCAACGAAAACAATTGCTGCCGTCCGGAAAAAAGTTTGGAGCTATTAACCAAAGGGATAATTTTCATAAAAAGTGAAAATTAATTTGATAAAATGCCAGTACCAGTAAACCTGTCAAAAGGCCACTACGCTATTTAAAAATAATAGGAAAATTAATCTCAAGGAAAGTTTAGTATCGTCTGTTTGTTAGCACGTTATAATTTCTAGAAATTTCTTAAATTATGATATTTTCTTTGGAAAACCATTTTTATCGCATAATAACAAAATATTTTTCTTCAGAAATGAAGATCTAATTTTTGTTGTAAGTTTTCTTTCCATATAATTGAATATAAACATAATATATTATAAATAGACAAGGTTAGCTGACGACCGACATTTTAATAATACAATACTATAATGCTTTGTAAATAATAAAAATTAAGGTCATAGTATATTTTATCAAATTGAACTATGGGTAGTATTGAAGAACTTAAAGCTTTATATTATACATAATAACCGGATAACCTTCACAGTTTCACCTAATATGAAGGAGATTTAACAACATATTTTTTAGATTTGTTATCAACAAAACAATAAAAATAAACTGAAGTAATAATATTTTCATTCCTATTCCAAAAACATTATTATTGTCAACAAAAATTAACATTATTTTTAGGCTTGTGAAAGTGAATCCAATGATATGTCTTCTGAGAACTTGTAAAGTATTGTCTCGTCATTGTATTTATAATTATGTTTTCCCTTTCAAGCAAAGCATAACACTTTTAATCAAGTTGATCTAGCTCGCCATCCAATTGTATGAGTTACAAATCAAAGATGTGCGTACAATTCCAATGTTCCTTTTCTTTTGAAACACATCACCTTCATTCTATTAGCATTTTTATAGGCTCTTAAGGGCGCCGACGTTATCTCAGCCCCACGGCATACGAAACCTTCACTAATATACGTATGACTGTGCCCTTTCCTTTATTTCCACTTTCATTGAATATTTTTGCCCTTTTTTTGGGAACTAACGTGTCATTCTCTATTTAGTTTGTTTCCTTTGCCTCGGCTTAGGCATTTGAGGAAATTGCCTCTGTGCTTACGAAAGAAAGGGTAAACTCTAAAGAAAGGTTATAGATACGTTGTATTTTTATTCTAGATAGGAACGATCGATGTTACTTTGTCGAAATTCACGTCACTAATTTACCTTAATTTTCCAAAGGGACCTCCTAGAGCTAAATAAGAAGTCATTTAGTAGATCCAATTTATTCCTGTTGTTATTAAGTTTCAGTATTATTATTTCTCAGCGACTTGTAACCTTTCAGGTTATTACAAAACTTAATATAAATTAAAACAGTAATGTTGTTGTTCTAAACTTGCTTTACACATTTTATTAAAAAAGCGCTTAATTCACCTCGAGTTTATTATGAAATTCATGAATTTTTTAAAACACATCTCTTTCGTAAATTGTTTACATTTCCGATAGCGGTAAAACTATTGCGAGAATTGGATTGGTTAGTTTTTATTTTACGTGGAAAAATGTGCAGCATAAAATACAAAAATAAACGGTAACTAGAATCTGCTTTTCTGATATAGAAAGCCAACTGAAAAATTTAATCCATTATAACGAATTTATGAGTGCTAAAAATAAGGGAAAACTGTCCTATTGGATCATGAAAAACTTAATACACGAAGTAAAATTTCTAAAATGATTTTCCCCCAAGGGTCATCTCTCATATAGCAAACGTCGGAATAAAGTAAATCTCCACAAGATGAGAGCTTATGCTAATACTATATTTCATTTCCGAGCAGAAAAATGTTAAGTTCAAACGTGCCCGTGTCATGATATCCATGATTTGAAACGTGTTGGAATTGAGAATAAATTTTAAATTGAAACCGGGTAAGAGGATTACAGAACCCGAGGGAAATCTGAATAGCGCATCACTATGGAAGATTTCTAGCTTTTTCTTCTGTTGTAAATTTAATATAAGGGTACCTATTTACGTGGTAGGCTAGTACTTCGTTGCTCGCAGACCCATGGGTCTTGTGGTAAAAGCTACATAGTTAAACATAAACTACGTAATTAGACGACCGAAAATTCCACGAAAATGAAAAAAAAAACATTACATTCTTTGTTTTTTTTTAATTTCTTTTGGTTTTTTGTAAATTGGCAGTCTAGAGCTTTACACGACCGTTTCTGTTGCATATTTACGAAGCTGGAATCGATTTTGTTTGCATGGTTCCGCTCAAACCTTTTCCCCAAAGATAAGAACAGTCAAGTGCGTAGTTTCCAAGTTGTATAAAGTATTCGTTTATCTTCAACAACATACTACTTATCTTCTTAGTAATACTTTTGCCAGGTGAAAGGTGTAAATCCAAAATAAGGAAAACCGGAAGGTATTTCTTGTGTCCCAAACGTTAAATGGTAAAAGGTAAAAAATGCTCGTATTTTTTGTACTCCTCAACCCTTTTGTTTATATTATTAAGATAAATTTGTCTCGTTATTCCATTTATGACACACCATGTATGAAGGCAGATGGAATTTCCTTACTTATTTGTGAATTCAGATTGTCACATGTATAGTCTACTTTCCCGGGTAACGTGGGCGGACATTTCGCCCCAGGCTCTGCTATTAATAAAATCAATTTGCTTTCATGTTGGCCTACCATGTTATTTTAAGATATAATAAGAAAAACAAAAATAATTTTTCGCATACTTTTGGGCGATATCGAAAGACGCTGTACAAAATCTTATGTAATGAATCAAGATTCCTGTGAATAAGAGGCGGCCTAAAGTACATTAGGACAAAGTTTAGTTAAGATTTCAGACTGAAGTTTGTGGTTTTGCATTAAAAAGTTAAGAACGACTAATAGCTAACTTTCGTTAGTTGTTAAGATATTCAAGTCGCTATCGTGACTGCTCGTGCTTTCGCATTCAAATACGATTCTTAGTTGTTCTATTTAATAATGAATAAAAAAAATACAGTTATTCCGTAGAAATGAAATGTGAGTACAATATGGTTTTCATATTACCATCAAATAAGTTAATATTGGGAACCAATAACCAATAAGTAATGTGAACGCCTAATGTCAATAGCATGGCCTAATAAAATATTACAAGTGTGTACAGAACACAGCGATATAGCAACTATATTATATCATTCACACTTTCCCTTTCTTTGTGCGTGTCGGTGACGCAGCAATAACAGATATTTATTACCGCCATTTTATCGTTATAAACCAACAACAGGATCCCGTCACCTGAGATTTTTGTAGGATTATTCATTCTTACGATGATTTAACTATGAAATATATACGAGATGTATCACAGAATAAATCATCTTCTTCTTCTGCGCCTTAGAGCGTTAAGGAAGTTCGTTTTTGAAATATCGAATCGAATATATTATGAGAGCGTTAACTTTTGTTTGTACTATCTGTTGCTGAAAACTATTTAAATTATGCAAGCCAGGTAGTATTGAATGGAATGCCAGGAAATACCTCATTCAGTAATTAAACCTCAATGAATAATTAATTCAGGATTTAAATCAACAGTTTCCGCTTTTCGAACACCGAATATTCGAAAATCACATTAGTTTGGGTTGACAACGGGAATTGGCTCGAAGGTCCCTCTAATTGTACCGTATGGAAGGCCGGGATGGCTTTGGGGATCATGTCCGCAAGCCCATTACAAAATCCACGAACAAAAACATAGCCTATAAAGCTGGACAAATGCAGGAGATGAATCAGATTACAGAACGTTGGTACAAACATGACAAAGGGTTTAAATTAGACAGGATTTAATTGAAGGCAATTAGGTAAATTCAAAAGAATGTAATTTTTACCTGTGTCACTTTTGACAAAGGCTCAACGAACGTGTTGGCTCGACGGCGCATACCTACATACAATTTACATGTAAATTGTAAGATATGAGGTCATACGTCGTTAGTATAAAGACTATATTGCATTGTAAGTAAATAGAGAAAAAGGAATATAAAAACACAACGACAGACGTGACTAATTTCAGACCTAAATAATTGTACCTAGTATGTTACTCAGTCACTAGTGACAAATTATACAAGTACGCTATTTTGTATGGTCACAAACTTATATAGTTATATTGTAGAAATAATTTAATCCCAGCCTCAGTGGTGAATGTCCACGGCGTCCGACGTCGGCAGACGATCTCCGGGAACCGTAGGCGCAGGCATGAGGGCGGCGAGTAATGGGCGACTCGCTGTTCGACCATGGACCATGCCCATTGCGTTCCACGCGCACCTCAAAGAGTGTCAGCATGATGACGGGGCCCCCTCTAGAGGACCATAGCCTGTCGAGGTCGAGGGACTTATCTCGTTACCGTGACACCAGAACATAAAGTGCTATTAAAGGACACCGTGGATTTTAGACAGTACGAGTCTGACAGTCCCTCACGCCCTGCCCTTGGTGAGAGTACATCCCACCGGTGGGTGTTTTCAGTGATAATAAAACGAGACCAAGTCGCATAAACAAATCTCCAGGCAAAAGTAATTCAAACACCAATAATGTATTCCAAACATTCGAAGTCCATATCAGGACTAGTTCATAAGTTACATTCAACCCGTGCAGTGGCACTTTGTTTACGAACTGCAGTTTCCAATCTGCTGGATCGAATTTCAATATTAGATTTATGTATCGGAATCCGGAATGACTTCCCAAACCAAGTGCCTATTGTGTGAGCAGTAAATAGCTTTAGTCGTGTGTTTAAAATCAATTGATTCCATTGGACTCCGGTCTACCGGTAGAAACTACTTTAACCCTTTCGAGTGTTGAGCTCTTTGGGTCATAGAAAAGTTTAATCGGAATTCTTTGCTACAACATTCTCCTGGCTGGGATTGAAACTTCACTTTGTTTGATGTGGAATTGGAAATGCTAACAATTGTTTTCAAAATAATGTGAACCTGGGAACAGGCATGAAAGGAATGAGTGATAGGCAGGTACAAACTTACGTGTTCTAAATAAAGTTATTAACAAAAAAATACCTGTTTAAGTGTGATAAATATTCCTTTTAGACCTCAACGTCCCCAACACGGTTGATTAATATGACAAACTTTGAGCTTACGACCTTTTGCACGTCACTCACCGTCTAGCTATTGACGCTTGAATTTATGAAGGTATTAGAAATTCCTAACCTCCCATCTGTTGCCAAAATTCCGGGAGCAAAGAGGCTGCTCTCTAAATGCGGGCAGTAAATAACTTTAATAGTATATTTAAATCAGGGTTGGTCACCCTGTAATAGGATTCGCACGTGCCTACGACTTTTTCGCTATTGCCCTTCGTGGAATGGACTAATTATTTATCCTTTAGGTAAGGAAACTTTAACTTAATGACCCGAAATAATGCTTAAAATTGTCTAATAACCCTGACCATAATTGCCTGCATGATTTATGAAAAAATGTACTACACGTTGGTATAGGAACTTTGGAGGTTTACTTACGGTTTACTTAGTAAACTATACGAACTTACGAGTACGTATTAGTAGCTTAATTACTTTATTACGCACCGTCTCTTGTTTTGACCCATTTCTTCCCTTGGGTCTCATAAGAAGCGATTAAGGGATTATTTAAGGCGGATGCATGTTACAGAAACATACCTTTGTATTACCGCCATGATCTCTTCAGGTATGAGGGTCAGATGACCGTTCTACACGCAAGGTTAAGAAACAATAGTCATCTCCTTAATGAACACTAGCTTTGCCACAAAGCTCGGTTAATGGAGCGAGAAAAATGAAAGAGAGAGAAAGAGAGAGAGAGAGAGAGAGAAAACTTTGTTTTATGACGACAAAGTTAAAAGTGAAAAAGATAATTGTAGAAAATTAATTATTTTTTGTGCGACAAATAGTACCTTGTTGAAGTAGTTAATAATAATAATTTACTGATCAGTTTTTGATAAAAAATAATTGAGTCAATTCATGGTATTGTAGTCGAAATCGCGGATGTTGTGTCCAAAGGCTCCCGAGGGTTCCATTCTGGGTCAAGCAAAGTGTTATTGAGTTTTTTAGTAGGACAATTTCAGCTGGACTTCTGAAATTGGCCATTGCCTCATGTTCTCCGAAATATAAAAAAAAACATAGTATTTGGCAATTATCGACCCCTACTTAACCCTTTGGGAAATAAAGGTACGATGATAAATCTTGAACGTTTTCAAGACAAATAAAAATATACCGGTCATACAAATGAATACAAACAAGGAAAGTATTGTAAGTTTTGGAAATAGTAACAAAGGGGTGCCTTTTTTATTTGAAAAATGATAATTGTTACAAGTTTGCCAATTTTCACGTTTTATGTAAAGAGTTTATTTTTTTATCAATTCCTGAACACTTAAATGTCCAAGCAATAAAGTCCGTAAATAAATAAATACTTCTAACAATCAATTTGACTCCTAATCAAATATGGAAATTGGCTGTAATTATTCCAAAACAACACATTGCCTGGAGCTCTATTCTGTTATAAAAACAATTTATAACAAAAGACTAGAACAAACCACAGACAATTAGCGACAAACATCTCGGCTTTAAAAATTACACCGGAGTGAAAAAAAAAAAAAACAAAATAATTATTCGCGCCAATTTATTACCCGCCAAAAACTGTCAGATTGTACACAAGAACCTTCCGTAGTAACGAACATTGGCTTTTCACCGTCGCATTTAATGGAATGATTCATAGCGAAATTTTGTTTGGAAGCATCGCAATATTGGCCTCGCGGTTTTAATAAATGAAGTTGAACAATTCATAGTACGGCCTACAGATAACTTGTGAATAAGTTTGGAAGTAATTACGCAGCGGCGATGGGGTTAACACCGCCTGTTTGTTGTTAGATAGAAATGCCCGTTAAGTGTATAGTAGCTAGGTACACATTTATTTGAATTTATTGGCCACGATTAAAACAAATGGTTATTGAAAGCCGAAACTTTCAGTTTGGTTCAACGTTTATTGGATTCCGGTGTCTATCGTTTTCTTAACCCGTAATTGACCAGCGAAGATTGTTTTGGAAAGCTCCAGAATAATGGTTGTAAAAACACCTTTAACGAAGCCAAGAGACATTTACTTTGTTCTTTTTGTTATTTTATTTTTTCTGCTCGGGCTCCTTATAGCGCATTAAAATATGCCAGTTAATTTTAAAATACTTTGAGAATTTAATGACTAGAGAATTAAACAATTCCATCTGCATTGTTTTGCAGTAAAAAAAAATGCAGTGTGTCTTAGTTTTTTGTACAGAATGCTAGGTTGAAATAACACCTAACATAATGTCTTTAAGTATTTTTACAATATTAATCAATATTAAAGTAAACTGATACTTCAAAATACTTTACTAAATGTCATTAAAAACACCAAAAATTTAAGACGCATACAAAGGTGGAAATGTAATCCAAAAATGGGCAGAATATCCACATTATGACGCGAAGGATGCCCATAACAAGAGAAATTAGGCATGATGAAATAACCGAATAAACTGAGCCCGTCTGTAACCAAGCGTAATAGTATTACGATTTGCCTTTGTAAGATTTTTCAATTCAAAGAAATGTGAGAGGTTGATTCAATTGTGAAAATTAATTTCATTATAAAATTTCTGACGTTTATGGAACTGTCATATTGAATTAGTGAAGCTCTTAATTTCACCGCAGCTGAATTACATTATTTTTTCGTTCGGTCGGCGCTTTATTTTTACGAATTTCATAAAAATTTAAACACATTTTTCACGTAGGTTTTTCTTCAAATGAAAATATTATTTTTGGATAATGTTATTTTTGGTCTCCGCTGACGTAGACACCTAAAAAAATATTATTTATTATGGAAACAACGTCTACGTACCTATAAATAAACAGAGGAGTATCTACGCCCTTCTAATTGAGAGAATCCAGTGCT
Organism: Agrotis segetum; assembly: GCA_036375495.1. Taxonomy (NCBI): domain Eukaryota; kingdom Metazoa; phylum Arthropoda; class Insecta; order Lepidoptera; family Noctuidae; genus Agrotis; species Agrotis segetum. Next base: position 529,905 of record JAQSVV010000135.1, read on the forward strand.
CGGACAATCAATTTGTTGAAATATTTATCATAGACAGATTTAGTTTTACACGTTCAAACTGTTTACTCACCTACTTTTATAGTTAGAGGAGTGGAATAAATAAATCTAATAATAAAATCTTCCACAACTATCACACAACGCCATCTAGTCCCAAGCTAAGCAGAGCTTGTGTTATGGGTACTAGACAACTGATATACATACTTATATATTTCTAAATACATACATATTATAGATAAATTACACCCAGAGACAGAACAAATGATCGTGCTCATCACACAAACATTTGTCCTGGGTGGGAATCGAACCCACGACCCCCGGCATAGCAGTCAGGGTCACTAACCGCTAGACCAACAGGCCTCTCAATAGAATATAAATGCTTAATACATATACATTTTGTATATATTTTGGTAACTATGTGCTTACGTCTAGGGCTGTCAGATCCACTGGGCAATATTTTGGATAACAGTAGCAATAAGAGCAATTTCGTGTAACTGTTTATTTCATTTATTAAGAAAACGGTTTCCTGGAAGATATCTTCCATATAATCTTTATTGCTATCAGTAATAATACCACCGCTGCCGCGCTGTACCCTTACAATTAACAATATTGTAGAAGTTGTGTATTTAGTCATTACTTTTAATGATTATTATTAGCGTATTTACGAAACTCTTTAATCTGTGACATTTCAAACTAAAATTAAATATTTTGCATACAATTTATAGAAAGTATCTAAAGATCTGAATGTGTGTACTTTAAAACCATATTGTAACTAAAGTCTAAGCTAAATAAATACGTTTTTCATTTTTTTATTGTGCTATCAGGAAAACATCTATTTACCAATATTTCATTTTATCCAGGCACAACTACAGTCTATTTATCCCTTTGCAATATAGCTATTTAAATAATAAATAATACCTAACCGTAATAAGTATATTTTAAGCACCCACTTGTCTTAATACACTGGGACACCTTTTAAGCACGAGTGAATTAAACATTCCTCCTAATTTTGCGTTAATATAAGCTGAGTTACGCGATAAAAATTTATATGAAAACACGCTGAAAATTTCAGGGCGAGGGCGGGATATTACCGCTTAAGGAGAGTGTTGGCGTTCGCGGGATCGGTACCACGGGATCTCGACACGGATTTTTTAACCGGAGCGAGACCGATGTGGGATGTTTCAAAGGGTGTTGGCAAAAGTGATAGCAAAGAGTAGTGGTAATGAGGTGTCTTCAATATCATTCAGCTCTAAGTAATACCTGCGTGAGTGTGTGTGTGCGCGACGTCGCCTGAGTGTTGACAAAGTGGTTCATTATCTTTTGTTAAATTATTCCCTCTCCTTTTCTTCTTTCAGGGATAATGTTCTGAACACTTATGAGCAGAGTAGTTAGATGTCAAATGTTGATCCTTTTGTGCTGAACCGTTCTTTTGTCATCTTTTATGTTACTTTTTATATTTAATGATCTTAATTTTGTAAATTTTCTTATTGTTGATGTAATTTGATAAATTTTCATTTTGTTACTTTTAAACATTGGCCTAAGCACGTTTATATTTCAAAAATCATAAATAAGAGCAAAACCCTGAAGCTACATTTATCATTCAACATAAACCCTTTATCATCACCTCGGGCATGTAAATAACAAAACAAAAAATACAAGCAATCCCAATTCCAATATCCTAAAACAAAAAACATTAAAAAGTAATTTATTACTCACTAAACGTATTTATTCGCCAATAAAATTCACGACCAGTAATAAAGGCGGCACATAAAGGTTGTCACTCATTCACAACACGGCAGCGTCACAACAATACGGTGCATTACGCGGATCGCGGATATTTTCACATCACTAGCGTGCGTGGAAAAGTACGGGAAAGTTGTGGTGGTTGCGGAGACTAGAGGCGGCGTTCGCAGCGGCGGCCGGCGCGGGACTAGAGCCGGCCCGGGTCGCTCCCGCCCCCGGCGCGGGAAGCCCGGCCGCCTACGCGCACCACGACCCGTGCAGCCTCGCCGGAGCGGACTAGTTTACAGACCTTGGAATATACAGCTGGAAAATAAGAATAACAATTTATTGTGAACTTCTACAAAAAAAAAACATGATTTTTGATTCATTTTACATAACATTCGCTCTCGTGGGACGACAAATGGCGGTAGGCATGTCCTTTGGGCACGTATTCTACGTAATATCGGTATTATGTGCCTGTTTCGATTCAGATTATCCTTTCGATTCCGAAATGAATTTGATCTCCTAGTTCATCGGATTGAGTATTCCCAGTCCACTTTAACATTTGTAAAGACAAGTAAAATAATATTTCATTAATTTAAACATTTTTGTCGCGGATAGGTTTTCATGCGCTTTAAAATAAAAATAGGCACATAGGCATACCCATACAGATTACCTAAGTTGATAGTACTCATTGAACACTATATTTAGCAATAAATCGAAATCCTTCAAGTTTGTAGGTCAAGGATCTAATAAAGGACAGACAGTAGAGTGGTAAATAAAAATCACAGAGTCAAACTATTTACACAGAGAATCCTCAAGTGATAATAATACCGCAATATTCGTATTTCAGACGTGCATTAGGAAAATTAAAGGCAAATACAGACGCTGAAACAACATTTTTCGTAGTTTATTTCTATTTGAGTGCAGCTCAATGCTAATGGAATGATCTGAATGTGAAGCACGAATTGGAAAACTTAACTTTCGCAACAGACTTGCAGAGTGGAAACTCTGTCGGTAAGTCGGATCAAGACATTTTTTTTAAAACTTCTTTCTTTTATTTGCTTATTGCCCGTTCGTGTTTTGTTGCTTAGTTAAATGATGCAAGATTGAACCTACCGACATATGGACGACCAAGCTTTTTTTTAGAATTAGTCGCCGCACTGCATGCATATCATGGCGCCGTAGAAACGGGTTTTGTCGACGGGAGAATAGACAAAATGAACGTAAAAGATTTTTGTCGATTTAGCACAGCAATTTTTAAAATATAGTGTAAGAAACGTGTCATACTTATGCAAAAAAATAATCGATTTGTATAGAAATAACGATGAAATAACTTTGTCTTTTCTTGGTAGAATAGAGATAGAATCGCCATGCGTGCTGTTTATTAATCATATATTATTCATGTTTGATTAATTAACACAGTTCCAAACATATATTTTTAATTATTATCACATTTTACATTAATCAGAAATTACAGCATGTTTCAAATATGAAAATTTAAACCGGTTAACACGAATATTACGACATAATACAATTTCCAAGCATGTACATTTAATTTCATAATATCATAAGTACGATCTTCGCGTAAAAGCCTTTATAACTTTTATACCCTTTCGCTATCTCGAATTGGGTTTCCTCTGGCAATGAGCTTAAGCCAATACCGAGTTCCCATGAAACTACACATGTTATCTCCCGGGCCACGCACACATGCCCAAAATTAACAAGAATTTATACTAAAAGAGGTTTAATAATATTCTACAACAACTTCTCAACTTACGAATTAGATTGGTAAACTTTGTGATATGTTACTTTATGAAATCTTACAAGAAGGATTAACTTCGAAAATGTTTTATGGAAATAATGATATAATTGGCTGTTAATTATTAACGACTTGGCAATACAACCACAAAGTTTGTTCATCATTAATTTAATTAAGTATTTAAGAGCGGTTTTTAATTAATGAGAACACCCAATATTAGCTTCAATAAACGAAGTATATTTGGTTAAACAAAAAGCTAAATTCTAATAACTCAATCCGAGCGGCATTAAGAGATTTCAAGGATTGAAAAATACGATTTATAACTAAATGAAGTTAAATGGAAATCGCAAATGGATTTAATTCAGGAAATGGATTCTACGTAGTGACCGACTTTTTTGGTTTGAATACTAAATTGGTTTTATTTAACTTTAAAACATCAAAACAAGGTTAATATTTACCTACCTACATATTTAATTACATTGGGCCCAAAAGTGGTTTCGTTGAAAAATGCTTGTTAATTGTATTCTATTGTCTGCCAACGTAACTCGAATTTAAAACATTTTTCCTTCATATCTGTTTAATTTAATATGAATTAAATTAAACAGATTTGAAGGAAAAATGTGCGTTTCATAGAAAATCACTGAACCGCTTTTTCCTCGTATTTTATTTTACTTTAACTAAAAGCGGGAACTAAACAAAAGCCTTTTTCCAGGAAACTGCGTGTCGGATATACAGCGGCGCTAACAAGCTTGTGTGTTCCATAAAATATATTGCCATGTTAAAATTCAATGCGTATAAATTGCACAATGTTGGCAGAGACAACAATTGTACGACTTACATGAACATAAACTCACGCCATCTTTCCATGGGGGTAGACAGAATCTACAGAGCGGCACCTGCTACGATCCATACATACTCCTTTCGTCTCATACACCTTCATACATCTGGTCATATGAGCTCGCCGATTGCGAGTATTAAGCAACCGGCCGTTCTTAAGTACGTCACCAATAAGGTCAGTGAAGGTCTTCCTTAGGGCGTCCCCTCCCTCCGTTTCAACTCACCTCTGCCTTATACATTTCTTTTGTTTGTCACCTGTCACTCATCCTCTCAACATGACCAAACCATCTCAGCATGCTCTTTAATTTTTTTTTTGACTACGTCCTCTTTTAACCCGCAACGTTCTCTACTTATTTAAATAAAAATAAAACAGCAGATCGAATGCTTTCTTTTTTGCTAATATCAAAGTATTTTACTAGCAAGCAGACATCAGAACTACCCTCCCAGATTAGTATACTTTCGTAGTTTGTCCCCACGTCAACGTAACGGACACATGTCGGGGTCCATGCCTCTGTAAGCGACACCAAAATACAGATACACAGTGATTGGATTACATAATATATGTACACGAATGGAAAGATAGATACTTCCGTGTTATAGCTTGGTTTATAAATATTTCATTTAATTAGGTCCATCAAAGTTAGCGCCTACATAAATAAAACCAGCTATTTGCTCCGCTCTACGTAAAGTTGAAGTGGTAGAAGTTAAAATATTTTATTAAAATTCTCTCCGACCCACGTTAGAAAGTTAACTTTGAATTTTTCAATACGCTTCGCCTGGCGTACATCTTAAGTAGAAATTAGAATACGGCTGTTTTCATACGTTTAGAAGCAACCAAGAATGCAATTTCAAGTTAGTATGAATACCAGCAAATGATAACTTGGGAGTGAAAAGTTTTGCTCAGAGTCAAACTTTTTTAATTATGTTGCCTTGGTCCAATATCGGTTCGTTCCAGCCGATTCAGCGAGTCTGGAATCTCAAGAAATTCGTTTGAACCGAGGCTTATCTTTTTTCAAATTACACTTACTTTAATTTGGAGCGTTTCCACAAAATTCTTTGAACAAAGAAGACAAAACTAAACTAGGTTTGGGGGACATTGCAATCGAACACAATGGCAGTTAATTTAAAGCATTCTAACTTTAGTATCTAAGCTTTAAAGTTTAATTAACCAAATAAAAAGATTACTTATTAATTGTACAGCTGCCAATCAATTTACAAATAATATCTACTCATTATTATTATAAAAACATTTTGATGTAGCCACATCATCCACTAGAACCGCGACGTCACTGCAAGTGATTAAAAGAAAACACCTTAGGCTTTGAATACCTCCTGATACAAGCAGAAACGTTGAAGTGTCGTTCAAATTTCTTGGTTCGATGCCTGCCACCGAATTCATTCTGCAATTGAAAATATAACTACTTGAGAACTTAACTTAAACTTACTTCATAATCATAATATCATTGTGATTTTTGGGTTGTACTTAGATTACCTATCTAATGATAGATAGATATTTTAAATGCGCAAGTATGTTTTTACGCAGTACACAAATACAAATATTATTTATTTACTCAAAAATGTTACAATAGGGTATGGGACATTGGATCCCGCACTAGGATACCCTGTGTTGCAGGATCCAGTCTCTTTCGTCAGGGATGATTACACTTAGGTAAATAAATAAATTAGTCAGGGAGTAACTAACGTGTGTATTTGTGTAAGTGTGTGTATGGTATGTGAATGTGAATATGTGTGAGTGTATATGTATGTACGAGTAGTTTCTACGTCAAAACGACTCAACTGATTTAAACAGAGCTAGAGCGGATATAGGCTTATACTACAGAACTGGAAGAGGGGTGAAGCCGCGGGCAAATACTGTAGTTATAAATGTAACTCACTCACACAACAATTCATTAAAAATGAGACATGTTGATAAAAAACAATGATTGAAAAATGTAGGTTTACTGAAGAATTTATTTTGTAAAATGAGGTGTTACTTTGTAAAGAACTACACTAAGAAAATAAACTTACCCCCGAACAGGTCAAACAGAGGATTTGTATGCTAATGTGGTTGCAGCCAGCAGATAGCAAAAATACAATTTATACCAGGTCATTTGAAACGTAGCGGTAAAAGAAGACAAAGTAAAAAGTGCTTAGGTACAAGAACCGCGAAAATAACCCTTATTACAAAGGCCTAACAACCGGAAATTAAATCATTAACAAGCTTCAAAGTAGGCAATAAACAGTATTCTAATTCGTTATTTGATGTGTTATACGTTGTTTGTTTAAATGCAAACACCGCCAGACGCTCATAGAGGTTTAATTACGGTTTAAGGGCAGAAAGCCAATTAAGGTTTGCCTGAAAAGATAATAAAATGTAAATTGCCAATCATATTGTCGAGCGGCATTCAGATCCGAGTCACAGAGCGTCCATACGATTGTGTGCGGTTCATTGTTCCAAACGTAATAAGTATTTATGAATTACAGGAACAAAGGACTAACAACAATATTTGGATTTATATTCCAGGATCATATGACGCAATAAATGGATTTATATTGGTATAGGTAATGTGTTGGTCTTTTGATTTTTATACAAATATTCATGCCTGCGGCCTTTGCTCGCGTTTTACCGGAAATTATTCCTCGGGAGCGGTTTTAATACAACGTATGGCCGACAGAGAAAATGTAATTTCCCATTAGTAAACGAATATTCGGAATTGGTTCAGTGGTTTCGAAGATTAGCAATATACCACACAAACTTTTATATCAAAAATACTTTCAAATAAATAATATTAATCAAGGTCCCATTATTTTATATTAATATTCCACAACTATCACAGAACGCCATCTAGTCCCAAGCTAAGCAGAGCTTTTAATGTGTTAAGGTTACTAGACAACTGATAAACTTTTATAATTCTAAATACTATAGATGAATTACACCCAGACACAGAACAAATGATCGTGCTCATCACAGAAACATTTGTCCTGGGTGGGAATCGAACCCACGACGTCCGGCTTAGCAGTCAGGGTCACTAACCACTACACCAACAGGCCAGTCAAGATATACAAATCTGTTATGATATACAAATACATACATAATTAACTTAGACACAAGCGACCAACAACGCTTACTTTGTAGCTAACCGAATAATATGTAACGTTGGACTGTTACTTTTTGCTGACTTTTTATGTTAATTTTGAGTTATTTATTTGGCACTGCCTTTGTTACTTTGTTTTTATTTTTACTTTTCAGTATTAGTTATCATTCCTTATTTTTTATTAACAGGTTTATTTTTAATTATATTAGTATTAATGTAAGAAATAGTTATATCACTATAAATATTCTAAACCTTCAGGAAATTAGTTTGCATTGAGTAGGATTCATAATCTGTGTAAAGCACAACAACAAGGGTCATGTCTGTACATAAATATGGAAATTGAATTGAACGGCTAATAGCACTAGCGATCCCAACAATATACACTATAATATACGAGGACCCTTTGTACGGAACCATTGTCCATTAGCAATTAGCGTAGACTCTGCCCAATTTGCAGAATTAATCTTGCATTTGGCACAATTGACCAAACTGGACTGGGCCCGCGTGGTAGATTATATTCCTCTCACAGACAGGAGGACTGTGTCCCAGAAGTGGGAATAATATTAAGCATCATGAGCTTTTGAATATTATTCTTATACTTTTTTTATCGTGGTAAAGTCATCGAATGAGTCCTCCCCACCCAGGGCAGAGCGGAAGGGACTATTAGACTTGTACTGACAAAAATCCACGGTGTCCTTCGTTTGCCCTTTACTTTCCAGGGTCACGGTAATGGAATAAGTCGCGCCACCATATTATTCTTATATTTTGCTAAATTATACATAATATTTTTTTTTTTGTGTGTTTAGGTGACAAGCATTGAGGCGGTCGCGCTGGTGGTTATGTTAGATGGCCTACCAGCTGTACAACTGTATAAACTACAACTGAATGAATAAATAAAGATATATATGCAGGTGCCTACTTATCGGTTTGAATTTTTAGTCAGTAAAATTTCTAAATCTTTGTATACCTACCATGTTTCTGGCAAATACTTAGATAGATAAGAGTCTGATAGCCCTTTTTGCTCCCCCAGGGTGACAAAACCTTTAAATGAGTCCTACATTTAAAGATTAACCTCCCAAAAAGGGCTATGTTTGTTACTCGCAATGTTGTTCTCACTAATATACCAAATATGAGTATTCTTTCACAGTTGGTCAGAAATTGTAACGAAACCTACTTCTTCCAACAATCTCCTTCACAAAGGTTTTGCTAACTTCCCGAGTGCAAACTTTGTGTATGAGCAAACCAAACTACTCACAATAAAGTATCGGTTAGTTTAACAATGTGTTAGCGTGCATTAAATAGCCTCCACAAGTGGCTAGACTAAAATGTAGCAGAGTCCGCAACGCTCTTAGCAGTCAACCTCGCAAAACACATTGCTATGAGACTTGATGGCTTTAATGCAGTCATGTCAAAGATACGGTTTGCGGGCCGAATCCGGCCCTCGATACGGCACGCGATCACAATATATCACAAATAAATGAATTTTGTTTTTTAGAGATTTTAGACTGCACTAGATGCCTCTACGCAGGTTTAAAATGCGCGCGGGCCGAATCCGGCCCTCGATACGGCACGCGATCACAATATATCACAAATAAATGGATTTTGTTTTTTAGAGATTTTAGACTGCACTAGATGCCTCTACGCAGGTTTAAAATGAGCGCGGGCCGAATCCGGCCCTCGATACGGCACGCGATCACAATATATCACAAATAAATGAATTTTGTTTTTTAGAGATTTTAGACTGCACTAGATGCCTCTACGCAGGTTTAAAATGCGCGCGGGCCGAATCCGGCCCTCGATACGGCACGCGATCACAATATATCACAAATAAATGGATTTTGTTTTTTAGAGATTTTAGACTGCCTCTACGCAGGTGCTTTATTTAAAAGTAATTTCAAGAGTAGAAATCGAATGAACATCTCCAGTCAATTCTTAAAATCACTAACACGAATATGATACCTGACATCAGTGAGATAGTCAAAAACAAGAGAAGTAAGGTATCCTCGAGCTCTAAATAAATATAGGTGTTAAAATAATTCAGTATGTTTTAGTTTTTTAATTTGAACATGGCCCTTTGAATGTGTAGGCATTCTTAATCAATAATGGCCCTATGCAAGATTGAGTTTGACACCCCTGCAGTTTAATCCTTCATTATCGACCTCAGGCGATTCGATTTACGCTTGTCGTGGTTGAACCTAAAGCTTGAAGGAGCACGGTGCATTTTAGTCAGTACGAGTCTGACAGTTTTTTCAGCCCCAACCGGGGTGGAAGGATTCTTTTTTACGTGGTAAAATCATCAAATGAGTCCTTCCAAGGCGGGACGGGAAGGTCTGTCAGACTCGTACTGACTAAAATCTACGGCGTTCCTTCAATAGCCCTTTACTTGCCATTGCCAGGGTCACGGTCATTTGGCAAGACACTCCCGCAACACTGACTGGCTTTGGGGGCCCAGTCAGACTTTACCGTCTAAAAACTTTTTTTTTAAAAGTACCGACTTCAAAAACAAATTAATACAAAAAAGTTTAAAATAACCTTTCTTTTGGAAGTCGGTGGCTTTGATTTTATTATTATTTCATTGTCTATTGCCACCGACTTCCGAAAGAAAGGTTATTTTAAACTTTTTTTGTATTTGTTTTTGGCGTCGGTACTTTTTTTTTAAGTTTTTATTTTACCCTTTTTAGTTTATTTATTGAATATTCAACCCAAATTCTTGTAAAATACAAAGTTTTCTTACATTATCTTGTAATCCGTCACAACAAAAAAATCCATATCTCTAAAACTACTGAACCGATTTTGATGAAACTTGCAATGTACCCTAAGTTGAACAATACCTCGTACAACAAACTTAAGTCGGACTTGTAGTTCCGGAGATATGCGTGCACAAACATAAAAACATACATACATACACTTATGAAATTTGGTACATTTGTTCAGACGCTGATATAGACTAACATATACGAAAACTGGGCAGTTCTGATAATATTACATACATACGGGTCGAATTGATAACCTCCTTTTTTTTGAAGTCGGTAACAAAATGTACCTACCTTCGTCAAACAACACACGTGAATTTGAGGTATTTCTTCCACACGAGTACTGTTGAATCGCAAGTCGTGTATCTACCCGTTATAGTTTTCTACATTTGTTTTTACTAAATAAAGTCGTAGTTGCACAAGTGGTCGAACGTATCACTTGTGGTAAGCTGTAAATTATACTACCATGCCTGGAGCTTTTTTTTAATACTCTGGCCCACTAAGCATTTTCTTCTTTTGTTTCGTGGAAGCGTTAAGAATCATTTCAACTCAAAAACAGAAACACCCACACCCAAAACAACTACTATTTGTAGATGTGTGGGAATCGAACTCTGAAACACTCAACTACTGCGCCAACACTGTCTTTATTCTTTTAATACAGTTCGAGTACATAAGAAAGAAGCCGAACAATATGTTTTTCCCTATTTTAGATGCGTATCGTAAAAGTTAGTTCATAAAGTGAAAGTCACAAATAAGTTTCTACTTTCAAATACCATAAAAGTTTATCGGTTTTCAGGATGTGAACTTGGACAAACTTTTTCGATATATTATTATCACTTTTATATTGAAAGTTCGCAGCCAAGTACTGATTGGTGGAACCAATTTGAATAGCTCTCTGGAAAAATCTTCCCGATAGAAATCTTTGGCTGAGTATGTTTTCCGGCATTTTTTAGCGTGGTAAAATCATCAAATGAGTCCTCCCCCACCCAGAGCAGGGCAGGAGGGACTGTCAGACTCGTACTGACTAAAATCCACAGTGTCCTTCAATAGCCCTTTACGTTCCCGGTTCCGGGGTCACGGTAATTCATTAGTCGGAAGACTCATTTGGTGATTTTCCATATCCGAAATTTTAATTAGACATTTCGGTGAAATAAACAATTTTCATTTATTAAACATTCAATTTAACTAACTGTTTTTACAAAACAAAACTACACCAAAATTGTAATCGTACACACTTAGCACTTCCCTTTCAATATCTTCCTTACTTAACCAACATCTAAGTAAAGTTCTATAGTCGTCGGGATTCTTGCTTCCCTCAATTTTCCTCGCTTCCCTTGTTCCGCGTCCTCGAAGTAAACGATATTGTCGTCTACACAAGATTTAATTGAAGTGGTATTAATGTTGCGGTTCCGTTCCCGTATTAAATCCCTATTATGTGTTAAAAGCGGTGTTCATCATACGAGCGCTATGGTTCGTATATTAAGGCGCTTGGCAAACCCAGCCACTTCCTTACGACTAGGTACTATGTGTGGCACCTTATCCTGTTCTAGCATTATTACACATCGTTTATGTAGTTATTTAATGGCATTACGGCAACGCTTCAAATAATATTCTTAATAGATATTCTTCTACGTAAAAAAAACTTCAACATGCCAATCTTTTATGAATATTTAAAGAAAAAGTTTTGTAGAGTTATGACAAAATCAGTTTTAAAGCATAAAATGAAAACTCGAGGAAAAACAACCAACGAACATGAGTCTGAAATAGATACCTCAAGTTATTGCGGCTTCGTTCCGTGCCAAAAATGGAAAATGATACGCTTTTTATGGATCTTTTGTGATTCTTTATTAAATCTATTTGTTTTATCATCTCGTTTCTGAATTAAAAATTTAAGAAGATTAACACAAAAAAAAAACAGAAATTCTTGTTAAAGGAAATAACTTGGTCATTCCAGTTTGTAGAGCTCCAACTTACTATAATAATGTAAGTTTGCTAAGCTGCACCAGTTGCAGCGCCCGACGAACTCTCAAGCTTAGTACACGAAATTAATTCGCGAAATGTGCACACTGTTTACTTTAGTCTTTGGCACGAGAAAAGAGACGGAGTTCAGAGATAGACACGAAACACACTTGTACCTAAGTACTGTTAATTTTTGTACAGGGCGATTGAACAGCGTTTTATCTGTCTACACTACAATCCATTAATCCAAATGCCAGCGCCCGATCACGTCCAACGGCAATTGGTTTTTTTTTTCTTTTTATCCTGTTGCAAACGAAGAGTTCCAATCTTTTCTTCTGTAGCTCTTTCATCCAATAAAACTACACACTTTTAGAGATCCCTTCGTTCTGTTGCAGTTTACGATCGGCTGTTAACATGGACGAAACTTTTGTCTACGTACATGTTATGGTCTTAAAGTTTACAGTTGTTTTAGTTGAAAGTTGAGAAATGGTGGAGAAAATTAAGTTTTGTCTTTTGATGTTCGTTTTAGCACCTAGGGCTTCTACAGAGTTATACAACGTGTAACGCCAAAAGCGCAAAACCTCTCGTGGGGTTACTCAGCCCATGTTATTGAACAATTTTTGTTCTAAGACTTTTGGAAATTCGCAAAAACCAATAATGATATTTGGTGGCCGACCGATTATTCATTTTGCAAAACCAAGTTTTTTTTTTGCGAATTTCCAAAAGTAACATGGGCTGAGTTATCCCACGAGAGGTTTTGCGCTTTTGGTGTTACATGTAGTAAAAATTTTTTTTACTGTGTTAATAAGTAACTCTGTTATTTAAAAGTCTGTTAGGAAAGTCTATTTCAGAGTTTAGTTAGACAATCCCATCTTGATTAGACAAAGGGTCATCATTGTTACCTCACTACGTCCACCGAACATTTTAAAGTTCATTCGCTGTTAACAAAATGTCTGGGTCAGGCACTCCGCGTTTCGATTTTCCAAGAATTTTATTTTAGTCTAAAGAAAATTTCGAAGTAAACTTCAGGATTGATCTTTTGTAATTAGCTTCGTTAATTACTATAGTATTATTGTAGAGATGAACTGAATGGGTGATAATTAAGTTCGATAATAATTTAATAGAAGATTCTTTATCTTGTATGTGTGATATAGTTATTTTAACACTTTCACTGTCCGCGCAGCAGACACAATACCTAAACAATAGTCGTGAGTCACATGTGATTCATCGGACAGGGAAGTGGTTAAAGATTACGTATGGTAAAAATAAAGGATTTAAACCTGCGTCTTCCGGATTCAGTTTATCCGCCCCTCTTTCCAACCGAGCAACCGAGGGTGGTGTGGCATAGTAGTGAAAGGACCAATTGAAGTTGATTTTAGTCTCTACCGGCTTTATTACAAAACGTGGTTTAACTTAGACCAAGCTTTAAATCAAAAATGAATTTTTGAATTTCGAACTTTGTTTCTACTGTCGTAAAGTTATTAATACAAAAACCGAGTTTAGTCCCGATCTAAGTTGTCAATGTGCATTTTAGAATTTTATAGCAGTTGCAATAAAGTTCGAAATTCAAAAATTGATTTTTGATTTAAAGCTTGGTCTAAGTTAAACCTCGTTTTGTAATAAAGCCGTAAGAGTCTGATAGTCCCTCTCGTCCCGCCCGTGGGTTGGTGGGAGGACTCATTTACGGTTGTCTCTACCTTACTATGTGAACTCAACTCATCCCGACTTTTCCTTAAAAAATAATTCTTTGTTCAGTCATAATCCTTGCTAGATCTTTGGTTACATTATCAATGAAACTCATAAATATTGAAGGCTAGAGCAATAGCACATATTTGATGTCGAGTACCCATAAAATTCATTGTACATTCATGTCCAACATGTTTCGTGTTCTATTGTGCTTGTAATCCTGCGTTTAATCCGTCACTATTGTGTAAACCTTTTTTTTATTTGTTTTAGAATACATGTCATAAAAATAATAGTGTCACTAGAGAATGCATATGCTGTTGTTATGTTCAACAATTTGAGGGAATATATAAAAATGTTTCTATTTTGGATAAATAAAATATTTAGTACTTTAGAACAAGTTCGTGCTCGGCGATCGTACCTAAATAATTACAGCTAAACAGGCCGATATTCCGGGTTCAACCGCGCTTGCCGAGGTTGGTCTGTAGATGGGTGACCATCTGTCATAGCGAGTTTCCCCCGTGCCTCGGAAAACACGTAACGCCGTTGGTCCCGGCTGTCATTTATCTTTGACAGTCGTTACTTTTAATCAGAAGCTCTAAAGTCTGTCAACTTGGTTATATAAAATACTGTATCTAGTTGCATTTGTTTCGACTGGAAGTCGACCCCAATATAGTTGAGAAAAGGCTAGGCAGAAGATGGGTACAAGCTTTCATAACGTTGCCTTTTGTCATCTTGCTCTGAAACCTACTGCAAAAATTTCCACAAACGTTTATATCGTGCAATATCAATCATTGTCAAATAAAAAGGCCGTAAATGTGCCGATGATGGTAACTTCGCAGTATAAATAATATTCATAGAGAATCGACAGCGGCAGATGGCACTCGCTGTCATAAATTACACAAAGTAGTGAGACCACGCCGCAAGGGAGGCGAGAATTGTGCATTAAATTTTCAGAACATCAATAACTCGAACTATTGTAATATTTTATTATTTTTAGGTACATACAATCTGTATATTTTCATTATCTATGTAACAAAGGGTTTGTTATTAATTTTCTGATTGAAAAGTGTGTCCATGGACTTCCCTTTCCGTTCTTCTCATATACGCTTTAGAACGGACAACTACAGTATCTACTTTCACAGTTACTATGACTATGACTTAACCGTAGCTCCATTGTTTTTTTTTTATCTATTGAAACTTTAACAGTGCCTGTAACTGGCCAACTTGAAATAAATGCCTATGATTTGAATAAAATCTATGGTAGCCATACACCATACTGCCTATTTGTCAAATCGGCATAATACTGCCAATTTGATCAAATAGAATTGACCGTGTATGGGCGTGGAATGCCAATTTGACGGCATGACATGCCAATTTTGATAGGTCATCAAATCGTTTTTGACACAACGTCAAATCGGCAGCAGTGATGCCATTCTAGCAACTTCATAGATAGTTAGCTAATTTTATAAAGGTGCTAGGAAAAAAGCTAAAAAGTGTAACTTGTGGCTAAACTTTTTAGCTACTTTTCTACAGGGACGGTTAGGCCACGTTCACACGGTGATTATTTTCCCGTATACCGTACACGAGATTTTATCGAATAGAGTTTATTTTTTAGGACAACTTCGCACGGTACACGGTAAAATATTATATTTCTCGTACACGGGATTTTCCCGTATGAACGCCGTAACTATTTTTAAGTTTTCATTTGTAAACTGTTATTACTGCTCTATTCGATAAAATCTTGTATACAGTATACGAGAAAATAATCGGCATGTGAACGTGGCCTTACCAGGAAAACTGAGGCTTTTCGCACATGGATCGCATGTACACTCGTAAAAAAAAAGAGTTATTCATTTTATTTTAAACCAAAATACGATTGAAAACTTGAGAGGTGTCAAGGGACCACGAAAGCAAGTTAAAAAAAAGTTCATGCGATTTTCGACCTTATCGACATTTATGCGAACACCTGATTTTAATGAAGGAGCAATGTTAACGAATGAGATTGTGAGAAAAACAAACTAAATTTCAAATGTCGATAAGGTCGAAAATCGCTTGCACCACTTTTTAACTTGCTGTCGTTAAGCAAATGTTTTCCGACCTTCAAGCGATTTTCGACCTTATTGACAATGATGCAAACACCGGATTTTAATGAAGGAGCAATGTTAACGAATAAGAATGTGCGAAAAACAAACTAAATTTTTAATGTCGATAAGGTCGAAAATCGCTTGCACCACTTTTTTTATCTAATTTCGATAGTCTCATGATGAAATGAAAAGGTGCTAGAAATTGTAGCTGTCGTCACCGAATAATAGCCAGATCTAGTTGCTGAGTTGGCATCACTGTTGCAGATTTCAAGTTGTGTCAAATCTATCGTTCGATAGGCAGTATGGTGTATGGGGTATAAGGACGAACTGCCGATTTGAAACAATTGCAATTGTCAAATCTATCGTATCGATAGGCAGGATGGTGTATGGCTACTATTAAATTCATTCACTGGAAGATAAAGCAGAGTCTAAACTGTATGCCTTATGTAGGTACCGAATGAGAGCACTTTTTTTTTGAGCTTTTATTGAATGAAAATTCAATTCTGTGTGTATGAACTTTCACTTTTATACTTCATGTGAAAACATCAGAGTGAAAGAGTATGAAATCATAATATAAAAGCTTTTTAAGAATTGTTCTTGAAACCGTTATCTTTCCGAATAAGTACAACAAAATCATAAAAAAATAAAAGCTAATAATTCAGTGTCACATTATAGAAGCTTTTTTACATATTCTGAAAATGAAATAGACGTAAATTACAACAAACAAACAGTTGGTAAAAAAAATAGAAGCAATAAGTGTGAAAATAAAACCAAGCCTTCGTCAAAAACAGATCAGTCTTTTAAAAGTGCTTCACTTCAAACAAACCCGCTTCCCAAGAAACCTTAAATATCGTTAATCAAGATTCATTGACGAAACAAAGTTCGTTTTGATTGGACGTATCTCTTCTATCTCCGTATTTCCCGCTCCCTTTCAGGCAAGTTTCAGCGCCGGCCTGAAAGCATCGCTGATGCAGATCGCATTAAATAAATAGCCCTGAAATGGAACTTCATCAATTAGAGTGGGCGTTATTACCAACAAACTGAATACGTGAATAATGCCTATAATTAATATTACCTAATTGAATCATTCGGCTGTATACTTTACCTCCGAGTAACTTAAGACTGTGTCTTAATTTGAACAGATTTATTAAAAGCAATTTTGGACAACCTTTTTGTTTACGTTCCGCATAGAAGGTAATAAGAAAATATACTGCTGATAAAAACTTAACTTTTTGTTGTGTACTAATTTGTTTTTAGCATACAGAGTTTACATAACTTTGATATTTATGAAAATGTTTTATTGTGTTCTTACTTAATATAATGCAAAAATCTCGATATTTTGTAAAGTTCGCCTCGCCCGTGCTGGACAGAGCGAGGCGCTATTGCATTTTTAATCACACCATAGCATTAGCTTCATTACACATTTATTCAACAATTCTGTGCAATCAATCAGTGATGTACCACCTAATTTACTAATTTGCACTCACTAATTTTATGAGCACAGCGAACGTGCAATGTAATGCGTGGATTGAATCTATTTGCAACTTTTCACTGTCAGTTGTTGCACAACATTACTATTGTTGCAATAGTCTATTTGCACATTTGTTACACGGGCAACTATTTCCTATCTAGTAAATGAAACAGAGTTTACTAATTCAACGCGTATACACCGTGACTTTTTAGTTGTCTTATAAAACGGCCCAGTTCATGTATCCAATGACTAGAACACGTTTATAATAAAAAAATAACTAAGTATTTATAAGATTTAAAAATTTAATAATAAAATTTTAATTCGATATTATGACGCAAGGCGTAGTTAGAAACACGCTTGTCTCATAGAAAATTGGAATGGAATGATCTGCCCAACTATTGCGCCGCGGTGAATCCTTATAATATTACAACGATATATTTCATTGATAGTGGATACAGATGTTGACAATGGTTTTCGTGAATGGGGTTACAATATACCCCAAAAACTGATGTCACTAGAGAATATAAGTGTCGATAAATACACATATTGGGAGTTCGAACCTCGAATGAACCACTTAGAAGACAAACGATGTATCTAAGTCCCTCGTAGGAGGATCATTTGTTTAAGGTATGAGAATTATATAGACTTTCGGCACCGCTGCGTGAGCATTATTACAAGAATATATGATATCGTTGTAACTTTCATCAATCATCGGTTCTAAGGAGAATTTTTGGTAAATAACAATAACATTTTCGCTCTAGGTGAAATGTTGCCATCTTTCAAATCAAATTAAATCAAAAGCATTTAAAGTACCTAGACCAGTTACAGGCACTTTTGAATTGTCAAAGACATAAAAAATATAATTAAACACTACAAAGTTATGGTGCTACTGTCCCAGTCACAAGACATAAAAACTGTGAAAGTACCGTAGATGCCCAATTGCCCATTCCAATAAGTAGATCTCTATGGAGAAGAACGGGCAAGAAACTCCATGGACACTCTTTTTAGATCGCCAAAATATTACAAATCCTTTGTTACATCATTCATCAACAAAAAAATTGTTGATAAATTCAATTTTGAAATTGAAATTTATAATAATTATTATTATAAATTTCAATTTCAAAATTGAATTTATCAACAATTTTTCAAAATTGAATTTATCAACAATTTTTGGGTTAGATAAAATAACAAAACTTAAGTAATATAGGTCAAGTCAAGCTGGTTTTTTTACTAATTTGACAATTTTAAAAATAAACATTATTTTTAATTTTGCCCCTCTTGAAGAATTTCTCTTGTGTCATAGGTGCGTTTGCAAACAAAAATCTCACATACACATACACCCAGACCCGGAACAACTATTTGTAGGTCATACAAATATTTTTCCGTGCGGGAATCGAACCCGTGACACGCTGCGCAGGAGTCCAATCGCTCAGCCACTGCGCTAAGCGTGCCGTCACGTCAACATCGCAGTAAGTTTTAGTGAACAGTAGGTGATCTAGATTACTTACTTAACATATTTTGCAGTTCGTTCCTGCGCTGAATTTCAAATAGGCACTACATACATGTACGCTCAATTGTGTTTTTCTATTTTACTTAGAGGATAAACTAGGGTGCGATGTCCAGACTTTCATAGATTTTCAACCTTATCACAATACTGGAAGGTTAATATTCGATTGACAACATTTGATAGACTCGAGTTGGTTGACCTGCTGGCGTCTATACCTCCTATGACTCTAAATAAGTAGTTAAAATACACTGTTTAATTCTAATTATTATTCAGTCAAAAAAGCAACTTAATAAACCGTCAAAATGTTAAAATTAAATAAGAAAGTCATTATGGAAAACAAAAAGTAAAATAAAAAAACAAACTATCAAGTGTTGCCAACATTAACAAAGCAATTTACTATTAGCGGCATATTATTGTAATTGTTTTTCTCTAGGCGCTTTTACAACGAGGCACGTAATATCATACCGTGTTTATTTATTAAAGCCGTGTTAATATCGCGTGAGCTTTTCCCACATGGAAAATAAAAAGGTAGGTATGTAATTAAAGCTTTAGAGTATGTACTCATTATAACTGGTCAGAAATACAAGAAAAATACAGAGAGATTTTAATTTTCATCTCGTTATTATGAAATGTTAAATTTTTGGCTGGTACCCGGCTTTTTGAGGAATAAACATAATGTCCTAATTAACAGACATAGAATCAAAGTCTCTGGAACAAAGGACAACGTTGTTAACGCGTATTTCTTGTCTTCGAAGCCCTGGTATATACCGCGACCCTGGAGCGCAAAGAGTTACTGAAGGAACAGGATGGTTTTTCAATTAGTAACAATTTGACAGTCTCTTCCGTTCCACAGGACGCAAGGACTAATTTGATGATTTTACCACCCCAAAAAGAGCCCTGTTATAACCATTAGGTACTTTAAATTCATGAAGATTGATCACAAATCATGAAAAGGAAAAGATTCATCTTTTTGCCTAATGGACTGTGTCGACATACATTTACGTATAATCACGTATTGATATACATGTAAAGGTGTCTCTTCAAATAATGTAATTTTTAAGCCGCGACAGGAGCGCGGCAGAAGCGATTCCCTTCATACTTTATAAAAAAAACCGCGCGTTAGCAGCGTCTGTCGCGCGAATGTGGCTCATAAACCGCTTAAATATGAAAACAGTCTGATAGAAACTCCAACAAAACGAGTGTCTGAAGGACCTTGAATGATGCTCTTAATTAGGTTGGTCGATGTAGATGTAAAATAAGAGTTTAACAGCTTTATTCAATAAACAACTTAAGGATACCTTTCAGCTCTCCATTGAATCGAGTTTAATTCACAAAAAGACTTCCAATTAAAAGGTTTTCTAAGAAATATTTCATTCAGTGTTCCATAAATAATAACGGCCGCACGGGACGATCTTGAAAGATAAGGCTGCGCTTGCCTAGATTGGTTAGTGGATGGGTGACCAACTATTCCGTACCGAATTCCTTCTTGCCCCTTAGATCTCGGCGGTAATTTGTAAATCTTTGAATGTTATTACAGATCAGGACTAAAAGTTTGATAACCAGTCTTAACACAAGGTATCTTACTTACTATGGGTACTAATTGGGTTCTGGATTTCATTACAGAGAGATTAGTACATTCAAATTCATGTCGTTAGACTGGAAGACGACCACAACACCTAGTTGGTAAAAGGTAGAGTTATAGTCTTCCACTAATTCCAAATTCCATTGTATCGTTTACTTTAAGTCTCTTAAGTCTCTCTAAGAGAGCTGTGGTGGCCCAGTAGTAGGTATCGGCTCCGACTTACGAGTTGCAAGTCGTAGGGTCGAACCCAGGCAGGCACACTTTGTGTAGGTAATTTATTTCATCACCACTGCTCTCAAAACGATGCGCGGTGAAGGAAAACATCGTGAGGAAACCGGGGCATGTCCTAGAACTAAAAATTCGAAGACCCATGACATCTATCAAACCGCACTGGGCCCGCGTGGTGGAATGTGGCCAACTCCCTCTCAGAGAGAGGAGGCCTGTGTCCCAGCTGTGGGAACATTATAGGCTGATGATGACTTTCAAGTCTGAACGACCTAAAATGAATGGACCGCGGGCCATTCGACCGTAACCAAAAATCGTAAACGTTCCAAAAAAATAAATCAAACAGAAAATACAAGTACAGTGCTGAAACAAGTGGCAGCATCAGTAACGATGATTAAAACCTCTCTCAATGCTGACTCCCACAACCGCGGCAGTTGTAACCATGCTGTAACAATTAAATTATAAAGTTTAATGGAGTGATTTTCGTTTCGTTTTCCAATAACCAAATTAATATATCAACAGGGCGCTGGTAAAAGTGGTGAGATTTATGAAATATACTTACACTACGTAATATTCTCAATACTAGCTGATTCCTGAAAACTTTGAACGCGAAATTACTGGAAGTGCACCTTAGTAATAAAAGAGTACCTACTTACGTCTTGTGAGTGGTTTTAGACAGTTGAATATCACGTTAAAAAAAATAAACAGTGGGTAAAACTACAGGGCATAACTTGTAAACAATAGGTATAGTGATGTAACGTATACAGAAATCATGATTGTTCATTAATGTAACCTACAAACTCATGATATTCATAATAACATCCCAGGAAACACTTAGCACTCCAGTGGTTATTACAGCACATAAACAAGAACAAAGGAGGTGTATTTAGACAGAAGTAATATCCGAGTACATACGCATTGCGTGCGAGAATATTAGAGGGAATACATACGTTTGGATACTGCGCCCAAACCACATTTAGGTTCCCAAATGTGGCCACATTCTGAGGTCAGCAGGCCAGTCATTACTTGCTCACACACATATTTGTGGGTACCGTTACATGGGCCAAGGGTATTCAATCCCTTACGTTTAACAAAGGTGACTCCGTATGAAAGTTAATCATTTCCAAAGCGAATTTACCTCAAAGGGTAAATTGAAAGGTTTCCCTGGGATTTGCCGATCGGTAATCTGTTCACCTATATTTTTCGAGCATATCTTTTGTGGATGCGTCTTTGTAGTCATAGGTTCTATTCAATTATTTGGATGGCTGACACAACATTCCGTCATAACTGATTTGGTTTTTGCGATCATAAAACGCCCTCGGTACCTCTTTCGATGTCAGTTTTGTAAAAGTCAAGTGAGGGTTGACATAAAGAGGATACAAACTGGCCTGTATCATTCTTTGACGTAACTTCCGGTCAAGCATATGATCGCGGTAATATTTCCTCATGAGTGTTTTTCAATGGGGTTTATAAAACCCAAGATTCAATGACGCACGTTTATCTAGAGGATATGCTTGTGATGTCATTTCTATCGCCCTTGAGAAGAAATTTCCGCTTTTCCAATCTATTGAATTTTTCTGGATTTCCACAAAAGATATGTAGGTACGAGTAGTTCTGAGTACATTTGTACTAGCTAAATGAAAGTTGTTCTTACCTGAACCGGTTAACAACTTACTATTTTACTATGACAAAGGTAATTTAGCAAGGTCAGAACTAAATGTTGAAAATTATTACATTTTCTAAGTAATCATTAAGTATTCTCTAAGCTAGAATATGAATTCAACGTTGCTTAATCCTTAGCCATTTTAATATTTAAGTAGGTAATGGGTAGAGGGTTAATTTATGTCCTCAAGTTTTGGGATACGACTCCCGCGCCAGCTAATTATGATTTATTGCCTTTTACTTATAATGGATGACTCACTCCAGATTGTGATGGATTTGGAACGGTTTTATATGTTTCCGGAAGATATGAGAGAGTACCTAATGTTTGCCTATGTATCACCATTTGATTAATTAAAACGGTTACATCCTGTTTTCTAACTTATTTGTCACTTTAATGTTTTTAAAAAGAACAAGAGCAAAGTAGAAGTTTTGACAACACAGTTTTTATATTTTGGGCATTTTAATAATTTAGGGCTTCATTTCAGTCTCGTTTTGTCAGCTATTAATTGCCACAGTTTCCTTTTGTGGCACAGTCAGCTTCTAAAAAGTCAGCGAACGTTTTTGTTGACGGTGCTATATTTTGTCTCTCTCTCTCTGGAACATTAAGGGCCGTTTGGAGATTGAAAAAAAAGTACTAGGAAAACAGAAACATGGAGAAGATATTGGTGCACCTTTTTTGCTTGTAATATCATTGGTATCCCCGCCTGTAATGGCTGCTACACACCTTACGATAAATCGTTACGTTTAGTCGATACAGTTCAAACTGCAACGATAAATCGACAAGTATGAGAAAAATCGAAAAAACTGTACAGTTTTTCTCATACACACGTCTTGTCGATTTATCGTTGCAGTTTGAACTGTACCGACTAATCGTATCGATTTATCGTAAGCTGTGTAGCAGCCATAAGACTCTAAGAACGTTTGTTACACTATTTATTGCTGTATCACGATAATTATTCATTTCTAGTAATTGTTGTTCAAAAATACGAATCATGACGATGCAACATAATAAGGCCAGGAACATCTATCCATAGACTATATTATTACGGGGAGTTGAGTAAGCAACCCTTATTGCCAGAACCAAATTGCTTAGCCACTAAGTCAATCAAGCATCATTCAATTAGAACTATAGCTAGCCATACCACATAGCTATGTCTATCACCGATAGATATCTTTCGATCTATTGATTCGGCTTGCTCAGACAGATGATTTTGTATTAGCCTTTTTCAAACTATGTTGGGGCCAGACCTAGGGCAGCTGAATTTCAGTATTTTACATGGAGCGACTGCCTGTCTGACTTCCATAAACTGGGTAATAGGTAGGGTAGGTATCTCTTGGTAAAACTGTTTTTCAGGCATTTTAGTTTCTGATAGCGACTCTCAAACATCTACAAATGACAGCCGGGACTAACGGCGTTACGTGCTTTCCGAGGCACGGAGGACACTCGATATGAGAGATGAGGCCTTCCGCAGACTAAGCTCGGCAGTTTAACCATCAAGATCATCTTATGCGGACGTTATTATTTAGCCACAATGTCCACGGTATTGGTTGTTTATTTATTTTTTACACAAAATAGTTCAGTACCATTTTATTATCCAAAACTTTTTTTTTTTTTGCCAAGTATTAATAACGACCACCAGTGTTATCAACAAAAACTGGAGTCAGCAATATTTCCGAAGTTCAACAAGCTTCTTGATGACACGATGGGCCGGAGTGTCACATAATGGGTGCCAGAAGTTAGTCTTCGAAGGTGTTGCCGAGAGAGGCCTAGAAAACGCTGGCGTGACGTTGATAAATTGTCCGGAGAAAACTTCACAAAGGGTGGCAGTTTACGAGGAAGACTTTTGCCCAATTGTGAGAGAATAGATACTGATAATATTTCGACATAAGTATATGATTATGCATTGATGAATGGATCGATGGATTTTAGTCGTCCGGTCGGTCATTAGACTACGACCACTAATAGACAATCGAAAATGATACAGACATAGATTATAAAATGTCCAGATTCCGTGAACGATCGGCTGCTGCGCATTATGTCGCGGGTTCGATCCCCGCACGGAACAAATATTTGTATGATGTACAGGTAGTTGTTCCGAGTCTGGGTGTTTGTGTATGTGAGATTCTATGTTTTTAAACGCACCCACGATACAGGAAAAAAATCCTAGTGTGGGGCAACGTTTATTTCGAAAGAAAAGAAAAAATAAAATAAAACTGAAGGTTTTTTGTGAAGTCACTTTTATAAATGTGTGACTTACTCACACGCTTCAAAATGATTTCCAGGAACATAATTAAATTGACTTATTTTACGAAGGAATCAAACAAAGGGGATAATTTTTTCTTCCTTTTTATTGGCTTCAAGTCTCAGTAGCCTTGTGCATTTAATCTAAGGATACAGGTAAAAGAACCTCATTTCCATCCACGGCAAATAAACCGCTACTGGCGTTAATACTACCCCAGTTTATTTCACTAGAATATTTAAATATTAATAATACAGCGCTTTACAGCACTTTTATAAAAAGAGCAGCAGGTAAGTGGTGAAATGGAATATTATCTAGAAACTGGAAACTTTAAAACTAGCGCTTTACAACCAAGCCGAAGTTTAAATATGAATGTAGATGAAAATTTTATAGCCAGTTGTTCCAAGAATTCCCGATGGCCAGTCCCTCAGGGGTAAAAGCAGGTATACCTAGTATTAGTAGGTACTTCGTCTATTAACAGTTACTTTCGAGAAACTCTGTATTACGTCCGGGTTGTGCCCTGAGCACTTGAGCAGTGGTATGAGTGAGACGTCGTCGCGTTGCGTAGCTGTCAACGCTGCGTCGTCGACGACGCAACGACGATGCTCGCTCTATGACTCTAGGACTTAGTCTATCCTCTTTTAAATACAATTCCAATTTCGAACTGCAATGAAGAATTCAGGTAACCTTCTACCTAGAATTATTTAAATACAGACTACTTTAAATTCATACTAGCCTAGTACTTTTAGTTAGCTTTTATTTGTCTCACTGGTGACAAATGGCACTATTTATCCCGTTTGTCGCTAGGGGGGACAATCGGATTTTTTTTCCCATTTTCACCACTGATGACAATGCCTATGGGGACATATGGGAATAGAAAATTGTGTCAAATGATGCAAGTTACAGCGATAGCGACTTCGAGTGCAAAAAAACGTTTTAAGAAGTAGTTAGACTGTTTTTTCAAACATCTAACCGTTCAAAGTAAAAATCAAAACATTTGATTTCAATTAGGCTATTGAAGAGTTTCTTTGAACGTTGAATATTCAAATCAAAGTAAATGGGATAGGATGGGATTGATTCTACACCCATTCACAAAGATTGATTCATATGGAGAAGAATGGGTAAGGAACTCCATACATAAGTAACCTTTGAAAATGTTTACAATATTTGGAAAACATGAATTTGAAATTATTAATGTGAAAGCGATAATATAGGTACCCAGAAAGTCTTAACTGATACTATTAGGGTTTTTTTAGGTTGTCTGGAAGATATTGCTATTATAGCAATAAGACTGCCTTGTAAACAGAGAATTAGTAATAATTATAATAGTTGTGTAACAATTTTGGTGTTCATTAAATTATAACCTATTTATCTATTTAAAGGGAATAATAACAAAAAACTTAATTTATATTGTAAAAGGTAGGTACGCGGTGTTTACATTTTCACAAAACATTTCAATTAATAATTTATTAAAATAAACGTGATAATTATACCATTTTAACTTCTAATGATAGTGCAATGAAAAATACATGAGAATAAAACATGACACGGTGCCGATGGTAACAGTGATTTAACGGTCTATCGGCGACCAGTAGCCTGATTTATAGTTTGACACTACCGAGAGTTTGAAATACTTTAAAAGGAAATTAAAATCTATACTGCATGGTGAGCTGGCGCGGAAAATAGAGGAGAGGTTGTTGTGGGATAGTTCGAAAGAGGGATTAGTATCTAGTGGACTCTGATAGGCTGACTTGATTTATTGCTTGGCAACAATATATTTTATTTTCAGTCCGGGCCTTACGTCTAATGTCAGAATATCGCTGGGCAAAACTGACGCCAAAATCAGGCCGAAGGACAAAACACGACGTAGCAGACCCAATCAAGGAACGAATGGATGGACCGCACTTGTCGGCAGCCGCGAGAGTAGGAGTGGAGGAAGGCCTTTACTCAGCCGTGGGTCCCATATTAGGCCGATATGATATTAGAATGATTATAACGAACCCGACGAGTTCCACTATATAACAAAAACCTCCCTTCCTTCAGCCCACCTTTCTGTCAGTGGCTCTATTGGACCTAATCCCTTAGATATTGAGGCTTATTCCACAAGTCATTACCTCTTGGTGCTATCGCATCATATTTTTTTCACAATTATTTTCGAGCGTTTGAATATTTTAAAATCTTCCGAATTATAGGAAATTTTTTGTCATGATAAGCGGATCATGGGCCTCCTAAACCACTTTGCTGACTGGCAAATCTTTTCACAACGATAGTACCCATTGTCGTTTAGTTATGGGTTTTATCATCGTGACAAAAGAATATGATAATAACACCTCTAAAAAGATGAAAGGTGCAAAGAACCCAGGAATCTTTTGAGTATTTTTCCCTATTCCATATAGTTTCGGATCTGGCCAACCACGTGTTATTGCATTTTACCCTTTCTAAAAGATAAGTGAAAATTTACCCATACTAAAATATGAGTGACTATTATTATTGTACACAGGAGATTGACTTGCTTGAAGTCAAAATAAATTGAAACAATCACATCAGGGATTGTGGTTGGAACTGACTTCCAAATACGTCAAACTATTTAATATGTTAATTTAATTAAACCAAATCGCACGCACTGCGGCTGTGTCACAATTTATACGCAAACTAATGACCACATATTAATTGAATATAGAAATGTTTTAGTGGCTTCATTAGAAATTTACATTCTAATTGCAATATTTAGGAATTTGACACAATAATGTGATGAAATAGCTGTTGGGTTGGTTAAAAACCAGGGACCGAAAACCTTTATAAATTACGGTACTGAAGAATTTTGGTTATTTTTCAGACTTAGGTAACCGCTATCTGGGTAACCAGACCGAAGAAAAATGTAACCTCTATTCAGGTTACCGTTTTAATACCGGTTAACTAAAGATAACGACTCTTTGTCACACACACATGCGATGTGCGCCCTGTGACTATTGCCGACGGCACGTTTGAAGTGTGCAAGATAGGGTAATTTTTATTTCGGTAACCGGTATTAATACTGGTTATGTATTCACTTTTAATAATAAAGGTAATCTTTAAAGTTACCTGTAAAAGAAAAAAAGGTTGTTACCGAAAAAATACCCGTATATCAATACGGGTATTTTCATACCGGTTTCGGTCCCTGTTAAAAACAACATAGTAACGAGCCCCCGCAACTCTGCTGCACACTAGTCCAATGTTGAAAGATTAATTTTCTGTGTTTGTACGAACTTTTTTTTTATCAAGTACTACTAAATTAGATGTGGAGGTGAGATAGACAGCCGCTGCATGTAAAATATTGGTATTTTAACTACGTGACGAAACGAGAGAAATATAGATTTAGAATAATTTTAAAATAGTACACAAAAACAATAAATCAGGAGATTTTTTTATGTTTTTCCATGTAAAAGTCAATCTCAATCGTTATTAATGGTAAACATTATTTTCCGATTACCGTGGCACAGCATGGCGATAAGATAATGTTCATCAAATTACATCAGCAGGTTTTAACATTGTAGTATAATTATAGCTTTAACTAAGCCTATTTATACGGTTAGTCAGTCACATTGCCTGTTGTTGCGCTTGGGTTAGGTTTTAAGTCTATTGTATCGCGTATCTATATTTCAGTGCCTTCAATTGTCGAATGTTTTGTAAACCTAATTTTGCTTCTAAACAAGCACAAGACAACGACGACAAAACATACCATGAAAACATTTTGCAACATTCAAAAAGAAATATTCACACGAGTAACAACTGATCGAGAAATAGGATTTGATAAACATCAACGCATTAATTATACAGAGTGTAGCCAAGCATTCTTCTATGCATCAAAGACTAAAGTATCGGAGCAAAAAGGGAAGGTCCAATAAAAGGGAATTCAGGCGGACTTGCTTGATAAAGCAGAAAGATTTTAATGTAGATAAGCCAGGGATTTAAATAATTAGATGTCGCCTTTTTCTCAAATTCAACTTACTTTAGCCCGTACTACGATCGCACAAAAAAGTGAGATGAGAGAAACTTCCGATGCACAGTATGATTGAAAGTTAAACAGTGATATTAAAATCTTATTTGCAACGTAATAAAACATGAATGTTTTTACCTTAAGATTAAGTATACATTGTTTGGGGATGAATGGCCGAAGCCAGCCCTGAAAAAAGGTGGTGAGATGTTCTGAACCCGCACTATGTAGCTGGTTTGCGCTGCCACTCAAAAACTCACTCGTACTTGAATAGATATGAAAAAAAAACAACGACTTTGCCCAGGAGTAGGACAGCGACTTGGAAAAAAATAAATGAACGTCAGGTTTAGCACTGAGAAAAGTATATTACTGTTAAAGGCAGTAAGGTGAATCTAATGATTTAAATGTTTGGGATAAGTATTTAACCCATCGATACATTATTTTAAACGTGGAGCTCGCTCGTTCGATCGCTACCTCGCTAGGTACTCGACGACGGGACGCGACTATTGGAATAAACTTTAGACCTTGCGCTATCAATTTATACTCTGACGACTTTATTAGATTTATTGTTTTTGCACCCGTTAAAATTAATCGTATAAACTCCTGGATAGTTTTATGTGGTTCCGCGTTTGGTTCTCGAATGTTTTAACATCTATTTATATCTGTAACTTCAACTTTCTTCAAACCACCTGTATTTTCTATAAATATAGTAACTAATAATTAAAACAAGTGGTTTGAGCTTGCATATTTAATCTGTCAGGTTTTGTGGTTGTACCTTAAAAACTAAATAATCTTTAAATTCCATAGAACATAGTACTCACACCGGAACTCTGCCTACCAACTGCGATACAGTTTGGCTTCACCTTTAAAAATCCATTATGCTTCAACAACCACATTCAAAGAAACTCTGCGAATTCGCTCAGATTTGTATTTAATCAATACAATTCTTTAGATTCCGACTTATTACTGAATCATACAATCATACAATACAGTGCTTTTTGCCGACTAATGTATTTGCGAACTCGTCGATACATCTCTAGTTATAATATTTTATGCAATATTTCCGTTTATTCAGTTCAAGCAAAGACCTTCAGTGCACCAGTGAAAATGAAAAACGTCAAAGATATTACCGAGCTTCAAACTCTGATAATATTAAGACTGCCAAAGGAGAAATTTTCAACGTTAATATTTTCCATGCAATCTTCGGTATCTCGGAATGAAAGGAAAATATATTACTATGATGCATCATCTGCTTATTTCCCCGGCAGCTGTTGAAGAAAATTAAGTGAAATGAAACATGAGCTACAGAATGGCTCCATTATAGTTCGGATTTGTCCAAAGATGCAATATATTAAAGAGAGGTTCCTTTTATAATACATAGTTACTTTACAGGAACGGGATAGTGTCTGGATCGGGTTGTGCATGTGTTTGTGTATAACTGAAAGCTTTTATAATTATAAATTGAGATGATAATTATTTTTTATAATGTTTGAATATTTTTTTAAATGTCGCACTTTGCAAGAAATTAAAGGCTAGAACTTAGAGGTGGATAAAAACAAAGTTAAATCTAACTTTTTATGTCATTTCTAAAAGAGGGTTCATTCCCTTTTTATTTAAAACGTGAGAAAAAACTTATAATTAACGAAAACTAATTTAGTGATATCTTATTATTAGGTAGGTATACTTTAGTATTGTCAAGGTACGTTGCACAAAGCTTTGGTTTCGAAAGAGTTAATTAATCTTCATTTTCATTTCAGAGTTGACTTAAAATTAATAAAGAACCGCCTTTGTTAGAAGGAATCAATAGAAATTAGGTCATCTGGACTCATTTGTGATCGGACGAACACAAAAAGAAAATTAAAACTTAAAGGCATTGTAAATTCTCACTGCACGGGCTTATGCTTCGAACACAAGCTATGTACGAGTGTATAGCTTCCGATAATGCTAATACATCGCTATATCCCCAAAACACCTGAGATCGGCAATATCGTGGATTATCTCCAAGATAAGCACCCGAGGCCGGACTGTCGGAAATCCTTCCATTCATCATTTACATGAACGTGCCCAAAACTGCCTTCAGTGAATTTATAAATTCATCCGTATTTTTGTAGCGAAAAGATAAATATTTATAAGCCACCGTTTTTTAATAAGGCAATAAATTATGTCGGATAAAGCTGTCAATAATTAATTAATTTAATGATGATAGGTATTATTTTTACGCCTTTTGTGGCTTTATAAAATAATTGTAGCCGGGCCTCTTATTATGGCCCACAATGGAATTAGTGACTCCCACACAATAAGGATAAGGTTCCTTTTTACCCTGAAAACTTTTAACTTTTAAACGAAAGAGGAGAAACGAATAACACTTATCGAGAACTCTCCGGAAGCACTTTAAAAATATAGCTTGTAGAATATTGTGAATTTAAGTTGATATGTGCATGGAGATGGCTCAATTTTGTTGAGTGTCGACTACGCTGGAATATATCGCACCTTTTCCTTGATGCAAACATTCAAAACACAACCCAACCTTTGAATTATCTTTATAGCTTTCAGCGATACGACCACACACGGTGTCACCATTTGCGAAATGTTTTCTTTTTTTTTATATTAAACGATTAAAATTAACTTAAAATTATTTATAATCACTAATTGACTAGCTTTGGTTTGTGTACTTATGCAGAATATTTTGAACATCTGCAAAATCGTTTCAAATTTCTTCTAAATCTGCCTACTGCTGCTAAATGCGACACGTTCTGGTTTCGATTCGATTCAGGAATCTTATAATAGCAATCACAGGGTCTGAATTATTGCCAGATTGGTGGTTATTGACTGGCCTGTTGGTCTAGTGGTTAGTGACCCTGACTGCTATGCCAGAGGTCGTGGGTTTGATTCCCACCCAGGACAAATTTAATGTTAGTGTGATGAGCACTATCAGTTGTACTAAGTATGTTTATCAGTTGTCTAGTACCCATAACACAAGCTCTCCTTAGCTTGAGACTAGATGGCGTTGTGTGATAGTTGTGTATTATTATTAGCTCACCGCTCAAAATGTTGATTTGCTATGAGTCAGTAATAGGTAACCAGCTTTGCCTTACCCTAATGAATTAGAGGTTATCTTGCTTTATTATCTTTTATTATTGCATGTGTAATTTGTAAAAGTTATTGATACAATGGAAGTAATGATTTTACCATCGATTGAAACACAATGTTATTCTCTTTAATGTATGTAAAACAGGATCGTAGTCAAACTCATTCTCTATCTAAGTTAAAGTTTTGTTCTTACGTATGCACATACATTCAGTTGAAAGCCTCGGCTTGCGTTTCGTCTTCCCGCCTACTTTGCAGGAATAACAGGTTAACTTCAATATAATAATAAAGTGCAATTGGTTCAAAGCAAAGATTTAAGTGAAGGTTGTCGAAAGACAGAAGTTGTTTTGTGTTCAGAAGCGAGAGACAGACGTATGATAAGTTCTTGCTAGGAAAGTTTTATTGGAAGCTTCCTACCATAACTTACTTTGGAAATTTTCGCAGAAACCATTATGACGTTTATTCCATCAGGCCATGGTTACGTGAGACCATAAACAATACCTTATGGTATGCATAAATCTAACTTCGTATTCTTTTTATACAATTTGATAATCAATATTATGTTAGTTACTCCTACGATTTTTTTTACATAG
The DNA here is from genome assembly GCA_036375495.1 of Agrotis segetum. Classification (NCBI taxonomy): domain Eukaryota; kingdom Metazoa; phylum Arthropoda; class Insecta; order Lepidoptera; family Noctuidae; genus Agrotis; species Agrotis segetum. The sequence continues at coordinate 562,140 of JAQSVV010000135.1, forward strand.
GTACCAACATATTTTTAACCCAACTCCACTGTAGCTAAGATATTTTTAAACCTACCTACTTACTACCAATAGATGGGGCAACGTGTAAACAGCGTTCGAAAAACAAGGGAACGAAAAATTCAGTTTTGTGAGTAGTGGTTGCGATGGCCTAGTGGTTTAGGCGTCTGGAGTACCTATCCAGAAGACGCAGGTTCGAACCCTACTCGCAACTAAATTTTTCGTTTCTTTAAAAACATCTTTGCGAAAGCGCGACGCAGGCGTTATTGCATATAAAAATATAACTCCACTGCAGCTGTAGAGAATGCTTGCCTCCCTATGTTTGTACGGCTTCTTGTTCTTTTTAAGTATTTTCAAAATAACTCTTTTTTTGGTCGAAATAATAACTTATAATAATAAGTTATCAGTTATATGATACAAGCGATATCAAACATATTTGTAATATACTATTGTGCAGCTAAACTATACGGTAGGTCGAGATGTTGAAGCATGAAAGCTGGACAAATAAACAAACTCTCCTGAAAATGTTAATATAGTACCAGTGTCTATCTGCGAGATAATATTTTTATTTCTTTATATTTGCTATAAGCTTTGAGTATTTCTCGGTACTCGTCGCTTCAGGCCATTACAAGGAATAACGACAATTTAACATTTAGGTGCTCTTTCATAATTTCAGACATCTTTCATCATATTACCATAATTTACAACTTCAGTGGAAAGTTCAAAGGTGTCATTAAATAAACTTAAATCGTTATGGAACATTTTATAGTTATGTATGTAAGATGATAAGATTTTGATGAAAAGGGATTGAGAGAAACACTCGGTTACACATAAATAATCATTTATGTTTGTACAAATTGTGACTTACCTTTCAACTTTGTCATGTAACACTTATACCGGGCACGCCGCAATTGCGGCGGAAAGACCCCTCTTTGAGGAGTGGTTGGAGAGAAGTCATGGCGTCCTTACCTTCCGCCTGACGCAGGTCCTCACCGGGCACCTACCTACCTGTCTAATGCGGAAGGAGGAAACGTCTGGGTGTCACCACTGCGAAGATCGCCCGGAGGACACGGTGGAGCATACGGTGCAGGACTGCCCAGCTTGGGCAGTGCACCGACGTGTCCTCATGGCTGCGATAGGCGGAGACCTCTCGCGCACGGCATTGGTTTCGGCCATGCTGCGGGAAGCGGTCGCCTCCTTCTGCGAAGCAGTAATGCTCGCTAAGGAGGAGGCGCGCCGCGAGCGAGAGAGGACAGAGTCCTCCCTCCGCCCCAACCACGGTGTAGGATGCCCACGGCGACGGACGTCGCGAGACGATCTCCGGCCACCGTAGGCGCGGGCATGCGGGCAGCGAGTAAAGGGCAACTCGCTGCCCGACCAATGACCATGCCCGGTTCGACGGAGCGTTGTGTCCCACGCGCGCCTCAAAGAGCGTCAGCATAATGACGGGGCCCCCCTCTCAGAGGGCCAAAGCCTGCCGGGGTCGCGGGATTATTCCCTTACCGTAACCCCGGAACATAACAGGCTATGAAGGACACCGTGGATTTTAGTCAGTAGAAGTCTGACAGTCCCTCCCTCCCTGCCCGGGGTTGGAGGACTCATTTGATGATTTTACAAAAAAAAAAAATGTAACACTTATATTCATATGGCACAAAACATTAGTCTCATATTTTATTTTTATAGCCTATTCGGTGTCCCACTGCTGGGTAAAGGCCCCATATTATTTATTTATTTATAATAATTTACTTGTTAACTTATGATCTCTTAACTAATTAATATTATCATTAAGTATCGGAATGATGCCTACTTATTTTGTGTCACATACACAAACACCCTAAATCCTAATAAAAAATAAGAATTATACGGGAGCATACACAGTTTCGTGATTCTTTTCTCTTTTTTTCCCACTTTTCTGGATCTTTCGGTCTGTTTCCCTGTTTTCTTATATGTAATGATACTGAACGATTCGTGATAAAAAACCCCAAATTCTTAATTACTTTTATATAAAATCGACGAAGGTAATCACTAATCTGTTGAAACAAATACATATTTGCCGGCGCTACCTCGTTGGTAACGTTAGAGAGAGGAGAGGCGTCCATAGTGTACGTCGGTTTTTGACATTGAAGTAAGTTGAAGAGGCAAGCCACGTTCTCATCAGAGGACGTTATTTTTAGTACCAATCAAAGTAGATTTAAAAGAACCTATAGAGCGGGCATTGGGAAAATTGTCATACAAAATTATTGATGCCGTGCGTCAGTAGCACTAAGCGTTGCATAGCAACGCGACTACTAGACTGAGGGACTTTTTACCTATTGGTAAAAAATATTGGATCACAAACTTCGTGATGTCCCGTCTACTGCTCGTATATAGTTTAATGTCTTCGGTACCGATAGATAGCTTTTCACAGTGATATTTACTTGTGCAGTTTTATTACAATACCTGTGGGAAAGACTTGATAAGTATCAATATAATCTTCACAAAATAAAATATTAAACATTCCACCACAGCGACTTAGGAGTACGACAGCGAATCCCTGGCGCTTTTTAATAAAAACTTTCCTACTATAGAGGAGTGGCATCTTTGAGAGAGCTATTCACTTGGGGTCCGTCCTCAAATGATGTACTTTGTCGACATCGTATCATCTTAGGATTAGACTGTCGTTAGCTTTGTACATTTCTAGAACTTTTATAAAACGTGCGCTTGAGTTTTGTATTTGATTTCTTACAATGTTGCAATTACAGAAAATAATAACCTTTTTTTTCCCTCCCACCCCGGGCAGGGCGGGAGGGACTGTCAGACTTGTACTGACTAAAATCCACGGTGCCCTTCGGTAAAATAATAACCTTCATACGTCTAGATTAAAATATGATGGCTTTACATAAGAACGCATTTAATGTAAAAATAATGTTATAAAAAGTTTTTTTGGAAAATAACATTTGACGGCATGGTGGGCGCAGTGGCTGAGTTATCGACCGCTGCACAGCGTGTCGCGGGTTCGATCCCGCACGGAACAAATATTTGTATGATCTGCAAGTAAGTTGTTCCGGGTCTGGGTGTTTGTGTATGTGTGTTTCTATATTTGTGAAAGCATCCACGACACAGGAAAAAATCCTAGTGTGGAGCAACGTCTTTTAAATTTAAAACAAACAAACAATTCGTTTTTTTCTTCTGCCTTCTGTCTGTCAAAAGCAAATATTCATGTTCAAACAGAATAATTTATAGAAAAAACCTGTTTATGTGATTGTACTCAAAACTTTATAACACTGACAAAATGTGTACTAACTTGGCAAATCGCTAGATCAATTGGTTACATTCACCTATATTCATTAATGATGTCTATTAGTATACACTTACGGGCCATTAATATAATCTCAGATAACAACACTAACACACATTCTGTATAGTAAGATAACACATCTAATTAATGCAAGCTTCCCGGTGCAATTGAGATTGACCGCAGCAAGCTCAGATCAAAGAAATAGGCAGATAGAACGCTCAGAACACGCGAGCGTCTCCACCAAGTTTATACCAAATCAAATAGAATTACATTCCATAATGTTTTCTTTGTTTTTGAGAACAACTTTTACGATGGTTAAAGACATAAGACGGCATATTTTGGCAAAAAACAACAACGACGCGCAGCTTGGTACGACGCGTAGCTTGGTACTGTCGCGACTTTGTATTCGATTTTGATTTTGTATTAACTTTGGTAGACCCACTCGCGTGTTCTGAGCGCTCTATCTGCCTATTTCTTTGATCTGAGGCAGCAAGGATAAATAGATTATTGAGAACACAGATTTCTCTTTGAATCAGGATTTAAATCAAAAGCTTAAAGGCAAGCTAATAAGTAAAAGCTTTTTTAATTAGCTTTTTAGGGTTCCGTAGTCAACAAGGAACCCTTATAGTTTCGCCATGTCCGTCCGTCCGTCCGTCCGTCCGTCCGTCTGTCCGCAGTTTAGTTCAGAGACGCACAGTACTAGAGAGCTGTAATTTGGTGTAAATATACGGATTCGTTGTGCCGAAAAAGTGATAAAATAAAATCTCGTAAAATATTTTTTTTTAGGGTACCTCCAGTACTTAGACGTAAAGTGAGGATTTTTTTTTCTCGCGTACCCCTTTGTGTGGGGTATCATTAAATAGGCCTTATGATATGAATGATAATTTCTATTAACAATTTATTGATAAAAA